>CM040242.1:234723212-235323212 GCA_022545495.1 Chrysanthemum lavandulifolium | reverse complement strand
TATTCTTTATCACGGCGACCCGCCCATCTCCAGGTCCGCCTTGGTCTCATTTTTCTTGTGTCTACGATAGCATGCACAAGTACAGTGATAGGCGGTGAACAACGCCAAGACTGCGCCTATCACTGACGCTATCACTTTTAAAGTGTCAGCAGCCTCCGACCCGTGAATATTATTAACAACAGTTACATTTTGGTTCTCCAGAGGAAGAGGGTTAGGAGAAAGAGATATCGTCTTACTATTATCATTATGAAAGTGGTCTAGGCCACGGAAAACAACGTTTGTTTCTACAAAAAACATCTTAGAGAGGCGGAGATTTGGAGTAAAGATGAGGTTTTTTATGAAGATGAAGATGGTGAGGAATATGAATGCGAGTAGAACTATTGCAATGAGTCTTATTAGCCTCGAGTGTGGCTGCCCAGCCTGATTTTGGTTCTCTTGGTTAGTGATAGCCATTTTTGTGTGAATTTGACAACTTATTGGATATGGTTAGGGTATTATATATCATACCAAAAGGTGAGAATCTTTTGCTAAGGGAATGTCTTGCAACCAAGTATTTGCTTTTTCTTTCCATCAATTCTATTTGTTCTTTAACTTTAAAATCATATTGTAATAATATACATGTAATTTCACGTGGTCTAAGTGTTTAATACATATAACTAGTACGATTGTTACCTAGATTGTGTTGCAATCAACATTGAGGGAGTGTTAGACTTTTAGTTATGTTTAATACCTACATGACAATTATATAAATTTTGCAGTGCACAACTTCAAAATTGTAGCAACACATAGCATGTACTTAATGTGTGCGAAGTAATTTGTTTCATTTAATTATGGAGAGCAAAGGTGCTACAAATGATTCTTAACTTGAAAGTTTATGAAGCATATATTCTTTAAGTTTTTGTCAAGTCTCCACAAATGTCAATAAGTTTCACTTTTACCACTTATAGACCTTATCAATTTGTATACAATAAAGTATGTTTCGGTTTAAAATAACCAACAGACATTGACATGTCTAAGAACCAGCATGTTGTTCATTTACTTTTACTTACATTTCTAGCCAGCTGGTAGGTAAAACAACGAGTTGTGCGAACACAAAAATGAAATGGTTATGCGTTGTGAGTTGTGACATTATGTAAACATAAATAGTCTGTTATATTTCTTTCAAGTTGACAACGATGTACTACTTCCATGCATCGATCTGTTAGAATACATGGAAGGTCTTTGATCGCACGCAGGGGCGGAGCTATGTGAGGACCGGGGAGGGTCCCGGCCCCCCTAGGTCTAAGCTCGTTAGTGTATTTATTTGCGATTTTATGTGTATTTTCGAAAAAAATTTATTCCGGCCCTCCCGTTTAATGTATTTCTCGAAAAAAAATTGTTTCGGCCCTCCCACGAAAATTTTTCTAGCTCCGCTACTGATCGCACGTATCTTATAACTAACTTGCCCGCATTTAAACCATAGATAATCTTCGCGATCCATTTCATAAGCAAAGTTGGAAATCATATTAGTAGGTCTAGAAAGAGCTTTTGTAATTGAATCAAGTAGTTCTCAAACCGTGTTAATGCTCTCTCCTCTTCTACGTAAATTTTCTCCCTAGGTTCTTACTACCTGCTCATATTTGAAAAATATATATATATATTTCAAAAGGTCCAAAAATTATTGATGTGTTATTGTATAACCCTGTAAAAAGTTTACTATAATGGATGCTCTTAGTGTTCATATTTGATCATACATCAAAAACAAGAGAAAATTAGGCAAATAGGAAAATTCAACATAACGGCAACCAAACACCAAAATTACATCCTACAAAAAATCTCATGACTTTGTAATTAAAAATCGATCATTACATTATCATCCTGTTATTTTAACTACACTCTAAGCTCACATATGTGCACCGAAGACATTATCATACATCATTGATGTCAGTGACGGGTCAAAAGACTAAATCCGCCCATAAAACATTAACATCCAGAAAATTTACTATCATTTTTGCATTACGGTTTACTTAAACCAGCAAATGGTAAGATTCATCACCAGCTAACCATACTAATAAGAAAACCACATACAGAGCAGCGAGACCTCTTCCAAGCATCCTATTAACCCGCATGTCGTTTTTCAAAAGTATAACAACTGCCCACATTAGTCCCAGGACTGTGTTATCTTTCCGGAACAGTGTATGACTCGGGTTTTTCTGACCATGATCCTATCAATAATGAAATCCCCAAACCAATGAATGTGTTAAACATGGGACCCGCGTAACATCCTGATAACGCAATCTGGATACCATTTCCACCGTCCAAAGCCAATGAAATATTTGATACTAAATCACCCATGGAATTCCCCCAAGCTAATACGGTAAGTCCAAGTATACATCGACGGGTCCACTCTTAGAAACACGCCAAATCCTACTAATAACGCAACAAGCTCGTTTACAATCATGTAGAACCAAACGATACTCATTAGAAACCCACCTAATACCCACAGAAATAAGTACAAGGTGGATGATCAGATCTAGTATACATAACGCAAGAGTTTCAAGGGTGAAACCGACAACAGCCCCAAGAAGGTACACAAGTTAATTTCCTACTTAATGAATTAAAGTCGTCTTGTGTATTCCATATGAATGCAATAAGAAGCGGTGAGAAGGACGTGCCTGCAACTGCGCATGGTTAAGGCCACGTTATTGTTGGAAAATGAGTATTGCAAAATGAGTTTTTGCAAATTTTGGACAATATTTAATATATGTATATGTTATATATATTTATATTTCTTGGTAGCTTTGCGTTCTCCTCGATGAGAGCTTCGCAACGAGCTAAAGTATGTCCAAATTGGAGTCGAAATGAATGAGATATCGTGTCTCAAAGTGAGGCACAAAATCTGAAATACTAAACTATCCCACATCGCCTAGAAGAGGAAGTGGAGACTAGTTTATAAGGAAATCATACTATTAAATATCAAATTCCTTTAGTTTGGTTATGCTCCCACTCCTACGTCTTGCCAGCGGGGTGTCGAAAATGGGATTTCGAGCTAAAATGAGTTCGAGGCTTCGAACTCATGCGAGCTCATGGACACGAATGCAGCTCCAAATCTCACCCACGCGGTATCTTTTGTCGAGAATTATGTGAAGTGATTCTGCTGGAATAGATTTAGACTTTGTGCTTAAGTCTTAATGTAAATATGCAAATCGTGTTTTGTAATAACAGATATGCATATATTTTATTCCAGTATATTCGGCTTGTGACCAAGCTAGGTATTGCCTATTTCGATCGAAACACGCAGCTTCGTAAAATTTTTCGAGCAAGTAAGTTTAGTCCGTCAGACAATGCCCACGTCGTTGTACCACAGGAAGCAGACGATGAATCTGCTTTAAGGGAATCGTATCCAATACGAGCCTCAGACAAGTCTCTTTCTCGCTTTTATTTACTGTTTTACATTCTGTTATTTAGTTATTGTAATCTGAGTTATTATTTTAATAAAAGTGTACACCGTTTCCCACAGTTTCCTCTTCAACTAACGGAATAGTTAACCGTCTAGGAATCGCTAAAGGAAACTCGAGTAACGTAAATCGACTTGTAACATACCCTTCTTATCAATAATTAACACTATTATAGATTACATTTATTCTTAACATAAAAAAAAATAAAAAATAAAATAAAATAAATCATGGGGACGGCTGGACGATCTCTGTTGGGTTTAATCTTGAATTGGTATTTTAGTACATTAGTATTTGAATTAAATAAATGACAAAAGACGAACTAGTCTAGGTTAGACCAAGTCTTAAGCAACTGATAAAAGATGAATGAGCATTTTAGTATTTTAGCACATGTACAGAGACAACCCATACCTCTGAGCCGATCACCGATGCTATGACTTTGTTAGTGTCAGTAGCCTCGGGAGGGTGATGGTCTTTATTATCATTATGAAAGTAGTCTAATCCACGAACAACACCGTTACCAAAACAGAATGAGCGACAAAATTGATGGAAAATTTTCAGTTGTGTTAGAGAGACGGAGATCTGGAGTAAAGCTGAGGTGCTGTTTTTTTTTACAAAAAACATCTTACTGACCTCTTAACTCTGATCGAGTCAGATGTCACATTGTTTTTTTTTTCTGCTATTGTTTGTTTTGTAAAGAAAGGTTGCAGGTTTTTTTATGAAGATGAAGATGGTGAGGAAAGAGTACGTAGAATATATGAAAGAAAACAAGTGTGATCTAAGTGTTTGTTGGATATGGTTCGGGTATTATATAATCATACCAAAAGGTGAGAATTTTTTGCTTTTTCTTTCCATCAATTCTATCTGTTCTTTAACTTTAAAATCATATTGTAATAATATATATGTAATTTTACGTGATCTAAGTGTTTAATACATAACTAGAACTAATACGACTATTACCTAGATTGTGTTGCAATCAACATTTAGGGAGTGTTATACTTTTTTAGTCATGTTTTAATACCTACATGACAATTATATAAATTTTGCAGTGCACAACTTCAAAATTGTAGCAACACATGGCATGTACTTTATTATGTGCACAAAGTAATTTGTTTCATTTAAGTATCACTACACCAAAATGTTAGTTTTGGGACGGCAGTTTTTTTAGGGACGAGATTGTCGTCCCTAAATTTCGTTATGGTCCCACACTTTTCAACAAAAAATTTTGTGACAGCAAAAAAGTGACTACAAAAAGGGGACGATATGTCGTGCCATATTTTCTTTGGGACGACGCTTTGTACATATTTGAGACGAGAATATCGTCCCTAATAGTGCACGTTTTTTTTGTAATGTATGGGGTACAAATAATTCTTAACTTGATGATAGAGAAACAAGGAATAACCGGAGCTCTCAAGTGATCCTTTGATTCATGTTTGGAAATTGTAACTTTTGTGGATTCTTTCTTGATCTTGAAGGCTTCCATGAGAACCCCTACTTTAGTATTGGATCTATCTGTCACATATATAACATAGATGACAAGATCGATTTTTTAAATACTCGACATGCCTTTATTCGCATGTAAACTAATATGTGCAAGTTTGTGTTCTTTTTTGTAAGTTAAAAGAGAATGTTGTGTATTTTTTTTTTACTGTCAATAGTAGTACCCTTATAAAAGTTTGAAAGTTTATGAAGCATATATTCTTTAATTTGTCAAGTCTCCACAAATGTCAATAAGTTTCACTTTTACCACTTATAGACCTTATCAATTTGTATACAATAAAGTATGTTTCGGTTTAAAATAACCAAGAGACATTGACATGTCTAAGAACTAGCATGTTGTTCATTTACTTTTATTTACAGCGGGTAGGTAAAACTATTGGGTTAATCCCAATCGACCCAAGTTCAACCCAAGTCAACACCCCACACGACCCGGTCAACCCAAAAGTCAAACAAGAAAGTCAATCAAGCAGTTTTTTATGACAGTTACAAAGTAACTGCTAAATGGCAGTTATATCCACAAACCGACATACCTGTTGGTTGAACCAACATGTCATTTCATTGTACCATTTCGAAATGTATAAATAGATAGGAATTGTATTCAAACATGTCGTTTCATTGTACTCTCATTAAATCCGTGCTAGGTAGTCTTGGTATCTATTACTTGTCTATTTTCAAGGTTCCTGAAATGGCTGTAAAATCTCTTGAAAGCTTGCGTGCTACCTTCTTTTGGGGTGGTCATGAAGACATCAAGAAGTTTGCTTGGGTTAAATGGTTAAATATTCTTGCTTCTCTTGATAAAGGAGGCCTCGGCGTTGGTAGCCTTAAAGCTTTCAATATGTCTCTTTTACTCAATTGGAGATGGCGTCTCTTTCAAAATCCCAATGCTCTTTGGGTTCAAGTGGTTAAAGCCATTCATGGTGATGAAGCTGGTATTGATCTTAGAGGTTGTCAAACTAATGGGGTATGGTCTAGTATTGTTGGAACGATTAATCATCTTCATTCGAGTGGTATCATTCCTCTTAATTCTATTCGCTTTAAGGTTGGTGATGGCTCGTCTATCCGTTTGTGGAAAGACACATGGTTAGGGGATGACCCCCTTTACATTAGATATAACAGGCTATTTCACCTTGATAATAACAAAGATTGCTCTATTTGTCAGCGCATTGTCAATGGCTCCTGGTCTTGGGATTGGAGTAGGCCGATTACAACAGGTAGAACAAAAACTGAATTTGATAAGCTTATTCTTGACATTGCCGGGTTGGAAAGTGATGAAATTATAGAGTCTGACTCTTGCATTTGGAGTCTCTCTAATGACAATACTTTCTCGGTGAATAAGGTTAGAAAACATATCGATGAGCATACTCTTCCCTCGTTATCCTCTAGCACTCGTTGGTATAAGATAATCCCCAAGAAAGTTAAGATATTCATGTGGCGGATGTTATTGGACAGGCTTCCTAATCGATTGAACTTGTCCTCCCGAGGTTTGGATCTTGATTCTATTTCTTGCATGGTTTGTAACGGGTTTGTAGAATCAAATGCGCATACTTTTTTCACTTGTGACACGACTTCTTCTGTTTGGCATCTTGTTCGCTCTTGGACTCGCTTCTCGTTCCCATCTTTTTCTCATATGAGGATTGGGACACTTGGTTTGATTCTTGGCGCGCTTCCAAGGACAAGAAGTCTCGTGCTTATGCCATCTTCGCGGCTACCTGTTGGACCCTATGGCGTTTTAGAAACAATATCACATTCAACTCTCAATCTATGAGGAAATGTGATATTTTTGATTTTATTTGCCTTGTTTCCTTTTTTTTGGCTTAATTTTAGAAGTAAACTTTGTAATAACTGGAACGATTGGTTGCAATCGCCTTTGTAATTTCTAGCGCCTTGCTAGTTTTCTTTCTTTTATATATTCTCCATTGCTGTTTAAAAAAAATTGTTTCTTGTATTTTTTGGTATATCTTGATTATAGATCCAGAAAAACGGGCCAACAAAAACACGTCATTCTAAGTTTCTAACGACACAAAAATGAAATGGTTATGCGTTGTGACATTATATATAGTCTGTTAGATTTCAAGTTGACAACGATGTACTACTTACATGCATCTGTTAGAATACATGGAAGGTCTTTGATCGCAGTTATCAGCTTATAACTAACTTGCGCGCATTTAAACCATAGATAATTCTGGTAATTAACTTGTCTGCTAATTGATCATTCAATTGTTCTTATTTATCACCTGTATCCGTCTTATTCCAAAACCCGCTATAGTGGCAAAAGTACATCGTCCTTCGATTCAATTTTTGGGACCAAGTTGGGGGAATTTAACAAGAAATGATCAAAGTAGCAGTTTTTATCCTCTAATCAACGAACGAAATATGATTGACACTAGTAATTTAATTAAGTTCTCATTAAGCTAGTAAAACTAACTTCCAAACGACAGACAACAAAACTAAATACTCTCCGTGTCCCATATTTATTGTCAACATTTTCATTTCAGGTTATCCCAAATTAGTTCGAGTTTACCATATTACCCTCACTTAAGGATATTACTACAAATATTAAAGAAGTTTTAAATTAATTGGTTAAGAGTAAAACTGTCATTCTACGAAAAGTAAGAAAGAAAGTTGTAATGATGATACTTTTCTTAAACTGTGTGTTTTTTGTCTGTGGACAATTATATTGGGATGGAAGAAGTATAATTTTCGCGTCCTTTTTATAAGCAAAGTTGGAAATCATATTAATAGGTCTAGAAAAGATTTTGTAATTGGATCGAGTGGTTCACAAACCGTGTCAATGCTCTCTCCTCTTTTACGTAAATTTTCTCCCTAGGTTCTTACTAGCCTTAATAAATTGTTGTTCAAAAGAACATTGTAATGAAAATTCCAGGTACATCACACAACATATATATAATCGGGAAAACATATATCTTTACTGCATATAAAGAAGGGTGCATGTCATTTTCTTAAATTCTTAAATTCTTGAAATTCTTGAAAACTTAAAACTTAATGAAACACATATATGGTAATAAAATCCACAAATCCTAATCTTTTAAATATTTTTTAATCCTCGAATCCTCAAACTTTATTCATTTTTCGTTTATGACACATAAATTTTTTTTTTTCGCAATGACTACAAATTGAACTTGTAAGATTTCGTTTGGTAGGACAGAATGAAATGCCAACTGAATAGAATAAACGATGTAATGGAATGAAGAGTGTAATGTAATGATTCATTGTAATTATTAATCATGTTTGGTTTGTATGATAAGACGTAATGAAATCGATAATAAAAAGACTAAAATACCCATTAACGATAGAAAGTTTATTTAATGTGGTTAATTAATGATGAAGTTTTATATAATTTGATTCCATTACAAGATGCAATGAAAAAAAATTAGGGGACTCCGAAGGAATGGTTTTGGTGTAATGTGTCATTACTTGTAATGAATAATTACATTCTATACATGTAAACAAATAACATTTATTCATTACATTGTAATAATCTTTTCCATTACGGCTTTGATTACGACATACCAAACACTACGTAAGTGTTGCATTAAGGGTCATACCTAAATCACAAGTTCGCATGTATAGTTATTTACCGCTATATACCGTCACTTTGCGCGAGTATTCGTCTAGAAAATATTTTTTAAAATGATAATTCCATATTTACCCAATATAAACATAAAAATGCCATATTTACCCAACTTACAAGTTAATAATGCATAATGTGCAATAATTTTTATGCATGTTTGGGAAAATATGAAATTTGGATGATGTTATTGGGGAAATATAGAATTTGATGCTTTTAAAAAAAATGAGACGCTAGCAAGAAGCTAGAGGGTGAAGGAGTTGCACATAATTACAAGCCTTAACGGGATTCGGAATCCAATTGGACCATGACGGATTGACTTTCCTATTCCCATTACAAAACTAAGCAGGGGAAATAATTTTTATGTCTTCAGCAGAAATCCATTACGAGGCGGCTTTTACAAAACCTATATTAATCTTATGCTTAGAGTTTGACACCATCATTGGTCAGCTCATTGAGCAAGGTTTTGCAACGGGTGAAGGTATAAGAAAGACTTTCAAAGTCTTTGGCTCTGAAGGTATTATACTTAAGTTTCAGATCCATGATCCTGTTTTCCTTGG
Organism: Chrysanthemum lavandulifolium; assembly: GCA_022545495.1. NCBI lineage: Eukaryota > Viridiplantae > Streptophyta > Magnoliopsida > Asterales > Asteraceae > Chrysanthemum > Chrysanthemum lavandulifolium. The sequence goes on along the minus strand of CM040242.1, from coordinate 235,314,129 downwards.
TATCTGAGGAGCCTTCATAGCTGTGAACCAAGTCAGTCAAAGTTTGTTTAGTTGTTTCACAATTAATGGTTGACTCCATTATATCATCTGGTAGACATGATATAATGATTCTTTTTAGGTGTTGGTCTTGATTGACCACCCTCCTCTTATCAACATTCCATTGGGCTTCTAGTTTGGGTAAACCTTCAGCTATCTTATAGTCATATAGTCCTTCCTTAATACATTTTATGTAGTAAGGTTTCATACCGTTAAGTAGAGAAACATGCGCTTATTCCACTTAGAAATTTTACCAACTTTGATTTTGGGAGCAACAACATAATAGCTTCCTCCTTTTTTATCGAAAAGTTAGGGTACATCATTTTCAACCATGGTAACGTTTTGAACGGTGTATAAAACTTGTTTTATAAATCAAATCGCTTTGATACCATTTGTTGTTCCCTTGTACAAGGTTAGTTTAATTATAAAGTTAATCTAACCAAGTTCCATGTTTAATAATGATGTAATGAAAACTTATGTAAGATACAAATACTTTTAAGTTGAGACACAAAGTTTTCAACGTTTAATTCTTATTAGATATATATCCAAGAATTATACCCAAGTGTTTGCAGAACAACACCTGGGATTGAATGACAAGTATCTATGTGATATTCTCACTAGACTTAAACACAAAACCAAGGTTAAGTGTTTAAGCAAGAAATATGCTAACCAATAGAGTTATACTTTATGACTTAGTTCTACTTATAGAAGGAAATGAACTATTGAAAGTGTTAATAACACTTAATACAAGAGATACATTTTCCTTTTCTACAATGATCTATTTATAGGCAAGGAACAACATGGATACCCGTGAGGTAAAAGATACGTGTCAACTTACAATAAGCTAAAATACAATTTGTACTTTAGCTTCTATTCCTAGTATGCTATCAGTCATACTTTCGACGTAACAATGTTGGCAACTATTTGTACTTTATACCAACTATATTACTTATTGACTTTTTGATAAGAGCTAAGAATTTATCTTCCCAATAAGTTTTTCGCCTAGACTTCATAACCTTAGTTGCTCATCCGAGGCACTAAGTCTTTAGATTGCATCAGTGATTGGAGAAGATCTTTCAAGGAGTCAGTGTGTTATTGTTATCACACACTGACTGCATCATCCTGATCTTGGTTCTTGATTTTCACTATCTGAGTCCTTCATCATGTTGTGATGAGTCTTTCTTCTTCAGACTCTGAAGAACATCTTGAGGATGACTATCTGACATAATTATAATCAAATACTTGTATTAACTTAGGTTGTTTTTCATTCAAATTTGTACTAAGAGACTTTGGGCTCTAAATTGACCCAATAATTCCTAATATAACTGTTTGATTAGTTGGTTTTACTTTTGAAAATTAATATCAAACCTTCAAAACTAGCTATTTTCTAAACCCACCAAAAGTAATTAACCCATAACTATTTTCTAAAACTAACTGTTTGATTAGTTGGTTAACCCATAACTATTCTCATAAGTAGGGGTGTCAGTCGGGTGGGGTTGGTCAAGTTCGAGTTAATTCGGGTCGGGTCAAAGTCGGGTCAAGGCTAAAAATAACATACCCGAACCCACCCTTATTTGAACTCTGGTTAGTCGGGTTCAGGTTAATTCGGGTCAGGTCAACTTGTGTAAGGTCAATTCGGGTTCGGGTCAAGCCGAATACGAGTAAAATAGTCATAAGTTCGCATATTTGTTCTAATTTATATAAATAATTTAAAAAAACTTTATTCGGATCAAAAGGGTCGACCCGAACCCGAGTTAGCCAAACATTTTCAACCCAATACTCGACTTTATTTAATATTCAAGTTATTCGAGTTGAACCGAATAGCCCAAATTCAAATTTTGGCCCGAGTAACCTAATCCGAATAAGCTTAGTTGGGTACGGGTAGGATATTTTTACACCCCTACTCATAACAATACTTCCCCTCTACGAACCAAACGCCCACTTATTTTCTAGTCACGTGGTTAGCACATGCAAATTGCAGCTAAGGGTTCTTGAGCTACACATTATTCCCGCCTTATTTCCCCCAAATCTTGGATCCAAAAGGTTTGTTTAACCCTCAATTGCTACTTATTTATAAATTTAATTTCATATTTACTACTACAATTATCAATTCATGAATAATTAAATCACTCTGTGCTAACTAACTAACTAACTAACTGATTGTTTTCTATTGTTGTTTAGATGCTTCCGAATCGTCGTGGCGGATTCGGCTTTACGGACTGCATAGTAATCGTTGTTCTAGTATCCGTTGCTTCGTTTTCGATCAGGTCAATAAAGTTATATGAGGAATGATGTTTTAGTTGTGTTGTAAGTGTCTATGTGATATTATAAGCCACCAACCAATTACATACTTGGCCAATGTGGGATCGTAACAACTAACGTGACGTGTGATGAAACTTACTTGCATTTTGTTACCAGTCATAGCAACGTACGTAAGCCGATAAGGTTGTTGTTAGTGTAATTAGTAATGAAAATAAAGCACGTTTTATAGGCGGTTAGATTAATCGGGAAAACTTGTAAAGTATGTTGTTATTCTAAGCTAAGTAACGGCACAATGGTATTAGGAATGTTTAAGTGGGTGTTTGGGATTGCTTATTTTTTCAGCTTGTGCTTAAGAATAAGTACTTATAACAAAAGTACTTTTGGAACCAGTGTTTGGATTTGCTTATTTCATAAAAACGCAATATATAACATGCTTATGAAAAACTGCTTTTCTGCTTTTTGGCGGTGTTTGGATGACAAAAGTGCTTTTCTGCAGCAGAAAAGCAGAAAAAATAAGCAATTATGCATCTTAAAATTAAGGTTTATTATGCATAACAGCAACGCCTATTTAAAAATGATCAGAAATAGGAATTAGTTTCATTCTTTTGGTAAAGTATGATCAAGTTTCCCGTGAAGACTATGCGAAATGCTCCTCGCTATTCTGTTTCACTGTATATAATGCTGTATCATATGCATTTTTATGCAGTTCATTGGCAACTGCGGATTTGGAAAATGAACGGACATTAGCAATAGTGAAACCAGATGGTGTTTCTGGTATGTATACTAGCTCAGTAAAGAAGATTATTCTGGAATCCGGCTTCGCCATCCAAAGAGAACTTACAGTACACCTTGACGAGGACAGTGTGGGAAGATTTTACGCTGAACACTCAACAAAGAGTTTCTTTCCAAGCCTTGTTAAATACATGACAAGGTAGTATATCCTCGTATTATTATAGCAACGTTTCTTTACCTTATTTGCTACTTAGGGGTGTTTGGTTGGAGGGTTTCAGTTGTGAGGGGGTTTATTAGTGTTTGAATATGTATATTTTTAAGGGTATGGGCGCGAAAGAATGGGTTTGATATGTATTAAATCAGGCGTGGCACATACCTTAAGAGTTGGGTTTAGAAATCCATACCCATTTCCTTTCCCCTCTCTTCACAAACCCATATGGCCACACCCGTGGTGATTTCCTAGTGCTGCAAACCAAACACCACCTTAGTTATATCTTTTACGTATTTATAATGAGCTAGGTAGATGAATTCTGTGTAGTACTACTGTATCATGACAGCATAAGGAAATGATCCGGCGTACTAGGAAGTTGACCAGCTTAGTCTGGAACACCAACGTCTTCTAGATGCAGGGTGAAATCAGTTTACATGAAGAAGTTATTCTTTATCTCTTGTCATATATCCACTTATAGAGGCTTTCCAAATGTACCATCATATCCTTGCGTATAGTTACTGATAATTTCTTATATGCTCAGAAATCCTTTTGCCGTTGCTGATCTATCTCTGATACATTTATCAACGTTTTTTCTTCACGTAAAATAACTCGCACACACACACACACACGCCTCAGATGAGGTTTGAACACACATATCTCGTTGTTTTGTCACACACAGTACATTACTTCAGTTAAAGCCTGCCAATTTTCATGTATTGGCCATTGATATTAATTTGTTGTTTCTTGATATTGGTAACTTGTTAGTGGCCCAGTCTTGATAATGGTACTGGAGAAACCTAATGCTATCGCTGACTGGCGTGCTCTTATTGGACCAACTGATGCCCGCAAGGCTAAAGTTACTCATCCTGACAGGTTTCTTTTCTTTCTCCAATCATGTTACATTTTTTAGATTTAAGCCGTATAACTTCTTGTCAGTAGGCAACTGATAAACATAGCTTTTATCCTTGTATAGTTTTTATATCTTACAACTTTTATGCTGTGTATAGCATCAGAGCCATGTGTGGCCAGGATTTAGAGCGAAACTGCGTTCATGGTTCAGATTCACTTGATTCAGCTGCAAGGGAGATCTTGTTTTTCTTCACTGACGCATTTCCAGGTCAATTTCTTATACTTGCCTGTATTGCATTGTAAATAGTCCTTTTCTTTTATGTAAAATATTGTGATGATAAGTTTCAGAAACAGTGCCTAATAATTTATATCGACAACATATATCATACTAATATTTGGTGACTTGATGTTGCCTTACAAAAGGGCGAAGATTTGCACATCACTGCTATGTAAGGTCTAATCGACTAAAAATATGACTTAGACTAGTAGGCAGAGGCAGACTTTTGTTTTGCTTGGATGGTCCTTTTTACAAGGTATTGTGCTGATAGTTAATTACTGATATAAAGACTACAAGAATTTGAATAAATAAAACAACGATACTACATTAGATAGTTACAATGCTAGTGTGCGAAATTTAAGGGAAAAGATGAAGACTTAGTAAGAGAAAAAGACTAATTTTGGTATGCGAAATTAAAAGTTTAACTTTTTGTCCGATAAAATGAACCTGTTACCCTATAGTAATTTTCACTGATTGTGCGTATCTATAGGCGCTCATTTGAACCCAGTTATAGCTCCCAGTTATAGACATTCATGTTTCCGAATATATTACTATGACTGGTATTCATCTGACCTTCTGTAGATAGGTCTTGTAGGAAGTTGCTTTTGTCCTCTAGCCAGAAATAATTTGTTGTTTAAGATGTCTAAATGTTTAGAAGTCACTTTCTTGTTTTTGCTGTCTATATAACGTACACTTAGCAGCTTCTATGGCGTTATCATAAGCATATGCCTGACAAGAGGGGACGGTGGTCAGTTTACCAAGGGCAAACTTAAATTAGGGAGAGATGTATGTAGACAACCTTTTCCTTGCATCTTGCAAAGAGGTTCTGTTCATGACTAGAACGCATAACCTTTTGATCACGAATGAGTAACTTTAGTAGTTGCACCATGACTAGTGCACTTTTCTCCATCAAACGAACTATAAAAAAGAGGCGCCTAGTATGAGATCATGATTAAAGAATTTATCATCCGTTTGGTTAATGACAGCAAAATTTTTGCTGTATTACAGTTTGTGATTTTAGATGGATTTAAACTATATATATTTGGCCTCTTGAATTATATATGTATGCTGGAAACATATCTTCTTCCTTAAAAATAATCAATGAGAACGTAACTTGTTAATTTACCGTATATAGTGTCCTAGTCAAGTTTTTTTATTCATCTTGTCAGTATATTGCCTTACACCTATTTTGGTAATTGTATAACACGACAGAAGGAACAACTCAGAAGCATGATGAGCTTTGAACCATATATGCTTTCACAGAAGAAAATTGAGGGCCTATGGAACCAGTAGTCGATGTTGGCAAGTAGACTTGGCTAAAGTTTCACTGTCTGATCATGGGTTGTTTCAGTAGAAACGACTATCTGTTAAAAACTCGTAAGCTATTATTTATATTCTTATATATAAGCAGTATATTTAAGAATATCATTGAACCAATAATATTTTCCATTAGCATGTTAGCCTGATCTTAAAAGGTGACTATATTTTGTTTTTCAAGTTACGTCTCTTTATCGGTAATGTTCACTTTTCTAGAGCTCAACAATGTTCGGTCTGTTTGTTAAGGACAAGGTTTTATGAACTAATGGGAGATGACTTAACCTTGTCGTAAGATCATCGCCAGCCTCTACAAGTGGGATTACTGTTGTTCTCGAAAAATATTCAGTGGAATTTATACAGTCTACCACGGCTGCCACTTTATAGACGATGGCGATTGGACATCATTATCTTTATTTAAGTAAATTAATGATGGACTTCCTAATTAGGAAAGTTGATTACATTAATGCCCATAGTGGACTGTATTTCTTGACCCAATAACACTAATGGGCAAACCACTTCACATGGCTTTATTTCCTCTTTGGTTTAATGTTAAATTAGGCATTGGTGGGAGTGATATTTGCTTCAGTCCATTTTCTTTAACATGCATCTCGAGGAAAGTTAGTACAGAAGTCTCGAGATAATATATAGTAAGGGGGTGTTTGTTTCGGCTTATATAGCCAGCTTATGACTTATTTAATTTAGGGCTTATGTTGCATAAGCTCACTTTTTGTGGCTTATTTTGAAACTTTTCCGCTTATATAAGTTTAAAATGACATAATAAACTTATATAAGCCGAAAAGTTTCAAAATAAGTCACAAAAAGTGAGCTTATGAAACATATAGTTTTTGTCATAGGACCTGTATACATCAACAATACCCATTTATGTCGGAGGAGTGTACCATAGAGATAAATGTAGACAATCATATTCTTAGTCGATGGTATACACGGCGAAACGAAGGGAGACCGGGTATTCCCAAAGGAAGAGATTTGTTTCATTATCATTCCGTAAATATATATATATATATATATATATATATATATATATATATATATATATATATATATATTTTACTATTTGATGTAACATTATTGTTTCTCTTGTCATATGTTGTAATTTTAGCATATCATGTAACATAGTTTTGCTAATATATAAGGCTCGGTGCAATGGGTGTGACCCATCACCTTTCACCCTTCGTCTTCATTTTTCACGTCATTGCATGTGTGTGTGTCACGAGTGAGCCAAGGAGAAAAAGAGGAGTGAGTGGTGAGGGTGCTCACCACTCGGGTTTCGTGTAAGTTTTTATTATTTATTTGATTTGTGAGCGTGTGTGGAGTATTTTGTGAGGTATGTTTGAAAGGTGAGGTGAGTGGTGACCATTGCACCTGAAAGGTGAGGAGAGTGGTGATGTGACGCTGAGATGAAAGGTGAGAAAGTGGTATTGAATGGTGACTATTGCACCTAGTCTAAGAGCTAACCTACGTTATGTGGTAATTAACTTAGTGTAGTACTCTTGTTTAGAAGAGGTTGGGCGAAATGGAGGGCGGCGTCAGGAGTACTTTGTGATAGGAAAATCCCTTTTAAGCTAAAGGGGAATTTTTATAAGGTGGCAATCATACCTGCTATGTTGTACGGGTTAGAGTGCTGGCCTATCACGAAAGCTCTAGCTAACAGGATGGAAGTGGCGGAATTGAGAATGCTAAGATGGACTTGTGGTAAAACCATGTCTGACATGATTTCGAACGGATTTTTCATATTAGTACTTGAAGTCGGATCTATTATCTCGAAGATGAGAGAACGAAGGTTGAGGTGGTTTGGTCATGTCAGGCGGAGGCCACAATCAGCGCCAATAAGGAGAGTCGAAGAATTAATAGTTGACGGTTTGAGGAGGAGGGGTAGACCTAAACTTCGGTGGGAGGACAAAATTAAGTTGGACATGAAGGAGCTTCTCTTGTCCGAGGACAGATACGAATGCGTGGAGAATTTTTTTGTTTTTTGCCCTTGTATGCTTCCCCTGCCTCGTTAGAGCTTTTCCTCCCTGGTTGCGTTTGCTTTTTTTTGTTTTTGTATTTGTATAGTTTATGCTTATCTTTTCTGTTTGCTTGCTTGCTTGCTGTTTTTGCTCTTGTTTAGAGATTGTTTGATGTTTGCTTGTTTGCTATTTTTGCCTATTTGCATGTATGTTGTATAGGGGTGAGCAAACGACCCGAACGGACCGGACCGACCGAGACCGGACTGGACCGACCACATTTGGTCCGGTCCTCGGCCTAGGCTTTGGGGCTAATTCGGTCCTCGGTCCGGTCCGGACCACAAACCGACTATTTTGACCTTGTTGGACCGGTCCGGTCCTCGGTCTAGGCTTTTTGGCTAATTCGGTCCTCGGTCTTGGCGGTCCGATCCGGTCCGGGACCGATGCTCACCCCTAATGTTGTATGCTTATCCTTATCTATGCTCTTTTTCACACTTGTTCTGCACATTCTCTTGCACACATTTGTTGGATGTTTTTCTGGAAACAGTCTCCCTACTCTCGGGTTTATCTTGAGGTAGGGACATGATCTGTCTACACTCTACCTCCCCATACCCTGCTCCAACGAGATTGGTATCTTGTTGTTGTTGTACATACTATTGTTTAACCCATTTATTCATAAACCAATAAATGTTTTATGAACAAAATTAGTCATATAAGCAGGCCTCTCATTCATTTTTCGTAAATACCACAACTATGTTACATCAAATGATTGAATAAACATTGGGGTATGAAATTATAAAAATTGGAGGTAGACATTTTTGAAAAAATTACCACGCTGGATTTTCTGGATTTTTTGAGGATCTTTCGAAATATATTTTTGTGGGATCTTTGTGGGATTTTTTTAGGATTTTTCGAAATAGTTTTCCTATATTTTGTAGGCTACTCAGGACAAAAAGCTTCATATTTTAAATCCCATTTAAATTACATGTATAAACATTAAAATCAAGTTGATGATGTAGTGAATGACGTGTTTTTGCATGCAACTAGGGGTGAAAACCATGTTTACGTACAGTGTGTAATCAGTAATTCCATTGCTAGTATTAAAACCTCTAGAAAATCACGTATCATTTATTTTATAAGTTATTAAACCAAGTTACAATAAAATCTCAAAATGATGATGCACTGAGTGACGTATTTTTGCATGCAAAAAACCATGTCTACGTGCAATCGACTAATTACCACTTTTAGAAGATGCAGTATTCAAAACTATAGACAGCAGGTACTATAGAAAATCTCGTTTCATTCATTTTATAAGATTTTTCCATACTTCTTCTACCTTCTTTCAAATAATTGCACGTTACATTCCAAGAGAACTTGATAGAAGTCTCAGTCTCGGGATGCCTTCACCGGTAGGTAAAGTTTATGCTAGCTTTCTCGAATAGTTTGGAGAATATATGTTTAGGATGACCAGATGACCTCAAAGTTAATACGATGCAATGCTTGAGCTGAGATTGGTTCGCGAAAGACTAAAGATTGGTTCTAGAATCATAAATAGCTTGCAAATTTCAGTTAGCAACCATAGTTCAGGGTGGTAGAGCACTAAAGAACTATAACTCGAGTCTAGCTGAATACGAGTTTGACTTGAACCGGCTCAAGACAGCTTAACCGCGAATTCGTACTTTAAGTTGATAAACTTCAATTCATTTCTAGTTGGTACATGAATATATTTTGGCACTTGTGTGTAGTTGGTGCATCACTTGTAGTATGACAAGAATTCGATGTCAAGTTTAAGGTGAAAAACTTGTTAATCATGTTATTAAGAAAAAAAAATAGAAAAACCTCACTAATGATGTAGCACATGACGTGTTTTGCATGCAAGAAAACAATGTGTACGTACAATCTTTAATGACCCCTTTTAGAAACTACAGACAACATCCTCTGGAAAACAACATATATTTCATTTGTTTATATGATTGCTTGTGATTAGCTTTCCAGAGTACATAAACGAGTAAATAAAAATGAAAGTTTTTCCTTATCAGATTTACACAATGAGGTGAATATGACTCAGATGTATGCGACCTAACTCAAGATATAACGTCCTTTAAAGCCAAAAGCAACTAAGCAACCAATATGATTAATTAAGGTTTAACTAATGACCGTGATGAAACAAGTACTAATAGCTCATCACTTTAGACGTATAAGAGGCTCAAACCCAGGTTTTTAAGATCGAGATTCTACATGAGATCATTTTCGTCTTTTCAAGATAGTAATCGTAAGATTGGATCGGGATCTTAAGAACCTACTATAATATCATTTTCTTAATAGACGTTATAAAATTATGCAAATCTACATATTATTAATATCATATATCATGAAAATATATGTCGAAATTAAGATCCTAAAGTGTTTAATACAATTAACCTCATTTTTCATATTTTTCATATTCTACAAAACTTAATACATAAATTTGCGATTTTTTAGTTTGTGGTTAGAGAAAAGTAAGATCAAATCGATCGAGATCTTAAGATCATATGGTTAAGATCGGGATGCGGATCATTTTTGCTTTGGAGATCTTACGTTGGATCCGGATCATTTTTGCTTTGGAGTATCGTAAAATCCTAAGATCGGGATCGAGATATTAACAACTGTGGCTCAAACATATCACAATCTATCAAAACAAACGAGTTTTTACACATTGTAGCATGATAAAGTATGATATAATTAATACTCCCTCGTCTCAAAATATTTTTCTCCGAAAAAAAACAAGCTGGTTAGGAAAATAATAATTTTTACTGTTTTTACTATTTTATTTTATGTAGAATGACAGTTTTACCCTTAACTATTTAATTAATATCTTCTTTATAATTTGCAATAATAATTTCAAATAAAAATAATATGGTAAACTTGATCAAAATTTCCTATCTATTTTTAGTAGTGAACAAATAAAATGGGACATCCCGTAAAAGAAACATGAACTATTAATTAGGGACGGAGCATAGGCGGAGCGATGCGAAGACCTGGAAGGGTCATGGCCTCTCCTAAGATTTGTCATATTTACAATATATACCCTTATACTAATGCATAATTTATGTTCTAATAAATTATGATTTGGACTTCCTAAATTTCATGAATTATTTTTCGGCTCTCTTAGAAAAATTGACCAATCTCCACCAGAGTGATGGAAGAAGTATATGATTAAACTATTTGCATTGTTTATGTGATATCTTCTAGCTCCAACTATATGGGGAAAATGGTTTGAGTGGAAGCAAGAAGCGTAATTAGAGGATGATTGTACGCTATAATTTAATTGGATAGTGATGTGGAAGAAGGATTAACGTTAGTTTAACTAATGATTAAGTTAAGCAAGTTTGTTAACTTCTAAGTAGTCAATAACGATTACTAATCTCTAGAAAGAGAACCTGCTGGACTTTCATTAACTCCTAATACGTGGCCTCTAATTACCCATCCCATGCACTAATATTCTAATTAACCAATAGTCTTTTGATAATTAAGTTAACAAAGTCAACTCACACATGTACTTATCTAAGTATTGCTTTTTCTTTTCTATCGACACATTTGCTTATCTTATCAACTTTGGTGATTAACGTAAATATTTCAATCATGCGATTAGGAGCAAGCTTAGAGGGATGGATATCGGGACGGAAGCAGGATTAAATATTACTACAAATGTTTTTGAATCGCGATATTATAGAGTTAAGTCGATGGACGGGTGCATTTAAGTTGCATTCAGAAAAAATTGATGTTTTTTTTTCTTCAAGAAATTAACACTACATCGAAAAAATCCATAAGGTCCGGGGACACCGCGAGAACCCCCTGGTTCCATCCCTAGGTATCGTGACGCCCAACCCATGCTAATCCTAAATGTCTCAGCGTCATTTTACGTCCCCAAGCCATGGTTGCGTGAAACGATCTTATTCTTTTTGGATTTAAACAGGTTTTGGGCAAGGTTTTTTTTTATTTTATTTTATTTATTTATTTTTAATGTATGTGTGTGTTGTTTGTTTTTGTTGAGAGTGTGTGTTTGACATGGATGAAGTATATAACTTTTAAATTTTTTATATTTTTGTTTTTGACCTTTTAGATATTTATTAAAAGATTCACTTATACACTTAACTAGATTCAAGACCCGTCCGATTGGCGGCTAATTTTAAGAAATTGATTATACAATAAAATTAATAGTAAAATCTAGAGAGTTTGTGTAATATTTTTGTTTTTTAAAATTTATTTTTAGTTATATATATATTTATTTTTATTTTAACATATGAAAAATTAGTTGGTCTTAAAAAATAAAAAATAAAATAAAATTGTAGGTTTCAAAAAGGGTGTTTTGCTTGAGTGATGAGTGAATGAGTATTTTGGTGTATGAGTGTGAGAAAAAAAATGCGCGATGATGTGCACATTGGCTTGAGCCATGGTAGCTAATGCTCTTAGCTAATAAGCAATGATATTTCAAAGCATAAAGGGTATGTTTGGCGACAAGTAGCAGTAAGCAGTTTGTTTAAAATACGTGTTTGATAATCTAGCAGTAGTTGTAATTATAAAGTGTAAAATTATGAAAAAGGGCATATACATATTAAAACAAAAATTGATTGAACAAATAATAAAGTTATATTTGAGGGTAAATATGTAATTTCTTAGACAAAATGTTAGGAGCAGTAATGGAATGCTTCTTTAGGAAGCAGTTCAATTTGGAGCTGTTAGGCTAGTTTCAAATGCTATTGGATGTGTTGCAAACAAGTTTTTCATCTAAAAGCTTACCGCTTGTCGCTCCTAAACGCTTCATTGATGCTTGTTGCCAAACATGACTAAAGGTTGTTTGGTGAAATTGAAGTGTTTAGAGTAGTATCAAAGGCGGATCCAATGTAGTGGCGGGTGCAGTACAGGCAATACCCGATTTTAGCCTACGCTGTGTAAAATTTGTGAAATTTTGTGTAACTTCTATTTGTGCAACACCCTTTTGTTTGGTTGATAGTTGGGCTCTTTTTATATTTATTAAGATTTTCTTTTTTCTACATCCTTTTTAGATTTATGGATCCACCACTGAATAATATAAAGGTCATTAGGCACGAAGGGTTTTGGGTTATAATGTTGGTTATACTTAGGGACACTTGGATTTGGATCACTTAGTGTTTAACATAATTATAAGTGGAACTCTATTTTGGTGCTTGACTCTTAACCCACTGTAATAAATATCATGATTTTCTCAATTTTCTTATAGATGTTAAAAACCGTAAACGAGATCAAAATACATTGCCTAAACGAAAGTTTCATAACTAAAATGTTGAAGAACGATTCAAACAATAAATCTACACTAGATGTTGTGGTAGCATGAAAGTCTCATAAGTGATTCAAAACATAAAGTTCTCATCGGCATGGCTTGTCGGACTATCTCATGCATATCTCGTGTTTTCTGGTCATATATAGAGCAACCGAAAACATAAATTTGACGTCATACAAGAATCACAAATTTTTTAAGCTTAAACAAGATTCATAGTAAGACTCTGTATGTACTAAATATCATAATGAAATAAATAAATGGTGTATAAATTGAACCAACACATGATAGACCTTATATGATACTAGTATAAAATCAGCATAAGCGACCACTATTGATTTCAAAAAGTCAAGATTCAACATAATGATTTATAGCAAAAGAAAAGACATGCGATGAGTGGAACCCGAATCTAATATCCATTTTAAAAACTAGACGAGTACCCGCGCCTAGCGGCAGCGGTTCCTAGCGGCAGATAACTAACGATATGCGATATTGTGGTAAGTGTTTTGTAACATGCGATAATTCAACTGAAGCAAGAATTATTAACATGTATCAAAGAACATATAAAAATATTTACTGAAACTGAAAATAAAACATTATATCAATTATGAGATAACTAACAATGCACGGTACTCGACGTGTAAAATTTCTTAGTACACGGCATTTGAGGTGTTGAATCCTCTTTGACAGAACTCTTTGATTGGCTTCACTTTGTGGTTATCATTCATCAAGGCATGAGATTTGACCCAATTTAAAAAAAAAAAACTACAAACCTAAGAAACTTAACAAAAATATATACATCGGTTGTATAATGTATTTTGACCAAATTATTTCAAAAAACTTTGTATAATATCTTTGAAATTAATGCGCCGGAACAATCACCGATTAAAGCACCAATCATACACAATCATTATAGCAATATTTGAAAACAGATTTGTATTTAACGTATTAATGCGCAAGAACAAGAAAAAAAAAATGAACCCCGTGACTAAATAATAAATCGATACAATGTTTTGTGATTGTAAACATTCAAGTTATTCACAAAAATATCCCTGCAATTTCAGTTATACAATATATAAATGTCAAAACAATATTTTTAAAAATCATATGGTCATTGCACACATTTTAATATTTTATAAGCGAGATCGATATGATCCACACACTATGAACTAACATAACAATAAAAAATAAGTTGTAATATGGTGCCTTATAAAACATAATTTGTTGGTAAACTTTTAGAAATTATTAGTGTTACGCTTAAATAAATTAATTTTTTTTTTTGGGAAATTACATTAGTAAAAGTTGTCAAAATTTGTCATTCATTTCTTTAAAATTTTAGGTATGAATTGTTATGGTAGCTATTTCATTAAGGTCAAGTTCTTTGAATTTTTATGTAGAAATTTTAGTTTGAAAGGAATTTCAGAAATTTAACATTACTCACTTTTTAAGTTTCAAAAATATGGATACATGCTTTGTATGTATAATCATAATAAAAAAAAGTTGTATTGACTTTCAAACTTTAAATATGCCGAATCTGTTTCTATTTAATATTAGTTTGCATTTTTAATGGTAATTATATACATATAGTTATAGAATTGATAAGTTAATGGTAATTATATTACATGTGAAAATTATTTCCTCAACATTCAACAATGCATTAAAGATAATTGGTCCAATTTTCAATATTGACTTTTAACTTTCAATTTTTACTTTAGTACTTGATTGCCATTTGTAATTACTCGTGTAATAAAGATTACCATAAAACAAAGAGATTTAACCAAAACTATGTTCATAACCTCCTTTCTTTAGATTTAACCAAAAGTATGTTTAGTTTACATGTAAACTTTGCTTTGTTTTTGTATTGCTTAACTTTAAGAGTTTTCGTGGGCCTCTTACGTCATTAATATGTTTTTTAAGTAATTATTGCCCACCTTTCAAATTTTTTATCTTTCTTTTTACTTGTCTAACGGGACTAAAACATATTTTTTTTCATTTCCTAACACAAAACAAAAATTATGTTAATTCCAGTAACAAAGAAGGCTAGGAAACAAGAAAGCAAATCAATTATTAATTACCAGTATTTATTTTCTGTTGAATAGGCGAAAAAGTAGCACAAGTAGCACACTATTAATTACATATTTCCCCACCAAAACATCATAATAACAAAATACCTGATTTTACATATTAAATTCTCATATTTACCCATCTTGTTAAAATTACTTTAGCATATGACATTTATACTCTTTCTTGTATCCATCTCTATTTTCAAAACCATTTACTACAGCTTCCGAATTAGAGGTGGCAAAATGTGCTCAAAAGCAAAAAGATAGACTAAATTGGCAAAAAATTTTAAAATTTGGGCACATTTAACCCCCCTCATTTTTTATTTTTTTTTTGAAATTGGCACATATAGCTCATTGAAAACTTAAATGGGCACTAACGGACACATTTTTCCCCCTCAATTGTAGAACATTACGATCGTTTAAAAAAAACTATATAATATATTTAAGTTTTTTAATATAAATAAAATATTACGTTTAAAAATTTTATTTCGTCGTTTTAGGTCTTTTATTAAGCGATTTGTATAACATGCGCCCGTTGGGCCCGTGCCCGTTTAGCCCATGCCCGTTTAGGCCCGTGTCCATTCTAGCCCGTGCCCATTTTAGCATGTGCCCGCCCGGCCGCCCGTTTTGCCACCTCTATTCCCAATTTTATTTCCAGCAAATCACGACAAGTTGACAAGCATACAGTTACATAACAAAACTATAACATATCTTAAAGTTTAACAAAAAAAACTTTAGTCACATCATTTGACTAATTTTATATTCAAATGTTGGGTCATTTTAACAATAAAACTACGATGCAAGTTAAACATGAATACATGCATAGTCAATATCAAAGAATTACTCATAACAGATATGGTAGAAAATGATTCTCGCTTTGGCGTCAAACTTGAGAAAAGAGTGAAAGGGTAAACCGAGTAAAAAAAATAAGGGCATAATTGGATTAGAAAAAAGATTGATGAAGATTGGGTATATTTGTTATTTAAAAGTTTTGGTGTGGAAATATGTAATTAATAGTGCTTAAATGAGGATATATGTAATTCCCCCTATCTAGTGGAAATTATGAATTCATTTAAAAGTTTTGTTGGGGAAAGTTTTGACTTTTCAAGTTTCAAATTTCAAGTTTTCACTTTCACCTTTGACCTTTTTTTCATTTTATATAGTAAAGATTGATGATGCTAAATCTTTTGCATATAAGATTGACATAACATGAGGCTCAAAAGCTATAAATATCTAAATGTCACATGTCTAAAAATATATATAGTTGCTCATACAAGTCTGGCAACTTTTAAAACTGCTCAAATGATGATAAATCTAAAACCTTCCACTATCATAATCTTTACCTAGTTTTATAATTATGACATATCGCAAAGACATAAACCTTTTATATACAATATAATGAGACCTTAAACATGTTATGAACCATTCTAGGGTTTACTTAAGAACCGAAGAAGAATCAATAACTGATATGAATCGACCTATCATATCATGGTTGATATTGTTCGCTTTGGCATCTCTGCCTCATAGTTTTCTTTTAGTACAAGCCCATGCATTGTACCAAAACGCATCAACTAAGTCAATGTCATGTTCAATATTATTAAATATCCGACATCTCCTATATTTCATGGCGACGTGGGACAAAGAATGTAACAATACACCCCTCTAGAGCAGATTCTTCGTCCTCGAAGAATGAACAGGAGTTGGCTCCTACTTCGGATTAGTTTAGAGGTTGCTCTGATACTAATTGTTATGAACCATTTCGGGGTTCACTTAAGAACCGAAGAATGATCAATAATTGATATGAACCGGCCTATCATGGTTGATATTATCCGCTTTGGCACCTCTGGCTCACGGTTTTGTTCATAGTACAAGCCCATACGTTGTACCAAAAAATGCCAACCAAGTCAAAGTCATGTTTAATATAATTAAATACCCCACATCTCTTCTATTCTACGATATGGGTAAAGAATGTATCAAAACCAAATACTAATTCAAAAGAGAATATGCATATACTAGCTTGAGACTTATTAAAGTAACGAATAAAACATGAAATAGAGTTATTTTTCTACATCACGAGTTTTAGTTGAAGTAAAAGAATAGAAAAGAAATATAATGCATTGTTGGTCTAATAAAATCTCGAGATCGAATTTGTGCGGCTCATTTGAATTCATAATTGACCAATGTAAATTCAAGAAATAATAGCACATAAACCTATATATAATTTGGAGCATCAAGATGGATCCAACGGAGTAAAATAGCGACACGTATACTTCTTCGTCGACATTCTTTAGCATGTATTTTTACGAGGAAACATGCATGGATTATTATAATCATAGAATGCCTTCATGCACAATATTAAATAATATAAAGTAATGAAATCTTTGCACATATAATAGGATGGTTGGATGTAGACAAGTATACACAAGTCATTTTGCAACTTGAAGTCTTTGGTCGAGTTTCTCCCAAGCTTTTATTTTATTATTTTACAAAAGCTAAACTCTCATTGGTTTCTAGGATCTGCTCAGTTTAAGTACTTCAACACTTGTTTATAAAACTTTGCCTTTGGCCTCCAACCTTCCATCACCACCACCACCACAATATCACCATTGTCGCCGTTCTCGTTACATAACCATATATCATCATCATGAAGGTGAGAATATGATAGTTTTTGTAGGTTGCCATTTGCATTTATAAGGTTTGCATAGTAGCTTTTTGCATGCATGTTTTGTATATAGTTGATAATGTGTTATATATTGGTCTTATTGCAGCTTTTTGGTTGGATGCAATGTAAATTCAATGGACAAGGACAAAAACACTCCAATGCTGCTAGGGCTGCTCGTAAGTAACCATTTAAACTCGAATAATATATAGCATTCATTTAATTTGAAACTCGAATAATATTTTTATGTATTGCATTTGTGTAGATCACACCAGGCAAGAGCCCCCGAAAGAAGAGTTTAGCGATTGGCCACAAGGGCTGCTAACAATAGGAACGTTTGGAAACAACGATCTACCAGTTGAAAAGGAAGATATTAAAGAAACAACTGTTATAGAAGCATCGTCGGCAGATCTTTCTGAATTCACACCTGAAGAGATTGGAAAACTGCAAAATGAGTTAACAAAGCTTTTATCCCAGAAACAAGAAATCCCTGCTGATCTCCCGTTGGATAGATTCCTTAACTGCCCATCAAGCTTAGAGGTCGACCGTAGACTTTCTGTCACAACCAATACCGAAGTGAATGAGAAAGAGGAAGATATTGATCGCACCATTAGAGTTATACTTGGGAGGTGCAAGGATATTTGTGTGGATAGTGGTAAGAAAACAGTCGGGAAGAAATCAATCTCTTTCCTCTTGAAGAAGATTTTTGTATGTAGCAACGGGTTTCCAACGATTCCTAGTTTGTGTGATCCACTTCCCGAATCAAGAATGGAGAAGGTAATATGCTAATCTTGTTTTATTTGATTTTATTTCTTAAATAATCATTTTGTTCTTGCTATTTTGTTAGTTCGTTTGCTTGAACTCTAATTAAGGCTTTTGGTAATTACAGATCTTAAGGGCTATGCTTAAGAACAAGACCAACCCTCAACATTCTCAAGCATCTTCAGCAAGAAAGTTCATTGAGGGAAGACGACCACCCACGAATGGGAATGTTTTAGAGGACGAAAATGAGAAAGAAAGGTCAAAATGGGTCAAGACAGATTCCGAATGTGAGTGTTTTTATAGTCAGAAAGTAAATTTCTTTTAGCTGTGAGCGAAAAAAAGGGTATTAACGATTTTGCTATGAATTTTGCAGATATCGTGTTAGAGATATGAAGTTGAGCCCCAGTTACTAAAATCTTGTAAAGATCTTCCAACGAGCACGATGACAAAATTTCTATCTTTTTCTTGCTGATGTTTGAGGTTTTTAAGGTTGACTTGCCTTGGTTTTTTCTCAACTTCATTAACAAGGATAGATGACCAAATGTTGAGATCTGTAAAGCAAAGGCATGTTTCTTTGTTTTTTCATGCTTGTATATCCATTTTCATGGGTCCAAATGCATGTTATATGTTTGTATTATATATGGGAACAACTCACCCATTCATGTCTTGTTTTGTTTAATGATATTGAACCCATCTCTCATCAAACCATCCATACTATGTGAGTATGTTGTTTGGGATTAAAATAGTTGGATTACTAGTTTTGAAAAATAGTTACTTGAAATGGGTTTGTATGTCTGTATTGTATGAATAAAACTTTGCTTGTTATTTGTGTTCATGATCTACTAAAAGATGTTATGTAAAATGTGAAAAGGCATTTAGTCCTCTTTTATATGGTCTTATTATGTTTGTTTTGCCCTCAAACTATCACATCTCCAAGATAATGAATATTCCAATGAGTATGCGTTACAATAACAAATTTATACACTACAAAAAAATATCTCTAAGAAAAATGATATATCTAATATCTTTTTACTTTTGTTCTTACTTATCTTCCTACTTGTTGAATCCTTACAAATAACATATAAAAGATGATAAGTGGAGAAAAAAAACATTATATTTTTTGTGTGTAGAATTATAAATATGCACATAAATTGAGAGGATATAGCAAAATTGTATTCTAAATGGGTTTGGTTATCCCCACCTCCCCTAAAATGACAGGAATACCCTTAATACTTTTATTTTATTTTTAATTTTATAATTTTTTTATTATAAAACTGTGAAATAAAAAAAGAAAACATAAAATATAAAGTTTTACAAGTTAAAAGTAGGAAAACATAAAAAATACATAGTAAAAACCATAGAAAAATTATTTTGTCATATTAATAAAGTGGGTATAACTGTCTAAAAAAATCTGAAACATAAAATATAAAGTTTGGCAAGTTAAAAGTAAATAAAAAAATATATGAAACAAAAACCATCAAAAACTGTCATATCTTATCAATAAAGCGAGTATAGAAAAAGTAATAAGGGTAAGGGATTAGCAATAGTACAACTCATTCTAGATATGTGCATCATTAACATCAATGATGAATAGTTGACTCTTTAGATGTCCACAAGTATACCTTAATTTACAATGATGACAACTAGATACAATCGTTAGAATAATCACTTTTTGCAACTTTGTGCCTAATATATTGAACTCAATGCATTTAGAAAGACAAAATTTGGAAGCATTTTTTCTAACATTGTGTAGGCTAGATTGTCTACATCCTACCTCCTCGTATCATGCATTGCATATGCATGTTTGAGTATTGTCGTTGCCTATAGGAATACAAATAATGATCGGTTTTATCATACCCTATGTCTTGAAGACTTTTTTGATCTTGATATAATGTGCATTCACAATACTAAGTCAATGTGATAATAAATATGTAGGTCTAAAAGTGCAATGAGGACATAGTGACCACTTTAGAAGTTGATCATAGACGAGGGTCAGAACCCGCCTTATTTTTTCCTGATAGGAGTTGACGAGTCATGAGAATGATAAGAAAGCAAAAAAGTGAAGCCAAATAGTAAAGTGTGAGAAACCAGCGAGTTTGAGCACATGAACCAGTTTTTTAGAAGAGGAAAACTAGGGGTGTTCATTGGTTTGACTCTGGGTTTTAAGTTATATGATTCAGGTTAGTCGGTTTGAAAATTCATAAAGTCAAAACCAAAATCTCTCAAAATTCGTAAAGTCAAAAGCAAAATCAAACCATACCAATTTTTGAACAAATAAAACAAACAAAATACTAAATTATAATTTTGTTTCATTTCAATTAAAATAATAAATTAATTTACAAATATGTCACTAAATTTTATAAAAAATGTGTCTAACGTAATGAACTTTCATTTTCTTTAAGCAAATTAAAAATAAGAGAAATGTCCAAAATACATCAATGTGGTTTTCCATTGTCGCGATATACATCCTCGTGGTTTTTTTTTTGCACACATACATCCCTTCGTTAGTAAATTTGGCATCCATACATCCATCCGTTAGTAAAATCAGTCAATGAAGACTAACGATGCAAATTATTTTCCGTTATCTCCTAATGCGAGTTAAAATATTTGCATCGTTAGTCTTCGGGACTAACGGTGCAAATTTCTTTTTTTTGGAAATAAATTAAAAGGGGCTAGAAAGGCTTGAACTCATGTATGTTGCTTAAAAAACGAACACCCCAACCAACGGACTACGCGCCCAGTGGTGTATATATATCACAATCAATTTCTTTTAACCATTTTTGGCTCGAACTCGTTTTCATACGTTTTTATCCGTTTTTATACGCTTTTGATAGTTTTTTTACGCATTTATCGTTGTCATACGCTGAGTTTTACGTTTCGTCCGTTTTATCTGTTTTTGTCTGCTTTTCACATTTCGTTCGCTTTTTTACGTCTTCGCCTGCTTTTCATCCGTTTTTTCATTTTCATCGTTTTCGTCCCTTTTTAACGTTTTCATATGCTTTTTTAAGTTTTTGTCCGTTTTTCCTTTTTCGTGTTTTCGTCCATTTTTAACGTTTTCGTCCGTTTTTTTCCGTTTTATATAATTTTTCATATGTTTTTTTACGTTTTCGTCCATTTTTTTAACGTCTCCGTCGGTTTTTTAAAGTTTTCGTCACTTTTTTTTACGTTTTCGTCCGTTTTTTTAAGATTTCATCCGTTTTTTACGTTTTCGCCATTTTTTTATAAGTTTTCATTCGTTTTTTTGTTTTCGTTTGTTTTTTTATGTATTCGTACGTTTTTATAAGTTTTCGTTTGTTTTTTACGCTTTCGTCCATTTTGAAAGTTTTCGTCGCTTTTTTTACGTTTTCGTCCATTTTTATACGTTTTGTCCGTTTTATACGTTTTCGTCAGTTTTTTTATGTTTTCGTCCGTTTTTTAGGGACAAAAACGTAAAAATATGACGAAAACGTATAAAAATGGACGAAAACATAAAAAAGTACGAAAACGTATAAAAATGTACGAAAACTCATAAAACGGACGAAACGTAAAAAAAAGTACGAAAACGTAAAAAAATTGGACGAAAACGTAAAAAAGCGGACGAAAACATAAAAAAAACATACGAAAATGGATAAAAACGAGTTTGAGCAAAAAAAAAAGGTTAAATAGAACTTATTTTGACATAATTACACCACTGGACGCTTAGTCTAGTGGTTAAGGCGTTGTTTTTGGGCGACCAAACCCGAGTTCGAGCCTATGTTGCCCCTCTTTTTATTTATTCATAAAACTAGCACACATACATCTCTCCGTTAGTAAAGTTAGCCACCATACATCTCTCCATTTGTAAAATAGTCAATGAGGACTAACGATGCAAAAAAAATCACGATAATGTATAGTGAGACAATAGACAAATCTATACTACTTATAATAGAGGAATGAATCTCTCTCCTCGTGGTCTTAAAATTAAGACTTACAAATACAAAGCCTATTGTACAATACATAATGCACTATTAATGATCTTTCTCATCAATATTAATTTTAAGACTTACAAGTCTTAAAGCTTAATGTACAAAATACAAAGCACTATTAATGTGGTCAAGATATTTAATGTAGTTAATTAATTAACTAGTCAATAAATACAATTAATGCGTTATTAAAACACTCCTTACACGAAAATACAAATTATCAATCATATTGTGCTAATTCCTCGATTAAAATGTCACCAATGAATGAACATTATACAAATAGACAATCAAACAAGATCGATCCAAACAGGCACGGCCAACGGTCGAGCGAAGTGGGCACGACTGCCAACCTGCTCGATCCCGAACAAGACGAAAAACGAAATTTTGAAATCAGAATTTATTATCAAAAAGAACATAATAAACTAAAATATATGATTCAATCGAAATTTTTATTTCAGTATCCAAGCAAACGCGTGACCTCGTTAAATGTCACTAATACAAATAATAAAGACATTATACGATATTCGTTCGAATCGATAATCCAAGAAATGAAATAAGCGCTGTTGCTCGAACCTTGCGCTAAATAAAGACTATTAAACGAAATTTTGATATCCGTAAATTTATTGTCGAAAAGAATATAATAAACTAAAATACATGATTCATCAGAATTTTATTTCAAGACTATATCATAAACGCCGCTAGTTACACTAATGTATTTTGGACTTTGTTAATTATGCAATTACTAAAGTTTATAATTTTGGTAAAGTTTGAAAGTAAAGGCATAACGTCATCACCACTCCCCTTCCAAATCTGGTCACAAATTAGGGTTTGTCATCATTAGATCTCAAAAGCAAAAACAACCCTTTTCAATTCAATCCAATCCAATCCAAGATTTTGTTATAAAATTTATGGGTTTTCTTTAAAATTGAAAACCCAAAAAAATAAGGTTTGTTTGAATTGAAATCAAAGATTTTAAGATTGAATTTGTGAAGTCAATGCAATAATAAAAAAAAAAAAAGAAGATGTCTTGGGCAGGTCCTGAAGATATTCATCTTTCTACTTCTCTTGCTACTTATCTTGACAGTAAGTTTTTTTTAACTGTTTAAAGTTACTTATTGGTCAATGTATAGATATTCATGTCAATTTAGCTGTAAAGATTACATTTTTTGTTTGTTATGAAATTAGAAAATATGATTTTTTTTTTTTTGTTTGTTAGTTGCATTATTGAATTGGCGTGGATATTTGTTCGGTTACGATATGATAAACTTATATGGCTTATATAAGTTTATTAGTATATCAAATCAAATAACTTAAGCCCACTATAAGCTTAAACAAACACCCCCGAATAATTGGTAGAGAATGAATGAAGGGCAAGTGTTGCTTGAATGATTGTTTGCATTCGTGACATTATAAGTCTCAAAATAAGCACATAAACTTACATAAGCCGAAATCAAATAAACTCGTAAGTCTCAAAATAAGCCCATAAACTTATATAAGTCCATAAGTCTCAAAATAAGCCGGAAAATTGGGGCTTATAAACTATAAGCAGAAATCAAATAAGCTCATAAGCCCATATATAACCTTAAACAAACACCCCTGAATAATGTGGAACACCAAGATTAATGTGTTGTTTTTATATGTATCAATTTGTTTTTAGGAATTTTCTTGTATTTCTTTTGAATTATTGATTAAAAAAGCAATCTTGATAACAATATGCTTTTGAATGTATGTAGGAGTAGTTAGTTAGTAGTGACACGGTTCTAGACTTGTGTAGTTTGTATATGCAAGTAATGGAATGTATTATGGAACTCTGTTTTGGTAGCGTTAAGCAAGTAGTAAGTTTTGGTTGTATGGATCATCGGATTACTCTGTTTCTTTCCGTAATTTGTTTGCCATGTATAATTGGTAGAGAATGAATGAAGGGCAAGTGTTGTTTCAATGATTGTTTGCATTCGTGATATTATTATGATGCCAGTAATTGAGTAACCAGTTAGTATGATGCTTTATAAACTCTACTGCGGCTAGAAATGAATGAGTATATGGCTTATACATTTCTGGACTTAGAGAAGTATACTATGTATATGGCTCGGAAGCCATTAGACATTTGTCACGTGTATATAATTAAAATGGAACAAAACTTCATTTACATTTAACATTATAGGAATAACAGACACTTTGACATTGCTTTCGCTTAGATGTATGACTAATGCATAATCCTAGATTTACTAGCTAAAGACTGGTCACGTTTAGTTAGTAGTCAGTATAAGAATCAAATATCCATGGAACATATATGTAAAGCCATTGAAGAAATAAAATGACGGCAACATAAACGAATGGGCACATCTGTAGTTTAAGACTGAATTATGGCAGGAGATATTTTTCTCTCCGCTATAGTGTTGAAGACATGAAGTCTCTTCTTCTTTGCCAACAACTAAATTTTTTTTTTGATTTAGAGGTGGCAATTAGGAATTACCATCTTAGCTGAATGTTGCATTTTTTTTCTCCTAGCGAAAAAAGATATTTGCTTCAATAAAAAAGTACTCTCTTATATTCTTACAATTTTGTTCTGAAAGAAAGAAAAAAGACCGTATATATTAGTAGAAAGTAGAAACTCCAAAAGGTGTTGTGAGTCACTTCGCTCTGTGACCCATAACCTATGCTACATGAAATGAACATATTGCTGTTATTAGCGTTATGTATGTATTTCCTCCTTTTCTATATTGCAGCTGTTATTGATCAATGTTATATTGCAAGTTATCTGCCTAATGTTAATTCGCATGTGCAACATTGAAATTTTGTTTTATCTAGTTTTGTAAAAAAACTTATGCTGTTAGGATAATTGAACTTAATCATCTGCATTTTTCTGCAGAAAAACTTCTTATATTGCTAAGAGATGGTAGGAAGCTGTTGGGGATACTTCGGTCTTTTGATCAATTTGGTACTAAAATTTCTCACTGTTTATTAAACGTGTGCATTATTAACTAAAAAGTATGTCTAGCAACATGTTATTGAGAAATGGATGTTTGGTCATTTGCAGCTAATGCTGTCCTTGAAGGAGCTTGTGAACGAGTAATTGTCGGTGATCTTTATTGTGATATCTCGCTAGGTCTCTATGTAATACGTGGCGAGAACGTTGTTTTAATAGGCGAGCTGGTATGTTGACTTTTGTTAAAAAGTGTTTCTTTAATAAAGATTTACTTTATCTTATCTCATTTATTCCTGTGAATTGCTTAGGATCTAGAGAAGGAGGAACTTCCACCTCATATGACCCGTGTTTCTGAAACTGAGATAAAAATGGTAAGTAACCACTACTTCTTGTTAATTAACGGCTATGATTACCAACTAATTGTGTTCATAAGTTTTTTTCAAACATAGCGATTATGCTGAAAATTTGTGCCGAATTTGGGTGTTTTGCGAAGTTCAGGTGTTTCACGATATTTATTTGTGAAATAGATGGTTATTTCGGTGTATAATCTTAGAATTTGGGTACATATTATAATGGATCCGACACCAAATAGGTCATATTTGTGATTATCCCTTCTTTTTGTTTCCTGTAATGAAAGCTTATACCCGCTATTGTGCAGGCTCAGAAAGTAGAAAGGGAAGCAACAGATCTCAAAGGTTCTATGCTAAAGAGGATGGAATTTCTTGACATGGACTAAAATGGGCGTGTTGTGATCATTATGAATCGATATCATGCATGCCACGTGTTCCGCAAATATTAACGCGGTGCTGGATGCTGCCAGTTATCTGTTTCACCCTTTCGCTTCTATGGTTTCAGTTGCATAGTTTTTGTATAACCTTCTCGATTCATAAGGGTTGAGAAGGTAAGTTTCATGGTTGTGTCAGTTACAGTAGGTGATTGGTTGGTATTCAAATATTTTACAGTACTATTTTGCATTTCTTTAAAGTTATGTATAAGATTGACATATATATTCAGTTGAGGTGTGTAGCTGAATAGTGAACCTGTTAGTTTGCCGCAAGATTTAGATTCTTTCGGTCTCTATTGGTGACATTTTGTTCGGTTTTTGTTTACATGTTTCAACTCTTGGGTCTAACAAGGTTTATTGTATTTGTGGGAGTGATGAGCTACCATCCATCTGGGTGGGAGACTTCCTCAAAGCCAACCGGGCTTGAACTGATGGTTTGTCGGGGACTCGGGGTCAAGCTGATAGGGTACACGACTGCCTAGTTTAGGTGGCGAGTGACAATGGGATTGTATCATTATAAAAACAGAGTTTATAAAACTAATTTTGGAAGCTAAAATGAACTTAATGTGATACTAGTGTTTTGCGAAATTAAGTGGAGCTGGAAGCGCAATATAAGTTATAAGTAGAGCTTATTGTTCTAAATTTTCCAAACTTTTGCGTACGTATTCATAAACTGTAGGGATTCTGTAGTAATAACGAACACCAACGGATATGCTTAATACTCTGAAAGGCGTGTGAACACTTTCAGATCGAATCAATCAATGGTTCTACCAAGTATTCAATCGGATACAATTGAGTTGAGAATTTTACGTATGTGTGTGTATGAGATATAATGAACCGTTGTCTTGATAATGACCAAACAAACCGTATATAACATGTTACGGGATAATCGCCAATGGCGTTTTAGGGTTTCAGTTGTCAAGTTTTGTCCTCAATTTCCGAAAGTTAATTTACGAAACAACACTTGGTAGAATCAATGGCTTCAGAGAAACCATTGTATTTCAACAGAAATACAACTTCAGTAGAATCCATTGTATTTCGACAAACACAACTTCAAGACAATTTTACATAGCAATTTTACATAGCAACTTCAGACAATTTTACATAGCTCGACCCGGCCGGGGCTCGCCCTTGGACCTGCCGCAGGCTGCCGCCTGGACCACTACTACAGGGCGCCCGGACCCCAGTCCCAGGGGCCAGCCCCTAAGATCATAATAAATTCAAGTGGGTGTGCTGACGACCACCAAACCTAAATGATGTATTATTATGATGAAATTGGTCAAAACAAGTTAATCCAATTACACTAAAATAACCAACATAAACTAGGCGAGTACCTACCTGTGCATAGCGGCGAAAGTTAAAAGCAAATAATTATAGTTGCAAAATTGTGGCTAACTATAGTTGTATGATATGGATGCATATTATTTATTAGGTTATACTTTCAACTTATACGTACCCATAGAATAAGAGTATATGGATGTAAAGTATAATACTACAAATGAGAGTATATGGATGTAAAGTATAATACTACAATATTTAAAAATAAAAAAATAAAAAAAAATAAAAAACTACAAAGAATATGGAATAGGTGTAGACATTTTAGTTTCATTTCACCATTTAATATCATTGTCTTGAAAGTCTTACATTTTTTTTGATATATTACGTGAGAAGTATTAAAAGATCTATGAATTGTTCTTGACTAAAAAACTACTCGCGCATATCGACGGTGTAGAGGCAAAATAATTGTATTTGCGAACTTGTGGTTTTAGTGTGACCCTTTATTAGTACACCTTAAGGTTTAATTTGTAGTCGTTCATGAGAAAAATGTCTATATGTAAGAAACAAAAACGATAATAGTTCAAAGATGTTACTATTTTTAATAAATGGTATATTAGTAATTGAATTATACTTATTTTTAAGTTTTAAAGAAAATGTTTTCTCTTTAGATAATTTAGAGATAAAGATAATTTAAAAGATGTTTAACTAATTCAATTAATAAGAGGTTTTTCTCATTTTTTTAATTATTGATTTCTAATTTCGTAAGCTTATAGTTTCTATTTAGTTTTAAAGTATTTAGTTTTGGCGTTGGTGAAAAATGATATGTTTAGTTTTTATGGCCATGATCCTGGTATTATTGATTTCTAGGGTTTTCTTCGGAATTGTAATAACACAAGCAAAATCATATGTGGTTATCCATGACGCTGAGAAAGGAAGACTTCATTTGTCCTAGGAAACACTATGCGACCCTAAATCAGATGGCTTGGCTACACTAGTTAGCCAAGTAGGTGATAAGGAGCCTATCTACTTGTACACCCTTTAGCGAGGAAACAATGACAGTTGTTCCTTAGATGTGGAGTTTGAAGAAATGGATCCATTAGTTTTGTCTGTGAAAGGAGAACACAACATTCATGTTTTCGGTTTCTAATATGGAAATGTAGACACAAAGGATGATGGTATTGTAGTTTGTTGTTCCCGACGATGAAGGAAGTGACTCTGATAATAATGATGACTACATATGAAACTCTAAAAACCCTAAACCCACGAACGAACGTGGGCCTATTTATCTTCTACTAGGTATTTGTACTTTAAGTTTTGCGTACCTACTGTTCTTTAGTTATGAATTCCATGATCAGTTTAGAAGAGCCAAAAAAAACTCAAATCACATAAAAACAAATTTTAAACTAAATGACCGAAACACTAGATAAACCTTCAATACATTAAACAATCTCACTTAATACAACCTAACTTATATCGATTGACGCATTAAATAATTTTGATACATTTCTTTTAATCTTTGTGATTTAGGGCTCGAACGCGTGTCTATGGATAAAATAACACATGTGGACCGATGCTCAGTTGCGCTTTTGACGACATGTACAAGTGGAGCCTCACAGTTGCATGGGTCTTGCATGCCAACTGCCCTGTACTCCAATACATTTTTGTTGGGTCTCCTACAATCAGGGCCGTCCCGTGAATTTTAGTGGCCATGTGCCAAAATTTAAAAGTGTGCCCTTTAAACGTAACTACGTAAGATATAGATCCTTAGCCAATATTTGTTTAAAAAGAACATCATCAAATCCCAACAGGTTATGAAAAAATGAATAATGGAGAGCGGCCTTTGCTAATATAAAAAATCAAACTGATGATGATACTAATCGAATTTTCATTTAATGTTTGTTAGTTGAGTGGTATGCTATTTTTACGTGCATTGTATGAAAAGTAAATAACATGGGGTAATTGAATTTTAAAATATTTCACCCATATCGTATAATTTAAAAACAAAGAAATAGAAAGAGTTTCAAATTAAAGAAGTTTCAAATTAAATGTGGGCCCCTTCTATCCTATGCTATGCATAAAATTTGTTATCTTATGAGTTAAATCACTGTGTTATGAATCCAACGTCTCATATCGCTATAAATAAAGAAGTGTCAAGAAAAATGAGGCCCTTTTGCATTGTGAGGCCCTGGGCCACTGCCCTTCTTGCCCACCCTCACCACCGGGCCTGCCTACAATAGTGTCCTATTTATGGATGGCAGATGCGGCTATGATAGGATGTCCAAGCGTATGATCCAGATTTGGAAACGTAAAAAGGGCATAAGGACAATGGGAATATTCGTTGCAGTGGCTCGTCGAGTTTGTACATTACCATCCAACGAGGGTGCCGGACTAATATGTTATGGAGTACCCACGAAATTTAAGGAATTATCATAAAACTACGAATAGGTATAAAAATAGTTGCTACAGGTATTATAACATATTAGAATATTACAGTTTTACTACCTTCAAACTAGTATTTACTGAACAACTTTGACATTCAGCTTATGTTTTCAAACAAGAGCAATTACATGGTGTTGTCTCGCCCGTGAAGAAAAGGCCTTGAACATTCTTATTAGGAATCGAAACCATTTTAGTTCATGTATTCTTAATTTACGAGTGTATTTTGCGATAGACACTTTATTTTTTAGATATAATTGGCCAAGTCGTTTAATGCTGTGATCTGGATAATTAACAGCAACGAGGTCAATTATATGTTATGTGATTTTAATGCGGCTTAATTTTGCGAATTATTGTATACATGTGGTGGATCTGGGCAACTTATTGTCATCATTTAACTTGGTAAGATGAAGCTTTAGATATTCTACTAGATATGAAGAAAAGTTAACTAATCTACTGATGTCTTTATTTCCATTCGCATATTACGCAAATCATTATCTATATTTTAGTAGCCTAGTATATATTCTATATGATTTACTGTATATTTTCCTGAGACTTCTGTACTAATTTTCCTCGAGATGCTTGTAAAAGAAAATGGACTCAAGCAAATATCACTCCCACAAATGCCTAATTTAACATTAGACCAAAGATCCTAGAGGAGATAAAGCCATGTGAAGTGGTTTGCCCAATTGGAAAGCCTACATATCGGCATTGATGTAATCAACTTTCCTAATTAGGAAGTTCATCATTCCTTAATTTCCTTAATCAAAGATAATGATGTCCAATTGCTATTGTCTATAAAGTGGCAGCCGTGGTAGACTGTAAAAACTTCTACTTTCGAGAGTTACAGTAAATCCCACTTGTACACGTGATGATCTTATGACAAGGTTATCGATCTCTGCCATTGGTTCATAAAACCTTGGCCTTAACAAACAGACAGAATAATGGTGGGTCTTAGAATGTGAACATTACGGATAAAGAGATGTAACTTAAATCTGCTCATATAAGATATACGGGATAATTTAGAGTTGCAACAGATCCATAAATAATAGACAATTCTCATTCATAGTCCTTGAATGTCCTCACAAAAAGTTCTCACGTTCAAACCTCACTAATTAAACATTTTTAAGGTGACCGAAGAAAGATTGGAAATGATCACGGGAATATCCGAGTTTAGCTACGCACACCTAAGTCAAAAAGACTCACCGCCCTAAGTAAGCTTAACATGGAAAAACTTCATTTGTTATTCATAGCGGCTTAAGTTATACTACTTAAAAGCATTGAAAATGGTTGAAGCTGTTTACTTTACTCATAACTAAGATCTACTAATGAAAATGAAAAAAATGAGGTGAAAAGTGAATAGATGCAGTGTCTCATTAATGTTTGCCATACTCTTCTTTATGTACCAAACCAACTATTATTTACTTCTTTCATCAATCATAAAAAAGCTTCAAGATACAAATCACAAGACATTGTACGTGTTAGTTTTCAATTGGTGTGAAAGAAGTCACACGGATTGCAATCCACACCATCCAATCTCGACAGATCCAACGATTCAAAACACTCCAAAAAAACACATTCTCCCCAAAACCTCATCATTAAAAGCACACTAACACATACACCATACAAACATAGTCACCCACAACCTTAAAACCACCACATCAATATGTTAGCACCAAGTTTTGTAGTGATGGTGGTGATGACCAATGTTGGCAAGTGGCGGTGGTTTGTCAAAATTTCTAGTATTAAGCTCTAGTGAAGATAATAAACTGTTTATGCTTCTATTTTATGACGCACAAACAAAAAATATAATTTATTGTTGGAATAGGTGGTCTCGGAATACTAAGGTATGTAAAAGCATCTCATTTTAGTTTCATTTCACCTTTTAATATTATTGTCTTGAAAGTATTACATTTTATTTAAAATATTACTTGAAAAGTATTAAAAGATCCATGAATTGTTCTTGACTAGAAGAATACTCGCGCATATCAATGGTGTATAGGACTAAGGATCAAATGAGAAGAATTCTTAAAATAAGAAGGATGAGAAATAAATATAACTACATATTAGAGATGCATCAATTTAAATTAGATGCATCCTTAATCTTTTAGATGCATTATAATATATTTTTTAACTAAAAAATAGATGCATATACATATATTAGATGCGTTTTCTCAAGTTAAACGAATCCTATGTATTTTCATCCTCTGCGGGTCAAATTTGTTCTAGTACTACTTTGCATCGTTTCACTTCAAAATAACTTTCAAACTAATTATGATGCATCTAAATGAATAAAGATGCATCTAATTCAATTCGATGCATCTCAAATATGAGGTTATAATTATTTCTCATTCTTCTCATTTTAAGTTTTCTTCTCATTGGATCCTTACCCTGGTGTATAGAGGCAAACTAATTGTACTTGTGAACTTATGGTTCTAGTGTCACCTCTTAATACCACACTTAACGTTCAATTTGTAGTCATTGCGAGAAAAAATATATGCAGATAAGAAACAAAAAACGATAAAAGTTTGAAGATATTATTACCATTTTTAATAAAGGGTATATTAGTAACTAAATTATACTTATTTTCTATATTTTAAGAAAAAATTATCTCTTTATATGATGTAGAAGATAGAGATATTTTAAAAGATATTTAACTAATTTGATAAATTAGAGGTTTTTCTCATTTTTAAATATTGATTTATAATTTCTTTAAGCTTATAGTTTAAAAGTTCATTTCTATTTAGTTTTTAAATATTTAGTTTTGGTGTTGGTGAAAGATGATATGTTTATTTTTTATGGCTATGATTCTGGTATGTGTACTTTAAGTTTTGCGTACGTAGTGTTCTTTGGCTACGAATTCCGTAATCAGTTTAGAAGGAAAAAAATAAAAACAAAACTCAAATCGTATAAAGAACAAATTTAAAACTAAATAACCCAAACACTAGATAAACCATGCATTAAACAATCTCACTTAATACAACCTAACTATATATAAATTGATGCATTAAAAATTTATAACACAATTCTTTTAATCCTTTGTGATTTAGGGCTCGAGTGCGTGTACAAGTTGAGCCTTGCATGGGTCTTACATGCCAGGTGCCTCGTACTCCAATACACTTTTGTTGGTTAACCTGCAATAGTGTCCTATTTATGGATTGCATATGCGGCTGAGAGTGATAGGATGTCCAAGAGTATGATCCAGATTTGGACACGTAAAAAGGGCAGAAGGACAATGGGACTATCCGTTGCAGTGGCTCGTCAAGTTTGTTCATTACCTTACTACGAGGGTGCCAGACTAATCTGTTATGGAGTACCCGTGATATTAATAGGAATTTTTGTTAGGGATAAAAATCGAATATGGGTTTATGAAAGGAAATTTTCACTCCATTTTATGAGTTTACAGTAAATCAAAATAGCCCTATTATTTGGTACTTTTCTAAAAATACAATTCAACCTATGTAATTATAAAAACTTAAAATTTAATCTTTGCACATTGCTTCTAACACATTTGTATAACATATGTATTATATATATTAGAATATTACGTTTTTACTACCTTTTTATATGAATCTCCTTATGATGAGTAGAGCATCTTGTCCATGTGAAAATTTTCAAACTAGTATTTACATTAATAATAACTTTAACATTCATTTGTAAAACAAAATTTGTACTTGAAAAGTTAAGTTTGTATTAATTTTTTGTAATGATAATTATTGTTATTGAAAGCAAATTTTTCGAAAAGGATGATCGACATTTAGTATTCTATTTTCGTGCTTGAAATTATTATTGTTCACATATTGTGTAACTTTTCTCTTATAAGTTACTTCACTGATAACTTTATTTAAAATTAAAAATTTATACATTTCAAAGCCCATGCAACAACATATTCATGGAGTACAAAACAGAAGGTTATGAACTCGCCGCAACACACGGGTTATAAACTCCTCGTTATTTTTAAAACTCAAACTCTAAAAACTCGTATTTTCAGCTCAATTTTACAAATTTTGCATAGTTACTTACATGTATGATTATAAATTAAAGGCTTAATACATCATATTTACGCACATACACATTCACATATACTTATGTTAAAGGTATTCTCGAAAGTGGTACCCTTCCTTTGGATATACCCGGTCTCCCTTCGTTTGGGTATACCATCGGGTAAGAATATAATTGTTTACATTTTATCTCTATCGTACTCTGCTCCGAGAGAAATGAGTATTGTTGTTGATGTATAAAGTCTTAATACATACAGTTATGACTTATGATATATTTCATCCTGTGACAAAAAACTATCCTAATTTGGAAGTTCATCATTCCTTGTGTATTGGCGATGATCTTACGATAATCTTACGACAAGGTTATCGATCTCTCCCATTGTTTCATAAAACCTTGTCCTTAACAAACAGACAGAATACTGTTTGCTCTAGAAAAGTGGACATTACGGATAAAGAGATGCAACTAGAATAACAAAACATCTACTCATCTCTTAATATCAGGCTAAAACACCTATGCAGCAATAATAGTGGTTTTACAGTATTCTTATAAATACTGCTCATATAAGATATGCGGGATAATTTAGAGTTGCAATATATCCAAAAACAATAAATAATTCTCATTCATAGTGAAAGGTTTATGGATAATTATTAATATTATTATGACCGGATTCGAACTCGAGACTTGGATTGCACACATTACGTATGAGAGTTGATGTTAATAATTAATATATAAATGTTATTATTAATTATTAGTCACGAAATAAAACATAACGATAGTTAAATATTTAACGAGGTTTGGCTAACGGTCGTTAAATGTAAACTACAAGGACTAAGAATGAAATTAGTGGACAAGAAGGATCTAGAAACCCCTTGGGAGGTGTGGCGGTCATGGGCTATCAAACCCAAGGAGGTGGGATTTCTTGGTCACCAAGTTTTGAGAAACTATAAATACAAACCCTTGTATTTATTATTCTCCTAACCTGGATCACCAATATACCTAATTTCTCCTCTTCTCCCTCTTTCTTTTGTGGCGGTTGAACACCCTCACCATAAGGGTTTCGATTTTGCTTAACTAAAGAAACAAGTATTTGGTTTTATTTGTGATTCAAGAAACTAGCTTTTCACATCAAATCGCTATTAAGACGTGTGTACAAGAACGAAGAACAAGCACGTTTGAGCTTGTGAATCTTGGTGGTTGATTTCATTGGTGGGCGACATAGGTGTTGGTCGACATTCACAAACCCTAATTTATTAGGGTTTAGGGTTTCTTGTTCTTGATCCTAATTTGGGGTTTTCCATAAACCCTAATTGCATTGATTCGCAAAGGTACGCACATACTTTTAATTCGGTTAGTTAATTTACAAGTATTATTCCTATTACTTCATTGCATGCTTTGATGATGTTTACTTGTTTTATATAATTGTTATGATTAGTAAACCCAACAAAGTGGCATCACGAGCCGTTAATATGATGTAATTAATTACGAAACACATAAAATTGAATCTTTATGATTATATGCATGCTTTTTATGGTTTCTAGGGTTTTGAATTCGAAACCCTAATTTTATTTATATAGGGTCGATTACCCTTAATTTTATTTATTATGTTTTAATTTTGTAAAACTTGTAGAAACCCTTGGATTGCATGCTAATTTTATGTGGTTAATTAATGAATAATTGTTATGTGACATGTAATATGCGTATCTTGGGTGATAATTGTTATGCGGAATCCATGGTGGAACATGCATGTTTTGTCATGGAGTATTGTTTTGTTTTGATTAATTGTTAAGTGATATACACATGTTCTATTTATTTGATAATATTGAATTGGGGAAGACCTCAATTATACTAATAAAAATTCGTTATGTGCTATTTGGTATACTAGTGACTTTGGCTTACGCAATCGACTTGTCGATGTATGTGGCTCATCTACCTTGTAGTTGAAAGCCCTAGTTAATGTATGCATTTATTTACGCCTAGAATTGTTTATTAGCGTTTATCGAAATAATTATGCATGTGCCTAATTGTTTTTACATATGTTAAATTGTTTAGTTATATGTTTATATTATTTGAGTGTGTTTAATTTTTATTAAAATGCTTTTTTGTTTATATCGTATGACATGTTAGTAAGCAAAAAGGGTTTTTTTAGAATAGAAAATTAAATGGACTAAATAATGGCGAAAATTTGATTTGTTTTATAAGTATTAAAATCTTGAACTTTTAATCGATTGATGCATCGTATTAAATGGTTAGAACGGCTCACCCACTAGAACAAACTATAAAGGGTTGTTTAAGAAAGTGCGACAACATGACCGAATGGATGTCTAAGGTTATGCTTTTGCGCTTACCTGGTCCTCTGCCCCCTGTGAGTTCGATTGGAGCTACCTAGTATAACCATTCTATGTACGAAGCATCTTAGTGCAAAGTTGTAAGTTTCTCAACGCATCGATTAAAACTTTGTAGAATTTAATCTTAGCAATTAAAATCGTATGTAAGGTTTTCGAAAATATTTTGTTATAAAGTTGTATGCATGCTTCTTTATACATAAGTTTTGATTACACGTCAAAAATTGTACCCTTTAAATTTAAGTTTATGCCATCTAATGATATAAAACACTTGAAGTTGTAATTTAGTTATGTGAGACCTTGATCTAGATTACAATAACAAGGTGAATTATTTTGTTGTGTGAGACCTCGCCTTTATGATTTGCGCTTTCTAAGTTAGACAACTTAATTAAGTTAGTTAGTGAGACCTATGACTTAAGGCATAAGATGGGATGAAACATGCTTACGTTTTGCATAATTGTTTGGCAAAATTGTAAATCCCATATTTTCTAGGAATTGCAAACTTGTTTTCAATTATTGTTCTTCGACAATTACCTATTCTATACTTTCATCACTAGCGCATCAACCGATGTGGTGAAACTATGATAATGAGGGTCCTAGATTCAAGGAAAATTCTATGGTTAATATGAATATTGACCAAAGGGTATTTTATTTTCTTGAAAGATTTAATTATCGAAAATACTAAAATTGAATTTTGTTGATTCTTTTGATTGTATTAATGCAACATTAAACCGTAACGTAGTTTGGGCTTTGGTAAATTGATCTAGTTCTGCTTTTCAAACGAATGTTTGATCAAGAAAAATTTACTAAAAGACAAACATAAACTCTTTCCATGGAAGAAGAGTGACTCAATCCTATTCCTTTTCATGATTGAGAAAGGTATGTTAGGAACATTAGAATTGTCTAAATTCTAATATAACTCATCGCAACTTTAATAGTTAAGAAAATTGCACACCATGTTTTTCTTAAGAGATTTCATTATCCTCTGTAGGTGATTGAATTCTTATATGACATTTTGGTCAACTAGAAAACATGTTTGACATTTTATGAGTTATTAAATTAGAAGCTAGACTAATTACCGCAAAATTGGTAAAAGACAAACTAGTATATCTTATCTAGTTGTTTTGTTTTGACTAATTGAAGGTGCTACACATCATTATTGCGATGGTAGACCCATTGAGGAAGAAATAGCATGCTCAATTTTTCAAGTTAATAGCATTGATGGATGATCCATCATCTACAGAGTAGAATACACTCTTTTAGTACCTAAGTAATTGTTACGAATGGTCTTACAAAGGGGTAGTAACGTAATAGCACGCTATTTTCACCGGTTAATGCAATACTTACAATGTTGTCAAATCCAAAGGGAGTATTGTGGTGTATTCTTGAATAAGACATTATTGTAACGTTGTTCAATTCAATGGGAGTTACAAGATTTATTATCTTGGTAGTGACTCGATTATTTCTAGATTTTCTTGAAATAATACATTACGCTTAAAAATGTAGGCATTCATATTCTCAAGGATAGTCATGAACGCTTCCTTGATAATTAAGTGCTCCTACATCTACTTGTAATGCTTATATATCTATGACACTATCATATTGCTTACATAAACAAACGAATGTCATGGTGTTTATCTGCTATATGGTGTTGTTCTATGCACAAGTGGGAGAAGCATTTATTGTGTGCAAAGGAACAACACATACAAATATGATTAATGGATTCTCTTGATCGTAAGATAAGAGATTAACATTCTAATAAGATTGTCTTGCTTAAAGAACATGTTTCAAGATTATAGCATAGACTACTTTTATGTCTTATGTCATTCAAAATATAGAAACACTTGAAGTTACATTTTAGTTTAAGTGAGATCTTGGCTAGATTGTAATCTCAAGGTAAATCTCCACTTGTCGTGGGATCGAGCGTGGATGTTTTTACAGTTTCTTAAGTTGGACACTTCGTGGAATGACATAAATAGATGGAGTAATATATTAACTTGGAAATTAATTAATTGAAACCATTGCGTGGTGTTCATAATTACTTTAAATTATACATGGTTATGTGTTTCTTTGTAAAGTCACAAACATGAAGTCTTTTCATTATTACAAGACATATAATATAAAGTAATACGTTAACTTGTTATGTCTTCTTATTAAGACATAAAGTCATTGGTAAATGACTTATAACGTATAATGAGATTATAACTGTTTATGTTTTATAATTGAGACATGGACATGAAGTGACTTGATCAAAAGTACTTGAGTTATAAAGCATGCAATTGGCTTGGAATTTTATTTTACCATTAAGATGATTTAATTGGTAAATAGGTAAGCCAAAAGGAATATGTTTATCTTATATATTGTTAGATTGCATTACAATATTAATTCTAATGAAATACTGTATGTATATGGAATGTTCAGTTAGAAGAATCAAACATTTGTTATATTGTTTGATTTAAGATAATAATATCTTCTTTCTTCCAAAAGTTATCAAGGTTAGAAAATTGGGTATTGATTGGATATACTTAATAAAACTCAAACCTAGAAGATTAATAAGACACCATTTTAGTATGGAATGTGATGAATCACATTGAGTCTTATATATTGAAGTTTTGAATTGTTAAAACTACTTATGGAGTAGGTTATTAACAAACAAGATTTACGAATCGTCAATGTGTTTTGTAATATCCCACAAGAAAACAATTTAGTGTTGTTCTAATTGCTAAAGTATTTATAGATAGTCTTTAAATTACAAAAGCAAGTGGGAGTTTTGTTTAGATCTTGAAGAGATTAAATTACAATTACAAAACACATAATCTTCTAAAATACACTAGTGAATATCATGATGAGGTCAAATATGATATACCTCAAAATGATGGAATTCTCATTCATAGATCCGCAAGGATATCTCAGATATTTGATATGATGAGAAATATGTATTACATGATCATGGTAAACCTATTAATCATGATGATGCATTTACCTAATATTGAATTGTGGAAAATTATTCATACTATGAATGTAAAGATGCTGTCCAAAGAGATAATCAACTTTGTAAACTTGGTTTATCTTAATAAAGATAAGTTTCTTCAAAGGAAGGAAAACCCTAGTGGTTTAAATCTTTGTGTAGAAATCATATGGACAAGATTGTACATGTGTTTAATTCATGACTTGTGACAAGATTATTAATCACACTTAAGCAATTAACTATGATTGAATATTCTTTCCTTGGCACATTAAATATATAATGATTATGATTGTCATACTTATTTTCATTGATATGAAAAATGACAATTGGATATTAAAACTCTTTGTTGTGTGATTACTTTTGCGAGGACGATAAGTAATACAAAGGAGTTTTATGAATTCACATAATCTTTGGAAATGTACTAAAGGCAAGAATCCATTAATGGATATATGCATGCATCTAGGAAAGGATTCTTATGTTTAACTATTAAATCAAAGTTTGGTTTAAAAATTAAAATAAGATAATTTCTAAGTATTCCTGAAAGCTAGTGGGAGTATTATGTTTATTTTCTTTAAATCTTATATGTTGTGGGTAGTAACATTCTATCTAAAACTAAATGTTAAGCTCTAGTTTGGAATGGAACTTCACATGAAAGATTTAGAAAATAAGACATACAACCTTGGAGTATATGTTTATTGTTAGTAAACATGGCGGTATTAAAATAAATGAGTCTAATAGAACATGATATATCATTTGGAAAATGGATATGTAGAACATGAATTAAATCTTTGTTTGACATAAGGATTTTTCATGTACATCATGTTATTGTTGTATCATGCTTGAATGCAAGACGATTTGACAACATTGATATCTAATGAAGTTATTAGATAACTGGTGTAATGAATATTCGAATAGAATATGTTTGAATCTAGAATTACATTCCTCAGCCTGGAGT
This sequence comes from Chrysanthemum lavandulifolium, assembly GCA_022545495.1. Classification (NCBI taxonomy): domain Eukaryota; kingdom Viridiplantae; phylum Streptophyta; class Magnoliopsida; order Asterales; family Asteraceae; genus Chrysanthemum; species Chrysanthemum lavandulifolium. Next base: position 235,274,066 of record CM040242.1, on the reverse strand, counting down.
TGCTCTCAAAATTCTATAGATGAGCAATACAACAATTGTTGCGTAATTGTCATAGCTAACAAACTTGAAAGTTTGAAGGCATCAAACATTACACTGTAGATATTGAAGTTTACGAAATTTTTAAAGAGCATATTGTTGTTTGTATACAATGATGCTGGTATAATTGAGATGACACTCAATACTAGTCATGGGAGGATTTCATCCTTGTGGATGGCCATGTGAACTAGTTGTGCTCAACTAAGAGCGTAGTTGCATTATACAATAAAGAATAAGAATACTTTAAACTTTGAAATGTTTGAAAGTTTGATTGTCATAAATTAGTGGTTGAGGATGTCACACACTTTATGAAATATTATGTGGCAATATCAAGATATTTTGAATGCACACATACAAGAACTTCACTAGTTGAATTCTTGAAATAAGTATTCTCAAAATTCGATAGATCAAAGTTAGTTGAAATTATGCCTTGTCAACAAGTATGATTGTCATTACTTGAGGCATAATTCATTAACAAGTATTATCATGCATTGATCTATTTAGTATTTGGATAAGGGATGTTTTGAACAAATATTATTTAAATGAAATAAAATATTGGTTATGTTTATTTTTCATTTTCTTAATATTATATCCTATATTTGCATGTTTAATCCGTGAATAACTTATGTTATTCTAAAAGTCCATTGTCGATCAATGATGTGGGAATGTCATTGAATTAAGACAAATCTGAGTTTTGGTAGAATATACTTTTAAGTATATTGATGCGTGGGACATACCAGATTCACATGATATTCAATGAATTGAATATACGACTCATCCCAACTTTACATGATGATACTTTATGGATCTTTGTCATTAAGTATATCATGAAGTGTTTATCCTCAGACTTGAGATACCGGATAACCGATATGAATGTAGTGCATTTGTGTAAGATAGTCTAACGCTATCCGTGAATCGGTAGTTATAAGGGCTATTTTCGGAAGTGTTACAAAGTTCATGAGTTATGTTTGTAGTCAAGAGAATTTGTTCCTTTGAATTTGTTTCAAAGCATAATACTATATTTGGGCCCTCGTAGGATTGGCAAGATGTTTATAAGGCCTTACCCAAGATCTATCTCGAATACGTTCGATGATTTGGTAATCTTGTTCAATCGAATACAACGAAATGAATATTAACTTATGAAATGACTTGATCCATATTCATAGTTAATGTAGTATTAGTAACAAAAGGATAAGTAAAATGATGAATCATTAAATGGTTTTTTCCAGAGACCATACTCGATTTGATTTGGGGGCGTTGGCGGTGAAAGCTAGACTAACCAATGTCATTACTATATTAAGTAATATCCAGTGGGAGTGAAAGGTTTATGGATAATTATTAATATTAGTATGACCGGATTCGAACTCGAGATTTTGGGATTGCACACATTACGTATGAGAGTTGATGTTAATAATTAATATATAAAATGTTATTATTAATTATTAGTCACGAAATAAAACATAACGATAGTTAAATATTTAACGAGGTTTGGCTAACGGTCGTTAAATGTAAACTACAAGGACTAAGAATGAAATTAGTGGACAAGAAGGATCTAGAAACCCCTTGGGAGGGTGTGGCCGGTCATGGGCTATCAAACCCAAGGAGGTGGGATTTCTTGGTCACCAAGTTTTGAGAAACTATAAATACAAACCCTTGTATTTATTATTCTCCTAACCTTGGATCACCAATATACCTAATTTCTCCTCTTCTCCCCTCTTTCTTTTGTGGCCGGTTGAACACCCCTCACCATAAGGGTTTCGATTTTGCTTAACTAAAGAAACAAGTATTTGGTTTTATTTGTGATTCAAGAAACTAGCTTTTCACATCAAATCGCTATTAGTACGTGTGTACAAGAACGAAGAACAAGCACGTTTGAGCTTGTGAATCTTGGTGGTTGATTTCATTGGTGGGGCGACATAGGTGTTGGTCGACATTCACAAACCCTAATTTATTAGGGTTTAGGGTTTCTTGTTCTTGATCCTAATTTGGGGTTTTTCCACAAACCCTAATTGCATTGATTCGCAAAAGGTACGCACATACTTTTAATTCGGTTAGTTAATTTACAAGTATTATTCCTATTACTTTCGCTGCATGCTTTGATGATGTTTACTTGTTTTATATAATTGTTATGATTAGTAAAACCCAACACATAGTCCTTGAACGGTCACAGAAATATCCAAGTTTGGCTACACCCGCCTAAGTCAAAAAGACTCACCGCCCTAATTAAGCTTAACATGGAAAAACTTTATTTGTTATTCATAGCGGCTTAAGTTATACTACTTAAAAGCATTGAAAATGGTTGAAGCTATTTACTTTACTCATAACCAAGATGTACTAATGAAAATGCAAAAAATAGGTGAAAATGGAATAGAAGCAGTGGCTCATTAATGTCTGCCATACTCTTCTTTATGTACCTAACCAAGTAACCAACCATTATTTACTTCTTTCATCAGTCATAGAAAGCTTCAAGATACAAATCATAAGACACTGCACGTGTTAGTTTTCAATTGGTGTAAAGAAAGAAATCCACACCATCCAATCTCAACAGATCCAACGATTCCAAACACTCCAAGAAAAACACATTCTCTCCAAAACCTCGCCATTAGGGCATCCGCAATGCTCCTAAGTCAAAAAGACTCATTGATGAGTGTGTAAATACTCATCATTTTTGTACAATATAAACTGCAAAATCATCCGAAAACACTCAAAATACATCAAAATGATGAAAATATCGCAAATCGTTGTTTTATGTGTTTTAAATGCAAAATATCAAAATCGATGAAAAACATATCAAATTTGCAAGAATTGCGCTTTAGTCCCCAAGTTTCAAAAGTTGTCAAAAGCAGGTCCCGAGCACATAATTTCAAAGAAAAATCACCAAAGGTCCTTTTGGAATCATAAATTGTCATATTTAGTCCTTTGGTGGAAAATCCAAAATATTTGAGAAATTACAGTTTAGTCCCTGAAAATCCAAAAATGGTCAAAATTAGTCCTTGGAAATTTCAAAAGTGTCAAAACTAGACCTTGGATTATTAAAGTTTGGCAAGACCAACCCTTTGACTCAACCTTTATAATTTACATGATTGGTCCCTTGGTTTCAAAGAATTGCAAAAAGGCCCTTGGTGTTATTAATTCCACAAACCAACCGGACCTATTATTACCCAAGCCCAAAACAATCACCCTGGCCCAAATCTTTTACCCGGTCCGTTTCCCACAACCCAAACCCACGTTTTAAAATAAACAAACCCGCCCCCTATATCCTGTCTTCCCCGACAGGATTGTCTGCAACTCCAACCCCCCAGCCACCAACAACCCACCCTACCTCACATATTGTCTCCCCCACTTCACCTACCCATCCCAATGCATTTAATGCATCCTCTTTCCTGTCCCTGATATCAAAACCAGGAATTGGCGCCAAAACGAAATGAATGGCTAAGATGAATTCTAGCCAATCAATGGCTTAGATTATTGCTGGGATATAGTCAGAGATGAGAGAGAAACTGTTTGGTGCATAAAAGAGGCCAAGAGGAAGCAAGAATGGATAGTTAGTTTTTATTTTGTTAAAATGTATGTCGTTTCTAAAATTATTAGGTCTTAATTAGTTTTCAATTATGTTTTAAAGTTTATTTGTACTCAAAAAAGGTATTCAAGTGTATTTCAACTCTAATTAAGTATCAATCTCAGTTCATGTTCAGTTTCCAATTTTTATGTTCATCGTTGAATTTTCTACTCTCAAGGTCTTATGCAAACACATTAGCGACTTTAGTTTTAAGCTCAAACAAGTTCTAATAAGCTTGTTAAAGCTTTGAATAAGCTTACATTTACATTTCAATAACTATTGGACATTGGTCAATGAAAGTCAAAGCAAGGAGCAAAAGCCGATGCGAGGATGATATGGGTTGATTCGACGAGAATATGGGTTGATTTAGATTCAAATGGGTTGGAATTGATAGGTTAGGGTCCTTGTTTCATTGTTGGCTAGCCATAGTGGCTTTGGACACTTGTAAGTGGTTTTCCTTATTTCTTAGCATAATCGGTTTAGTGGTGAAGTAGTTAAAACTTGCTTTAATAGTTGTGTTTAGGCTTAGTAATTTTAGTTTGATCGAATTCATGCTTGTTCACTCTAGTTCGCTTTTTGTTTGCAATCTAGTAATAAGGGTGTGTTTGGCATTGCGATATAAGCGTGATAGAGGTAATCTCAGTGCTAGATTTCTGTTGTTAGTGGTTTGTTTAGCTCATTTGAGCTCTAATCAGTCTTAGCTTGTGCCTACAAAACAACCTAAGTCAAAACTTCTTTAATCTGTCTCATAAGGCTCAACTGTTAAAAATTTGGATAAGCAAATTCTTGTTTTGTGCTAGAAAACCATAAAGTTAGCTTGTAGTAGTCTCATAACATCACAATACATCATAATCAGTCATTAAATTGGATCCAAATCTCAATAAAGTCAACTTTTCATCTTTTGTTCAAAAGTCAAAACATGTCAAAACAGATTGAAAGCGAGATATTGCAGCAGTTTGCATAGGTCCATTAAAGCTTTTTAGGGTCTGAATTTTTGTCTATAAGTAGTCTACTAGGTGGTCTTCAAGACCTCTTATCTGGTTTTAGCTTTTGTTTGCTAAATAAGCTCGCATAAGCTCAAAGTTAGGACACAGTGCCTGCTTCACAACTCGTTGTTTTCTCGACTTTTGTGCAAGCACTCATGAGCTTATAAAAGCTTGTTAAGGTCTGGACTTTTGGTTATAAGTAGTCGCCTAGGTCTAATTTAGGGCTTAATATTTGGATTTTGCTTTTAAGCTTATTTGAGTGCTTATCTTGTATCGCAAGTAGGTACTTAAAACTGCTTTTAACTTATAATCATAATCATCAAATCCTTGTATCTTGCATTACAAAGTGTAGAGCTTGTTGTTTTTAGTTGCATTCTAGTACTTGTAGCATATTTTGGCTTCAGAACAAAGGTGGGTGCTGTTGGGCTTCATTTGCTTATCAAGTGCTTATTTCAATAAGCACTTGATTCATCAGTTTCATTTTCTTCCACATAGCACACTGTTTTTCCATTTTTCCTAGCTTCCTAATATCATTCTAGAGTTTTCCTGAAATTTTCATATTTTTCCAAGCTTGTTTGATATTTTTCTGCATCTAAATCATTTTTTTAGCACTTTTAATTAGCTTTTAATACAAAAAATTCAGAAAAGGTTCAAAAAAATAATTTTTCAATTTTCTTAGATTTAGATAAATATAAAAGTAAAAAAGTAATTTTCCAGATTTTTCATAGTTCATTTTGTAATTTTAGTAATTTAATTAGTTTTAATAGTTTAAAATTCCTAGAAAATAGAAAATAATCGAAAAATACAAAAATAGTTTTGAAAATTCTATTTTGATATTTTAGATTTTTCTAAGACTTAAATTTATTTTTCTAGCTTTATTTCACATTATCTTGTATTTTAGGTAATTACTTAATAGTTAAAAATAGTTTTAATTAATAATAATTAGATAATTAGTTTTAAAAATAATTTTCTTTTTCTAAATATTTTATTTTATCATTAGGATTGTAAAATGTATTTTTCATATTTTTAGGACTTTTTTATCTTAGATTTCACTTTTTATTTTGTACGTTTACGTTATTTTTATTTAAACGTAAGTTTTCAGTTTTAAGTTTTAAACGTTCATCATTTTAAATATAGTGATAGCGTTTATTTAATAGATTTTATCTTTTTAATTTCCTTTTAATTTGCATTTTAGCCCTTGTAGTTTATGTCCTTCTCCTTAGTTATAATAATTCACGTAATCCTTTTCCGCTCAAATCTCGCGATCACTATATCGCTCGATAATCCATTGCATAGCTCATTGGGACATAACGACCGGAAACACTATACTCTCGATCTTCATTGCATTCGTGGTTGAGCTGTTTTAAGTTCCTTACTACCGGTCATTCAAAGTGATCACCGCGTGAGAAAACTTGACGGCTCTGCACGGATCAAATTTTAGCGCCACGGGAGTCAGGTTGATTATCTTACGCTTAGCAGATTAGTGATTTGGATATTCACTCTTTGTTCATACCATCCATCTGATATGTTTATGTTTTCTTATCCAAAACCCCAAAAATATTCTTCTCATTCCTCTTATTCGTTGATTCTATTTCTCTTACCCTCTTTTGCTTGCTTAATTCTATTCTTCGTATCCTCTCAACCATTTGATTCTCTTCTTAATCCTCTATATGTTTAATTTTATGTCGACAATCGCCAACTTCATCGTCGAAATGTGTGTGAGGTGTGGAGGGCCTAGTTCAAGCGAATTTTGCAATTGTGAATTATCCATCAAAATTCTTTTCAAAGTTATTTCGACCACCCGCCACAACCCGAGATACATTCTAATCTTGACAAACCAGCTTCAAACGCTTGAGCTACCCCAAGCACCACCGAGGATTACGAGGACACTTTCTTTAAAGATAGAGTCTGTAATCTAATCGAACAAATTCAAGCCGATGAAAAAGGTCGAGAATTAGAATCGAGTACGATGAACCCGCTCACACACGGTGACTAGCAAGAATGACTTGCCTAATCTTCACGCTTCTCAAGAACCAAAACCGGAGACCATAACGGAAGTGGTGGAAATTGCTAGCTCTCGTGAGCACACCACTTGTCCCACCTCCGGATTTTTCTCGAATGTTCTTCAAGACTTGATAGTCATTCGGATCACCATGTTGGTTTTGTTGATTCTTTGAATAAACCGATTCCTCTTCATAACTCTCAAATGCAATCGTTTATTCCTTGTGTCGGTTGTGGTGAGCCTCTTTTTGGTTCACCCTGTCGTTGGTGTACTTGTGTACATTGTGGTAATGATATCCATAACGGGAGTTGTGTGTTTTGTGGTTCGAGGAATTCATTTGATTATGATCCTAATCCGAACTCATTTAACGACTCTTCAAACTTTTCCAATTACCCACCACAGCCGACTTATCTTCATATAATCAACACTTCATAGAATTTTGTGGAGGTCCTCACCAAGGATTTGAGTGTCAATCCGAAATACGTTTGTCTATGAACAGTTTTCGGTGATGCTCGAGTTTTGGTTATGACCAATATCCATATGATTCACCATTCCGACTCAACAGCTTTCTTGTTGTGAGTACTGTGGAGGTCCCCACTTCACTCGATTGTCAAATAGGGAACCCATTTCCTTGTAACAATCATGACTCTCACATGTTTGAAAATTTCCAACCTCCACAAAGACCATACTTGTTCAAACTCCACCGAGCCGTTATCTCAAGAAATCTCCAAGATTTTGAAACCACAATGAAAACACTTGATGATATGATTCAAAACTTTAAGATTCAAGTGAGTGGTGAAAAGACCATAGGAGAATTGCTGGTCAAGAACGAGAAGAACGAAGCTCGCAAATCTAGGGAAGAATTATTAATCCTAGAGCATGCACTCTTAGGCGTTCCCAATTTCTCAAGGCGCTCTATATGATGATGACGAGGAGAGTTTTTATCCTTTAGAGATAATACTTCTCAACTCCCTCGGTCGGTTGATGTCCCAGCGCTTGAGATTCTATCTCAAACAACCGCTATCACACCCGAGATTCACACTCACTCTCTTATTATGGGGACGAGCATCTCGACACTTTGCTCACGAAAAGGAATCGGACGAATTCATAAAGTCTAGTGTTGAGGACCTTGTCCCAATCCCAAGAGAGTCACAGGAATTCTCGATCATGTGTGTAATATCCTCCTCCTCTTGTCTTCCAAAATGATCATGTTGAGATGTTCTCCGATTCGATGATGATGATTCGCTATCTTGTGGAGACATCGTTTATGTGGAAGATTCACCTTCGAGCTTGTTAGCTTAGAAGAAGAGAATGATGAAGTTATCGACATCTTGAAATCAAAGATGAAGCTCTTGAGCAACATTATTGAATGTCGGTCTTTCTCATTTCTAAAATCGAGGCTTTCAAAGAGAAACCTATTTCATCTCCTATCCCCATTAAGGATAGTGACATTATTTCCGATGATTCTATTCCGGAAATGAAAGCCTCTGTTTGATAATATGGGAGAGAAGATTAGTGGCGCACCACTTCTCATTCTCATAATTCTCTCCTCGATCATGAATCATTTACCTTTGAGGAGTTCGCCATGAACCCACTCATATCAATTCGAATATGATTCATTCACCTTCATGGAGTTCTCGATGAACTTACTCATATCATATCTCCGCCGGAGTATGATAACTCTACTTTGATCTAGACACACCCGGATATGTCTAGACCAATTGAGCTTAAATGATGAGATTCACGCTATCATGAATTCTCCTTCGATGATGATGAGTTAGTCATGATGTTTATCATGATTTTCTATCTCTTCTTCACCTATCCCGTAGCTTCTCCTGCTCTTCACTCCTTCGGAATGAAGACATTATCTTGACCCGGCATTTTCATTTATCATTTTTGAGCCGGTTCTATGTATATCTCATCGGTGTGGAACTTTCACGTGCTTCAAATGTTTGTCCAAACATCTTGAATGAAAGTCCGATGGAGATTGTTTCTTCCACTTTGCTTCCCATGAACAAATTAATTCGGGTCGAGTCAAGCTAGCGACTCGGTAATCAAAAACAATAGCTTAACATGGGTTTTCACCGTGTATCACCCTAGTGTGGGGGTTGCCCACATGTTGTGTATATCTTTTCTAAAAAAAAAAAAAAAAAAATCTTCTTTCTAAATAATGGCGTAGTATTTCCTTTCACGTTCTTTGTTTCGGCATAACCGCTTGCAGGTACTTTGAATATTGAGGGCAATATTCATTTCTAAGTGTGGGGAATTCTCACTAATTTTATCATATAATTATACCAATTCCCGCTTTTGGCCAAAATTTTTTTTGGAGTAAGTGTTTACACTTACTCAATTGGTTATCGATCCGCCATGTCTACTAGACAAAAGGATTGGCTAATCCAGAGCAAACGGCTCTTGGTAAAGATTTATCAAATCCGTTGACGGCTTGCAATTTGCCCAAAATTGTATGGTATTCACCGCCATATCCTTAAAAGTGAAGAGTTGACTAGCCCGCAAGATTATGGCTTGTGGTAAAGGCGGTGGAAAACCATAATTGGTAATCACTCACCAAAGATAATATTGATAATTTATCTAAGAGTTGGCTAGTCCGAGCAAACGGCTTCGGTAAAGACAAATCAAATCCGTTGAAGTCGGTGGTTTGCTCAAAATCACATGGTTATCGGTGTACCATGGTTCTTACTTGAACTGAAACATTTGGCTACTCCGTAAGTAATGGCTTTTGGTAAAGAGATTAAAATCCATTATGTTTTTCAAATCATTGCTAGGGACTAGCAATATCTCGATATGGGGATTGATGAGTGTGTAAATACTCATCATTTTTGTACAATATAAACTGCAAAATCATCCGAAAACACTCAAAAATACATCAAAATGATGAAAATATCGCAAACCAAGTGTTTTATGTGTTTTAAATGAAAAATATCAAAATCGATGAAAAACATATCAAATTTGCAAGAATTGCGCTTTAGTCCCCAAGTTTCAAAAGTTGTCAAAAACAGGTCCCGAGCACATAATTTCAAAGAAAAATCACCAAAGGTCCTTTTGGAATCATAAATTGTCATATTTAGTCCTTTGGTGGAAAATCCAAAATATTTGAGAAATTACGCTTAGTCCTCGAAAATCCAAAATGGTCAAAATTAGTCCTTGGAAATTTCAAAAGTGTCAAAACTAGACCATGGATTATTAAAGTTTGGCAAGACCAACCCTTTGACTCAACCTTCATAATTTACATGATTGGTCCCTTGGTTTCAAAGAATTGCAAAAGGCCCTTGGTGTTATTAATTCCACAAACCAACCGGACCTATTATTACCCAAGCCCAAAACAATCACCCGGCCCAAATCTTTACCCGTCCGTTTCCCACAACCCAAACCCACGCTTTAAAATAAACAAACCCGCCCCTATATCCTGCCTTCCCGACAGATTGTCTAACTCCAACCCCCGCCCACCAACAACCCACCCTACCTCACATATTGTCTCCCACTTCACCTACCCATCCCAATGCATTTAATGCATCCTCTTCCGTCCCCGATATCAAAACCGAGAATTGGCGCCAAAACGAAATGAATGGCTAAGATGAATTCTAGCCAATCAATGGCTTAGATTATTCTTGGGATATAGTCGAGATGAGAAACTGTTTGGTGCATAAAAGAGGCCAAGAGGAAGCAAGAATGGATAGTTAGTTTTTATTTTGTTAAAATGTATGTCGTTTCTAAAATTATTAGGTCTTAATTAGTTTTAAATTATGTTTTAAAGTTTATTTGTACTCAAAAAAGGTATTCAGGTGTATTTCAACTCTAATTAAGTATCAATCTCAGTTCATGTTCAGTTTCCAATTTTTATGTTCACTGTTGAATTTTCTACTCTCAAGGTCTTATGCAAAACCTGTTAGCAGCTTAGTTTTAAGCTCAAACAAGTTCTAATAAGCTTGTTAAAGCTTTGAATAAGCTTACATTTACATTTCAATAACTATTGGACATTGGTCAATGAAAGTCAAAGCAAGGAGCGAAACTGATGCAGGGATGATATGGGTTGATTCAGACAGGAATATGGGTTGATTTAGATTCAAATGGGTTGGAATTGATAGGTTAGGGTCCTTGTTTCACTGTTGGCTAGCCATAGTGGCTTTGGACACTTGTAAGTGGTTTTCCTTATTTCTTAGCATAATCAGTTTTAGTGGTAAGAAGTAGTTAAAACTTGCTTTAATAGTTGTGTTTAGGCTTAGTAATTTTAGTTTGATCAGAATTCATGCTTGTTCACTCTCTAGTTCAGTTTTTGTTTGCAATCTAGTAATAAGGGTGTGTTTGGCATTGCTGATATAACTGTGATAGAGGTAATCTCAGTGCTAGATTTCTGTTGTTAGTGGTTTGTTTAGCTCATTTGAGCTCTAATCTGTCTTAGCTTGTGCCTACAAAACAACCTAAGTCAAAACTTCTTTAATCTGTCTCATAAGGCTCAACTGTTAAAAATTTGGATAAGCAAATTCTTGTTTTGTGCTAGAAAACCATAAAGTTAGCTTGTAGTAGTCTCATAACATCACAATACATCATAATCAGTCATTAAATTGGATCCAAATCTCAATAAAGTCAACTTTTCATCTTTTGTTCAAAAGTCAAAACATGTCAAAAACAGATTTGAGCAGATATTGCAGCAGTTGCATAGGTTCCATTAAAGCTTTTTAGGGTCTGAATTTTTGTCTATAAGTAGTCTACTAGGTGGTCTTCAAGACCTCTTATCTGGTTTTAGCTTTTGTTTGCTAAATAAGCTTCTGCATAAGCTCAAAGTTAGGACACGGTGCCACCTCACAACTCGTTGTTTTCACTTTTGTGCAAGCTCGCATGAGCTTATAAAAGCTTGTTAAGGTCTGGACTTTTGGTTATAAGTAGCTGCCTAGGTCTAATTTAGGGCTTAATATTTGGATTTTGCTTTTAAGCTTATTTGAGTGCTTATCTTGTGACTGCAAGTAGGTACTTAAAAACTGTTTTAGCTTATAATCATAATCATCAAATCCTTGTATCTTGCATTCCAGTGTGTAGAGCTTGTTGTTTTTAGTTGCATTCTAGTACTTGTAGCATATTTTGGCTTCTGTAAACAGTGGGTGCCTGTTGGGCTTCATTTGCTTATCAAGTGCTTATTTCAATAAGCACTTGATTCATCAGTTTCATTTTCTTCCACATAGCACACTGTTTTTCCATTTTTCCTAGCTTCCTAATATCATTCTAGAGTTTTCCTGAAATTTTCATATTTTTCCAAGCTTGTTTGATATTTTTCTGCATTTAAATCATTTTTTTAGCACTTTTAATTAGCTTTTAATACAAAAAATTCAGAAAAGGTTCAAAAATAATTTTCAATTTTCTTAGATTTAGATAAATATAAAAGTAAAAAAGTAATTTTCCAGATTTTCATAGTTCATTTTGTAATTTTAGTAATTTAATTAGTTTTTAATAGTTTAAAATTCCTAGAAAATAGAAAATAATCGAAAAATACAAAATAGTTTTGAAAATTCTATTTTGATATTTTAGATTTTTCTAAGACTTAAATTTATTTTTCTAGCTTTATTTCACATTATCTTGTATTTTAGGTAATTACTTAATAGTTAAAAATAGTTTTTAATTAATAATAATTAGATAATTAGTTTTAAAAATAATTTTCTTTTTCTAAATATTTTATTTTATCATTAGGATTGTAAAAATGTATTTTTCATATTTTTAGGACTTTTTTATCTTAGATTTCACTTTTTATTTTGTACGTTTACGTTATTTTTATTTAAACGTAAGTTTTCAGTTTTAAGTTTTAAACGTTCATCATTTTAAATATAGTGATAGCGTTTATTTAATAGATTTTATCTTTTTAATTTCCTTTTAATTTGCATTTTAGCCCTTGTAGTTTATGTCCTTCTCCTTAGTTATAATAATTCACAGAATCCTTTTCCCGTTCAAATCTCGCGATCACTATACGTTCGATAATCCATTGCATAGCTCGCTGGGACATAACGACCCGGGGAAACACTATACTCTCCTGATCTTCATTGCATTCGTGGTTGAGCTGTTTTAAGTTCCTTACGGCTGGTCATTCAAAAGTGATCAGCTCGCGTGAGAAAACTTGACGGTTCTGCACGGATCACTCATACATGGCATCATTCAATAGCAAAAAAGTTTTCACGTTAAGTGCTTAATCCATTGTGGATGGTAGGTGGCAAGTTGATTGAATGGGTTTTCAAATCTGTACACACCTTCATTGTACAATAAAAGTGGGCACCCTATTATATATAATACCTATTCAACTATAATATGTGGTATTTTATATTGAATAAAACATGAAAAAAGATGATATGTAAATTAAATAAACTTAGTAAGGTTTAATGGATTGTGAATGTGTTTTTAGAAGAATTACAATGTCGTTGATGTGTCAACCTATTAAACTTTATAATATACAATGCATTGAAGATGCTCTTAAAAGCACACTGCTAACACACACCATACATAGTCACCAACAACCTTAAAACCACCACATCAATATGTTAGCATCTCACACAAAACATTGTCTCTCCCAACAATAACTGTATAATCGATGATTGCAGTACGGGACAGTTGGCTCCTATGAACCATCCTTGCAACATACACGAACCTCGACACCTCGGCCACCGGGACTACCACCCTAATAAATCCCTTTTTCCACCCCGAACCTCCTGGTTTTGTTTTTGGCGGCATTACTGCATTTGGAGGGAGGGAGGGAGGGAAGGGGGGGGGGGGGGGGTGGGGGGTTTCTTGGATTTTAGGGCTTTACCCATTTCGCTGTTATATTAGGGTTGTAGTCCTATGGCTGAGGCGTCGAGGTTCTTGACCGCATGTGTTTTTCTTTTGTGATTGCATATATGGTTCAAAGCTCGCTTCCGAGTTGTTCCTTTTGTTGTGTTATGACGAGATGAATAAAAATGTGACTAGGACACTCTGTACATGGTAAAATAACAAGTTAAGTTCTTGTCGATTATTTTTAAGGAAAAAGATATGTTTCCAGCTAAGGCTGTAAACGAACTGAACGTTCAGTGAACATTTCATGAACCGTTCGGTAAAAAGTTCGTTTATGTTCGTTTGTTTATTAAATGAACGAACATAAACCATATTTCACGTTCGTTAATTTAGTTAAATGAACGAACATGAATAAAAGTCGCGTCCGTTCATTTATGTTCGTGAACGTCCGATTATGCGTTCGTTAACATTCGTTTATGTTTATTTATTTACTTATATTCGTATATCATATTTTTTAATTGTATAATTTTAAAATTTGTTTGTTTAAACAAAACAACGCTTATAAAACAATATATCGTGCATATATTAGTAAAGTTTATGTTTGTTTGTCTATGTTCATTTATGTTTGTTCGTTTACCGTTCGTTTAGTGTCTTAATAAACGAACATAAACGAACATGAACAACTCATTTTTTTAATAAACGAACATGAACAAGAAAATTCGTTCGTTTAAACGTTCGTGTTCGTTTATTTGTCCGGTTAAAATTAAATGAACGAACATGGCTCCGTTCGTGTTCGTCCGGTTCGTTTACAACCCTATTCCAGCATATATACAATTCAAGAGTCCATATATATAGTTTAAATCCACATAAAATCACAATTTGTAATACAACAAAATTTTTGCTGTCATTTAACAATACGGATGATAAATTATTTAATCAAGATCTCATATTAGGCGCCTCTTTTTAATAGTTCGCTTGCAAGAGGAAAGTACCAGTCATGGTGCAACTACTAAAGTTACTCATTCGTGATTAAAAGGTGAATAGTGAACCTGTTAGTTTGCCGCAAGATTTATGTTCCTTCGGTCTAGAATGGTGACATTTTGTTAGTTTTATGTTTACATGTTTCAACTCTTCCTTCAAAGCCAACCGGGCTTGAACTGATGGTTTGTGGGGGTGAACTGTAAGAAGGTATAATGTTTTATTGATTGATTGTGTGACAATCCCAAAACCGGGAATACATATAGGTCACAAACCCTACAAAGACATGGGCTTGGGTACAAGTACATAAACATGGGCCTAATGTAAATACATAATACTAACACACCCCAGCTTTGAGTTGATAAATCATGAAAGTTTCGAACTATAGATTAAAGCTAATAAACAATAAACTAAAGCAAGTAAATACAACTAAACAAAGGTAAGACAACGAAGTTGGTTCTAAAACTTCAACCCCAAAAAACTTCCAAACAACGGACGTGTTTTTCCATAGAAAACATAGAGATCAATTTTTTTTTTTTTTTTTTTTTTTTTTTTTGAGTAAATTGCAAAATCGTCCTCGTGGTTTAGCCAAATTGCGATTTCTTCCAGATCGTTCATTAAGTGCAAAAGGTCTTATTTGACATCAAGTTCGTCAGCTTTTGGTCCCCGAAACTAACATCGTTAGTTTGTGCTCATAATGAACAAAGACGGACAAAATCGCAATTTGGCTAAACCACGAGGACGATTTTGCAATTTACTCGCTTTTTATATAAAATGTTTTATAAAAGTTTTTCTATAAAACGCTTTTATATAAAGTTTTTTTATATAAAATGTTTTTATGTAAGAATATTAAAAGTTTTTATATAAAACGTTTCATATAAAACAACATTTTATATAAAACGTTATTTTTTCCCTGCTTTCATTTTTTTTCCCATTTTCATCCGATTTTATCTGTTTTCATCCATTTTTGTTTGTTTTCTTTTACTTTTTATCTGTTTTTCTTACGATTTTGTTTGTTTTTATCCGTTTTCGTTTGTTTTGTCCGTTTTTCTTACGGCTGTTTATTTATATAAATGGGAAAGAAATTACGTTTTTGTTCAATTTTTTATATAAACAGATAAAATCGGATGAAAATGGACAAAAATGAAAACGGGAAAAAAATTACGTTTTTGTCCGTTTTTATCCGTTTGGCTTAGTAGTTTGATTAGATTGTACATTGTGGTTAAATTGTTGTATATTTTAGTGAATGGGTAAATTAAATAGTGTATTAATTGTATGTCTTGAATTGTGTTTTTTAGTTGTATTTGTGCTTCAAATAGTTTGTACATTGTGTTTTATAAATTATATTTTTTATCAAATGTGTGTTTTAAATACGACATTAATTACAAATGTTGACCAATCAATATGTGTAGGTGTTTATGCATAAAGTAATTATACATATAGCTTAAGTAGTTGTATTTGCTTAAAATCTATATATAGAAATCTTAAAAAATTAGAAGAGAGAGAGAGTCATCCCTCCATTATAAGTAGTATAGACTAGCCGAGTACCCGAGAGAGAGAGTCATCCCTCCGCGACATAGTTGCAATGACACACTGCCTTTAATGACATAGTTGCATATAGATATTCTGTTGTAAAATTGACATAGTCTAAAAAATCAAGCTAAATCGAGTATAAATCGAACAAAATGACTAAATCCGCCAACTCGGTTAATGCGGGTCAACTTTTCCAAAAATAAAATTGAGATTTTATTTGAGTAATTGCAAAATCGTCCTCGTGGTTTAGCAGATGCAGATTTCGTCCGCATCGCTCATTAACGAGCACAAACTAACGGTGTTAGTTTCGGGGACCAAACCTGACGAAACAAAGGTCAAATAAGGACCTGCTTTTGCACTTAATGAACAAGATGCACGAAATCGCAATTTGGCTAAACCACGAGGACGATTTTTGCAATTTACTCTTTTTTTAAAGGTGAGTTTAGAAGTGGGATAGATTGATTGAAGAGGAGAATGGAGGTGAGGAAAGAAGACTAGGTGAGTTTAGAAGTGAGATAGATTGATTGGAAGACGAGAATGAAGGTGAGGAAAGAAGACATCAGGTGAGGAGGCAGTAGAGGTTGAAGGAGAGGCAGCGGAAAAACAGTCGTCTTAGGAATTGATACCCTTGATTCGACATAAAACAAAAGTCGTCTTGGGGATTGATACCTGGATTCGACATAAAACAAAAGTCGTCTTGAGATTGATACCTGGATTCATTATAAAACAAAAGTCGCCTTGGGATTGATACCCTGATTCGACATAAAACAAAAGTCGCCTTGGGATTAATACCCTGTTTCGACATAAAACAAAAGTCGTCTTGAGGATTGATACCCTGGATTCGACATAAAACAAATAACAATAATTTTTTTTTTTAAGGGTACGTAAAAAGTATCTAGCCAACCCACCCACTTGCTTTTTCTTTTTTAAAAACACTTCCTTTTGCTTTTGACAATTAAAAATAGTTGCTTTTGCTTTTTATATATCTCCATCTTCTTCGGTCCTCTTCTTCATCCACAGGAGTATACCACGAAGGCCGCCTCTTTGAATTACTCAATCAATAATTCAAGTAAACTTCTTCATTACGAAGCGGTCTAGTAGCCACAAGTGCAAGACTTTTCATTATAGGTCCTTCCATTTGACCATCACTCGATACCGCAAGACTTTTCCACGTTCACCGCACCAGACTTGAACCAGAAACTACCAAATCTTTTCATCTTAACTTCCTCGATACCCCAAAAATTATATTTGGTATATAAGCTCTCAAATATCTGAAAGATTCGCGCGTATGGAGGCTTTAAGGCGCGTGTTACATGAAAACATAACCACAAGTTCCTGATTTACCTTTTGGATGTGGCGGTGTAGTATGGTGGTGTGGCCGGAGGTTGGCCGGAACTGCAGCCGGAGCGGCGTCGGAAGTTGAGAGGGGCAGGTGGGTTGTCTTTATTACTTGATATATGAAAATGAAAGACGACAAAAGTTAATATATAAAGAGAGCCCTCCGAACCTCCGGCGTGTAGCCGGCGGCCGGAGGCGGAGGCGGCGGCGGAAGATCTAGTTTAGGTTTAGGGTTGGAGATTATAGGATCGTTTTGGCTGATAACATGTAAGAAGGTATAATGACTATACAAATGACTATACATTTTGCAACAATTAAAACTATACATTTTGCATGGTATCGTCTTACAAATGACTATACATTTTGCCAAAGGATACAAATGACTATACATTTTGCATGGTATCGTCTTACATGACTCGACTTCTAAGATCTCCTTGTGTGTGTGTTTCTCCAACCCAATGCTGCAATAACCAACTGTACACGAGTACACGACGACTTGTGAAATGTTTGAAACAATTAAAACTTATGAAGTTATGATAACCTCGCTGATCTTTCTCTTGCAAATTGTATGACACATCTCACAAATATAGTTAGGTAGTGAGCGAAATGGGAATGATCATTATGAAAACTGAGTTTAAAAAACTAATTTTGGTAGCTAAAATGAACTTAATGTGATAGTGATGTGTTTTGTTAGTGGAGTTGGAAGCGCAACTCGTATTATAAGTTGAAAGCAGAAGTTTTTAATTTTGTATTTGTGAATGACAGAATAAGTTATAAGTAAAGCTTGCTGTTCTAAATTTTCCAAACTTTTTCGTACTTATTCATAAATTAGACGAGTACCGGTGCATAGCGGCGAAAGTTAAAGTCAAATAATTATAGTTGCGAAATTGTGGCTAAGTTTTATGTGTATGATATGGATGCATATTATTTATTAGGTTATACTTTCAACTTATACATACCCATAGAATGAGAGTATATGTATGTAAAGTATAATACTACAAATGAGAGTATATGGATGTAAAGTATAATATTAGAAAGAATATGTAATAGGTGTAGATGAGTAATTTTAGAGTTCTCATTTTAAAAAATTTAAGCAAATGTGTTTTATATATGGTCAGTTGCGGTTAAAATAGAACCTCAAAAATATAAACTCCTGAATACATTTTACTTATGTTACTTTTTCGCATCTCTAACTTAAGTATAAGAGCATAAGGTGTCTTAAAACAAGGTTAAGGTCTAATTCATTGCCACGTTAGCGTCACATCAGCTTTAACATTTCACTTTTAACTCACAAAAAACACCCCTTATCATAACTCAATAATAACTCAATAACAATTTACAATTCCCCAGCGACATGTCGCTTGGGAAAGACCCCAAGTGTCGCTGGGGAAACTGGTCGATGTTGTAGTGAAAACACCCTTTCATTTAGGGGGCAAAAATGAAAAATAAAATAAAATAATTGAAGGCCTTTAACGTGCGTTAGTAGCTTAACGGGGGTGAGTTAAAGCTTGCCCTTAACTCACCCCCTTGCAATGTTAACACACCCTTAACTTGGAGCAAGTTAAGGTTTAACTCACCCACAATGTTAAATACCCATGCTCTAAGGGTGGTGGCAGTGGGTTCGGCTTGGCCTTCGGCATGAGCCATACCGAATGGTATTAGTTTTGCCTCTAGATCGGTTTGAATCGGCATGGAGGTGAGTATCACCAATTCGGCAAAGATCCCCGAATTGGCATGAACAAGTATTCGAACGTTGGACATTAAATACAAACTTTGACCAAAAAAACTATACGTTGTATAGTTTGAAAAATAGCCGTTGGCTTTTAAAAAAAAAAAAAAAAAAAAAAATTTACTCCCTCTATATATTTCAAACATCAATCCAATTTTTAACACAATTTAAATCTATCTCTTTATACTATTAAAAACAATCTCATGGATCCAAGAGGACGAGGTGCTTCATCATCCAAAGGACGTGGACGAGGTTCTCGTTCGTTCATCCACAAATTCAATCACAACCCGGTGCATACATTCCCAAATGAGTCCTCCTCAATATTATCCTCAAATGACTTCTACCGCACTTTCAACCACAATATTTTCATCAACCACCACCATTGACTCCAACTCAATACGATATCTCCAACAAGTGACTTTGACCCGTTTGAGTACCATGACGGTCCCTGCGACGTGAACCAAGTGTTGAACGAGAACTACCGCTATATGACTTGGATGATGATGATGATGTGGTTCCAAACGCAACAACCAACTCCATGGGTAATTTATTTTTCAAATTATATTTCATCTATTTCGTAATTTATTTTAGTTTTCCAATTTAAGTTTCAGTAATTTATTTTAGTTTTCATATATTCCGAATTTTATTTATGTTTCGAATTATATAATTTTTTCCGAATTATATTATTTTTAATTTATTCCGAATTATATTTATGTTTCGAATTATATTTGTTTTCATATATTCCGAATTTTATTTTTTGAATTTTAATTTTTATAATGTTTTGTATCTTAGAAAATGATGAAGAAATTCAAGAAGTCGAAGTAGTGAAAAAAAGGAAACAACCGAATAAAGCGGAAAAAAAATCTTGGACGCCGGTCGAAGAGACGGCGTTGGCTAAAGCTTGGGTTCATATCTCGACATGTAGAGTCGTTGGGAATGAACAAAGTAGAGATAGTTTTTGGAAACGAATTCTTGAGCATTTCAAGCAAAATGTGAAAGACACAAATAGATCTTTTCATGCCTTGAACACAAAATGGAAAACTATGAACGGCGAAATGGGTGTCTTTAATGGGCTATACATCCAACAAGTAAATTTTAAACTTTTTTAATTTTATACTTTTATTAACTTATAATTTTTACTATTATAATTGTATATTTATATGAATTTATAATTATTACTTTTATAATTGTAGAAACGTATTCGTGAGAGTGGGTGTAGCGATGTTAACGTGATAACAAATGCTATGGCCGATTACAAGACCAAACCGGCAAGACGTTTACTCATATTGATGCATGGGACGTTGTTAAGCAAGAAGACAAATGGTTGGAACAACCGATATAGCTCAGGATCTACCTCTCATTCGACAAAAGAAAAAGTCGTCGAATCCGCCCACTCACGAGTCCGGAAGCAATGAAACAACACCGCTTCCCGATCCGAATGTCGACAACACTCCTATGCGGAAAGAAAAGGCAAAAGGCGAAACCGAGTCGTCGACAATAAATAGTGTAGTTGTTTCCTTCGACACTTACACAACAAATAAGACACAACTATTGCGGGGGCGGTGGCTACAAAAGTTGCAAAGAATAAAATGGCCGAAAAGTTATTGGCGACAAAAATGGCTTTAATGGAAGAAAACATATGTGGAAGGCGAAGTTCTATAATGAACCGCATGATCACATAACCGACCCAAGTATATTAACGTTCACTATTGAAAAAAAACGTGAGCTCGCGGCAAAATATGGATGGAATTGCAATTTTTAGATTAAGTATTAAGTTTATGTAATTTCCTTTTAAGTATTAAGTTCATGTAATTTTCTTTTAAGTATTAATAAAATGTTATGTTTTTATTAAATTGTTAAGTATTAATATAATGTTATGTTTTTATTAAATAAAAAAAAAAAAAAAAAAAAAAAAAAAGGTAATGAGTTAGGCATGGTTGCCACTAAAAATCTATTGTTAGGTATGAGATTGGTATGAGGTGAGTTGGCGGGATATTATTGGTAGATGACTAGGCATGAAAAAAAGTGGTAGACATGACTGCCACCACCCTAAGGCTAAAAGGAATAAGGGGGAGAGTCACTCACTCCACGTCAGCGCCACCTCAGCTTTCTCTCTCCTACTTTACCACTCACTCACCACCCGTTTTAACACTCACTCACCACACCAAACTCACTCACTCCACATCATCTTTTTTATTTAACACATTCATTTTAAATAAAACGTAAATGTAAACGTAAATGTAAACGTAAAAAAATAATTATAACGTAAAACTTTTATTCATAGAATTAAAAAAACATTACATAAAAAAGTAAAATACGGAAAAAAAATACATAACAAATAACGGTAAAAAGATTATTCATTTTGAGCCAAGTGCTCGATCAAATCGTGACGAAGGTTTTGATGCTCTTCCGATGATCTGATCCACCTCATAACTCGTTGCACTTGCTCTTCATTTCGAAGAACGTCTTCTGGCTGGTGTGCTTCATCCCGAAACCATTTAGGCGAGATTGCAACTTTTTTGTATTTGCGAATCATGTTATGTAATATGATACATGTGTACATCATATTCATAATCCTATTTTTATTTTGCTTTCGTGTTGGATTGGCTATTATTGCCCATTTTTTCTTAAGAACACCAAACGCTCGTTCAATATCCTTCCTTGCCGATTCTTGCTTTCTTTTATACAAAATTCGTTTATGATCATCATCTGCTTGGTTCCGTAATCGCCTTAACAAGAGGCGCCGATTCGGGATATATCCGTCAACAAGATAGTATCCATGTGGGTAACTTACTCCGTTAGCCACAAAAGGAACCTCAGTGCCCGTCCGGTTTGAGATCGTTAAATAATGGGATTGATACAAAACATTGATGTCGTTGTTCGACCCGCAACACCAAAGAAAGCATGCCATATCCACAAGTCTTGTGATGCAACTGCTTCAAGTAAAATGAACGGATTCGGACCATGATCACGTCTAACATATTGAGCTTTGTAGGCGTACGGACAACCGAACCACTCCCAGTCGGTACAATCAAGACTACCTAACATCCCCGGAAACCCGTGCTTTGCTTCGTGATGCCGATAAAGTTTTTCAACATCAGTCACCGTAGGTTTCCTCAAATACTCAGGGCCAAAAATCTGCATCACAGCTTCACAAAAATTGTCAAGAGACTCTCGAGAGGTTCTCTCACTTATTTGCATATATTCATCTAGAAAACTTGCACTAACACCGTACGCCAATTGACGAATTGCAGCCGTGCACTTTATCAACGAGGATATACCTTCGTCCGTAACAATCGAGATTACCACGAAAGTAAGCGAGTGATTGGTTACGCATTTACTATCTGGTTGTAAAGTGGACGAGCCATTCGAAACGTTTTTCTAAATCGTCGATCGTCGTACATCGGGTTAGCAGAAAAAAAGGCTGCTACTAGACGCTCATGAGCACCCGCTCGATCTCTGGTTATGGTGGTTCTCGACAATCTAGTATATGTTCGTCTCGACTTAATATACTCGATAGCTTTTTTAATAAAATTTTTCTTGCGGCTGCTAACTTCTTCTCCATCTTCTAATAAATCATCCATGCCCATAAACGTATACGAATTCATTTTTAAAGATTTAAATTGTGAAAAGTGTGTGTAAATAAATTGAGAGATGTGTATAAAAATGAAGATGAAATGGTGGGTATTTATAAAAATGAAGATGAAATGAAGATGCAAACGGTTTGGCCAACCACTCACGCCCGTGGCTCACTCACGATTTGGCCAACCACTCACGCGCGAGTGGTGGCTTGGGGATAAGCGTGAGTTGCTCACGGGGGAGACTCACGGGTGACTTCTTGTCTATTCCGTCTAGCCTTCTAATGCTTTATTGGAAAAATGGACTCCTTTAAATAAAAAAAATGGAGTTAATAGTTTTAACTTTTAAACCATGAAGAAAGTGTGTATGTACTTTGTTGACAGTGGGTAGTCGGATCAAGTTTTCAAACTTGTTTTTGAATTGAATATAAATTGTAACAACCACTTACTGCCTTCAACAACCTCTTCATAAATAACATTCATTTATAGTGTTTATCTACCCACTGCTCCAATCTTTGTCATTTACATCACTTATTAAACTTCACCAACACAAGCATACTAAAAACAACACAAGTGCACCAAGTTTTGTAGTGATGGTGGTGATGACCAATGTTGTAGTATTAAGCTCTAGTGAAGATAAAAAATTGTTTATGCTTCTACTCTTTGACGCACAAACAAAGAATATAATTTCTTGTTGGAATATGTGGTCTCGGAATAGGCATGTAAAATCATCTCATTTTAGTTTCATTTCACCTTTTAATATTATTGTCTTGAAAGTAACATTTTTTTTTTGATATATTACGTGAGAAGTATTAAAAGATCCATGAATTGTTCTTGACTAAAAAACTACTCGCGCATATCGACAGTGTAGAGGCAAAATAGTTGTATTTGCGGACTTGTGGTTTTAGTGTGACCCTTTATTAGTACACTTAGAGCACTCTCATTCGTAACGCCGGAACGACGTTAAACCCAAAAATCAAGCCCATAACGCGCGTTATTGCGTTATACCCGATGGGAGTGCAGACCTTTCACGCCGTTAGTCCCTGGGCGTTAAGGGACTAACGCGCGTTATTTAATAAAAAAAAAAAAAAAAAATCGTTTTACCCCCCTAAACCATTTCAAATAAATTTTCACTTACACCCCCTCAACTTATTCAAATTCAAATTTAAATTGTCTTTGGTCAATTACGGCGGGATAAATTCAAATTCAAATTTTAAATTTAAAAATCAAATCGAGCGGGATTTATTCAAGCGAAAATCAACTCGCCTATATATATAACTCTACCGGACACTATCTATAACACACAAGTTACATACACAACTCACACACACAAAATGTCTCAAAGATTTTCTCTCAAGAATTCCCACCCGAGAAAAGTTGCGGAAACCGACTTTCCAAATCCAAATCACTTGCGAAACCGACTTTCCAAATCCAAATCACTTGCCGAAACCGACTTTCCAACTCTACAAGAACATGATGTTTACTCTACACCACCGAAAATGTCTTTCCGGTGGGTTTTGAAAACATCCGTACCTCAATTGTTCCTACTCCACATGTGAATGCCCACGTGGATTTTCAAACCACCCGAGCGGTTTAAGTGAGGCTTCCTCCGACAACTGGAGCGAGATGAAGAAACCGTAGGGAGATTATGGAAGAGCAGGCACGTGAAGAGGTCGTCTGAGCAAGAAGCACGAAAACTATTTCGACATAATGGAGAGTCGATACTTTAATGGGAGTTTTATTCTCCCAACCGATTCGATGGTTGGGACTCGGATGATTCGTTTTTAAGTTTTAGTAGTTTTATTTTCGTCGATTTGAAGTCTTTTTTTTTTTTTTTTTTTTAAATCTCGTATTGTAATATGTTTTAGTTTTAATGAAATGTTTGTTTTAGTTTAATAAATGAAGTGTTTGTTTTAGTTTAGGGGTTGAAATTGAAAATATGAAATATTATTGGTGTTATGGTGTTATTGGGATGTTATGGATGAGAGTGTTTTTGGGATGTTAATGTTAAATGTTAAAGGCGATGTGGCGAGCGTGGGCGGTGTTATTGGTGTTATGGTGTTATGAATGGGAGTGCTCTTAAGGTTTAATTTGTAGTCATTGCGAGAAAAATGTCTATATGTAAGAAACAAAAAACGATAAAAGTTTAAAGATGTTACCATCATTAATAAAGGGTATATTAGTAATTGAATTATACTTATTTTTTAAGTTTTAAAAAAAAAGTTTTCTCTTTATATAATTTAGAGATAGAGATATTTTAAAAGATGTTTAACTGATTCGATTAATAAGAGGTTTTTCTCATTTTTTAATATTGATTTCTAACATTTGTAAGCTTATAGTTTCTATTTAGTTTTTAAGAAATGATATGTTTATTTTTTATGGCCATGATCCTGGTATTATTGATTTTTAGTGTTTTAGTAAAAGTGGTTTTGTCTTCAACAATGATTTTCTTTGGAGCTGTAATAACACAAGAAAAATCGTATGTGGTTATCCATGACGCTGATAAAGGAAGATTTCATTTGTCCCAGGCAACACTAGGCGACCCTCAATCAGATGGCTTGGCTACTCCAGTTCGCCAAGTAGGTGATAAGGAGCCTCTACTTGTGCACCCTCTAACGATGAAACAATGATAGTTGTTCCTTAGATCTAGAATTTGAGGAACTGGATCTAGTAGTTTTGTCTCTGAAGGGAGAACACAACATTCATGTTTCCGGTTTCTACCATGGAAATGAAGACACAAAGGATGATAGCATTGTACTTCCCGACGATGAAGGAAGTGACTGATAATAATGGTGGCTACATATGAAACCTTAAAAAACCTAAACCCACAAACGCTATTTTTCTTCTAATAGGTATGTGTACTTTAACTTTTGCGTATGTATTGTTTTTTAGTTATGAATTCGAATCAATTTAGAAGAACAAAACACCAAAAAAAAAAAAAAAAAAAAAAATAAAATAAAATAAATAAATAAAAAAAACTCAAATAGTATAAAAACGAATTTAAAACTAAATGACCAAAACACTAGATAAACCTTCAATACATTAAACAATCTCACTTAATACAACCCAACTATATATCGATTAACGCATTAAATAATTTTGATACATTTCTTTTAAGAGAAAATTACCAAAATGGGACTTTTTTTCAACTATGAACCGTTTTTAAAACTTTTTTCAACTATCTTTCCCAAAAGAGCCTGCTCAACTGCTCAACTGGTCCTCAACTGCTCAACTCCACCCTTTTTGTGACAAGTGTCAATGCAAGTACAAGGTTAGGTGGGCATGTTTTTCTAATTTATGGTTAAATGACAATTTTACCCTTTATTATATTTTTTATTAATTATCCTACCTACCCTCACCTAACTCCATCTACCACCACCACCACCACCACCGCTGCTCAACTCTTTCGACTACCGCTCAATCGCTCGACTACCACCGCTTCAATTGCTAGACCACCACCGCCACCACCTTACCAGTCCATAACCACCACCACCACCGCTCAACTGCTCGACTACCATCAAGCTCACCACCGTTAGACCACCACTTGCCACCACCTTACCATTCCATAACCACCCAAAATTACTTGTTTCATCACTGATCCACCCATTCAATAAAATCCATCTCCACAATTTTATTTAAAAAAAAAGAAAAAAAAAATAAACGCATCACAGATTGGTCAAAAGAACAAATACAAGCAATTAATCTATGGTCAAAGAACAAAAAAAAAACTAGCATCACAGATTGGCCAAAAAAATTAATATTGGTATTTTATTACACTTTTTTTTTACATTTAAGAAGATCCAAGAAAATAGATCCAAAAAAAGTTACGCAACTTTCTTTAGCACCAAATAAAATAATAAAAGCAGAAAACAATATGACTTCCTCATCTTCATAAAAAACAGCCTAATACACGGAGATACAATGTAAAAATGATGCAAACCAGACAATAGACAATAAAGCTGAGTCACCAAAAGGACTATCTCTAATCTCGAGCTTTTAACACAAAAAGATGATTCTTGCAATAAATTCGGCGGATCTGCAATAAATCCGGCGACTTAATGGGTGTCGGCTCTGGTCGGATCTTTAAGAGGTGGAGATCTACTGGCCGGATCTACAATAAATCCGGCGACTGAATGGTAAAATCCGGCGACATATGTTCTTGATTTGTATATACGTGGTATGGCCATAGTTCGAAACTAAAACGTATATACGTGATAAGCAACATGGATCTACCACGTATGTTCTTGATATGTACAATCTGTCATTTGTTCTTGATAAGCAACATGGATGAGATTTATTTAAAAAACATAATAATATATTTGACATACTATAAAGTGGGACTTGGGCGTGGACAATCGATACTAGAAACCAACGACGGACCCAAGACCAAAATCGGTCTTAATAAAGAAAATGTTTCTAGCATGGGTGAGATGAAAGAGAAAGGAGTATTTATATATGTGGGTAAAATTGTCATTTAACCATAAAGTAGAAAAGCATGCCCACCTAACCTTGTACTTGCATTGACACTTGTCACAAAAAGAGTGGAGTTGAGCAGTTGAGGACCAGTTGAGCAGTTGAGCAGGCTCTTTTGGGAAAGATAGCTGAAAAAAGTCTTAAAAACGGACCATAGTTGAAAAAAAGTCCCCTTTTGGTAATTTACTCTTCTTTTAATCCTTGTGATTTAGGGCTCGAACGCATGTTTACGGATAAAATAAGAGATGTGGACCGATGCTCAGTTGCACTTTTGGCGGCATGTACAAGTGGAGCCTTAGAGTTGCATGGGTCTTGCATGCCAGATGCCCTGTACTCCAATACACTTCTGCTTGTTCTCCCGCAATAGTGTCCTATTTATGGATAGCAGATGCCACTGATAGTGATAGGATGTCCAAGCGTATGATCAAGATTTGGACACGTAAAAAGGGCAGAAGGACAATTGGACTTCCGTTGCAATGGCTCGTCAAGTTTGTTCATTACCTTACTACGAGAGTGTGAGACTAATCTGTTATGGAGTACTTAAAAAAATTAAGTAATTACCACAAAACTACGAATAGGTGGTAAGAATATTAAGAAAAAGAAAACAGTTCAATTTTGGTTAGTGACAGTAATAGGAAATTTTGTTAGGGATAAAAGATCGAACATGGGTTTATGAAAGGAAATTTCACTCCAGTTTGTGAGTTTACAACTAAATTAAAATAGCCCTTGTATTTGGTACTTTTCTAAAAATACAGTTCAGCCTATGTAATTATAAAAACTTAAAAATTAATCATTGCACATTGTTTCTAACACATTTGTATAACATAGTTGCTACATGTATTATAACATATTAGAATATTAAGGGCCCGTTTGGAATCCCCTTTGGCTTGGGGTTTGAAGTCAAAAGAACCAAAAACCATGATTGGTTCAAAAGCTAGACTTACAAATTAGCAACCAACCCCAATGACCCTACCAAATTGAAATCCGGACGTAGCACCCAGGTTTTCTCTTTCTTATGTTGACTTTTGCTTTTCTTACTTTTTAAATTTTGTCTTTTTCCTTTTTTTTTTTTGTCTATATGTAATAAACTATTTTTTTATTCTTTAAATAATATTTATTAAATACTATATTTTCCCACTCTTACTTATTTTAATATTTTTTCTCTTTCTACATCAAATCAAAATCCAAATCCTAATCTACAACTTTACATTCAAATCCAAATTTTAATCTAAACCCATCTACAAACCAAACGGGCCCTTACCTTCAAACTAGTATTTACATTAAGAACAACTTTGACATTCAGGTTATGTTTTAAAACAAGAGCAATTATATGGTGTTGTCTCGCCCGTGAAGAAAAAGGCCTTGAACATTCTTATTAGGAATCGAAACCATTTAAGTTCATGTATTCTTAATTTACGAGTGTATTATGCGATACACTTTATTTTTTAGATATAATTGGCCAATTCGTTTAATGCTGCGATCTGGATAATTAACAGCAACGAGGTCAATTTTATGTTATGCGATTTTAATGCGGCTTAATTTTGCAAAATTTTGAATACATGTGGTGGATGTGGGCAACTTATTGTCATCATTTAACTTGGTAAGATGAAGCTTTAGATATTCTATTAGATATGAAGAAAAGTTAACTAATCTATAACATACTGATGTCTTTATTTCCAATCGCATATTACGCAAATCATTATCTATATTTTTTGGCCTCTCTATAGAAAACCCGTGAATTTCACGGGTCTTTTAGCTAGTATATACTCTATATGATTTACTGTATATTTTCTTGAGACTTCTGTACTAATTATACAAAAAAGTCACTAAAGTTTGTGGGAAATTTGTCCTAAGTCACTATAGTTTAAAAGTTGTCATTCAGGTTACTCAAGTTAACGGGTTTATTATATGGGTTACTCAACGTTGAAAAAGTGCCATTCTTGTTACTACGAGGGTGGGCAACGGATGATTTATCGGTTCTCTTGTCCACGTCATCACTATAGTTTGAGATGTTACAAGCGAGTTCTTATAGTTCACGTGGTTTATTAAATAGGTTCTTGAACTTTTAAAAAGTTACTATCCGTTTTATACATTTATGTATGTTTTATCATTTTCGTATTTTTACGTTTTTCTCCATTTTCGTGCGTTTTTATCGTTGTGTACGTTTATTTGTTGTCATTCTTTTTAAGTTTTTCCATTTAAATGCGTTTTTGTATATTTCCATATGTTTTTACGTTTCTATCCGCTTTTATACGTTTGTGTATGCATTTCTCTTGTCGTACCTTTTTACGTTTTAGTACATTTTGTATATATGTTTGTCCATTTTAAATGCGTTTTGTATGTATTTATCCGTTTTATATATGTGTGTGTCGTTTTCTCTATACCTTTTACGTTTTCATACATTTGTATGTTTATATAGTTTATGTTCTATACGCTTTATCTTCTTTAAACGTTTGTATGTTTTATACGTTTTTACGTATAAAATGTAAGAAAACGTATAACAACATCCAAAAACGTATAATAACATCGAAAAATGTATAATAACGTATGAAAACATATCAAAACAAAAAATTACTTCCAAAAAAGTCTAATAACGTCCAATTATGTTAAAAAAAATTACAAATGTGTGCAAAATTGTAAAAAAAACGTGCAAAATCAGACAAAAATGTGAAAGAATGTAAACGTATAATAACGTCCAAAAAGTTGTTGTAAAAAAGCGTATAAAAATATACACAATTTTAGCAACTTATTTGTATATTAACTTAAATGTAAAAGAATGTAAACGTATAGTAACTTAAATGAACATTTTGACAAACTTTAGTAACTTATTTGTATATTAACTCATTTTTAAATATAAATGAAATCTAAAATATTTGCACGTAGTATTATTACCGGTAATTCTAGGTTACCAAAACAAGAGTAACAAATATAACCGGTTCTGATAAGTTGAGTAACTTGAATAACAACTTTTAAACTATAGTGACTTAGGACAAATTTCTCGCAAACTTTAGTGACTTTTTTGTACAATAACCCTTTTCCTCGAGATGCATGTAAAAGAAAATGGACTCAAGCAAATATCACTTCCACAAATGCCTAATTTAACATTAAACCAAAGATCCTAGAGGAGATAAAGCCATGTGAAGTGGTTTGCCCAATTTGGAAAGCCTACATATCGGCATTGATGTAATCAACTTTCCTAATTAGGAAGTTCATCATTCCTTAATATCCTTAATCAAAGATAATGATGTCCAATTGCTATTGTCTATAAAGTGGCAGTCGTGGTAGACTTTAAAAACTGCCACTTCCGAGAACTACAGTAAATTCCACTTGTAGAGGCGATGATCTTACAACAAGGTTATCGATCTCTCCCATTGGTTCATAAAACCTTGTCCTTAACAAACAGACAGAATACTGTTTGCTCTAGAAAAGTGGACATTACGGATAAAGAGATGCAACTTGAATAACAAAACACGTACTTGTTATATCAGGCTAGCACACCAGCGGGACAATATTATTGGTTTTACACTATTCTTAGAATTACTGCTCATATAAGATATACAGGATAATTTAGAGTTGCAATAGATCCACAAATAATAGACAATTCTCATTCATAGTCCTTAAATGTCCTCACAAAAGTTCTCACGTTCAAACCTCACTAATTAAACATTTTTAAGGTGGCTGAAGAAAGATTGGAAACGGTCACAGAAATATCCGAGTTTGGCTACGCACGCCTAAGTCAAAAAGACTCACCGCCCTAAGTAAGCTTAACATGGAAAAACTTCATTTGTTATTCATAGCGGCTTAAGTTATACTGCTTAAAAGCATTGAAAATGGTTGAAGTTGTTTACTTTAATCATCATTAAGATGTACTAATGAAAATGCAAAAATGAGGTAAAAATGGAGAAGAAGCTGTGATTGTTAATGACTACGCATGGCATGGTGGAAGGTGTCTCATTAATGTCTACCATACTCTTCTTTATGTACCAAACCAACCATTATCTACTTCTTTCATCAATCATAAAAAAGCTTCAAGATACAAATCATAAGACACTGCACGTGTTAGTTTTCAATTGGCGTAAAAGAAGTCACACGGATTGCAATCCACACCATCCAATCTCGACAGATCCAACGGTTCAAAACACTCCAAAAAAACACTCTCCCCAAAACCTCACCATTAAAAGCACAGTCACCAACAACCGTAAAACCACCACATCAATATGTTAGCATCCCACACAACTAACATTGTCTCTCCAACAAATATTTTCAAACACAGATCAATGCGGAACTCACACCG
This sequence comes from Chrysanthemum lavandulifolium, assembly GCA_022545495.1. Lineage (NCBI taxonomy): Eukaryota > Viridiplantae > Streptophyta > Magnoliopsida > Asterales > Asteraceae > Chrysanthemum > Chrysanthemum lavandulifolium. The sequence continues at coordinate 235,242,795 of CM040242.1, read as the reverse complement.
CACATGCTCAAACCCGTTTTTATTTTTACTTTTATATTACGATACACAAGTAACGCCTATCTATCATTGTTGAAATAGGTGATCTCGGAATAACAAAAGGTGATTTGATTCCTTATGATACAATCTCACTTAATACAACCTAAGTAGTCACCAAACCTTAAAGCATGGTTTACACTTAAGTCGGACCAAGTAGTTGCATAACCTTGGATTTGATCTCAACAGATTTAGATAGTACTGAATTTTGTAACCATCTCCCTTCATTTTTTTCATCTTCTTTTGCAGTGAGATAGGAGATATCTGTATTGTCTGCTTTATAATCATGCACGATCTGAGAGGCGTTGGACCAAGTTTGGATCATAGTGATGTCATAAGTGGAGATTGACCTTTCGTAAGATGATGCGTCTCTCATCAAATTATATGTACGGAACAAGTACCTCTCATGGTTGTTGTTTCCTAAATCTGGTAAGTGCTTAGTCCAAGCAGTAACCATATAATCGATGATTGCAGTATGGGACAGTTGGCTCCTATAAACCGTCCTTGCAACATACACGAACCTGGACCCCTCAGCCATCGGGACTACAACCCTAATATAACAGCGAAATGGGTATAGCCCTTAAATCCAAGAAACCCCCAATGCATCAATGCCACCAAACACAAAAGCAAGAGGTTCGGGTGGAAAAAAGGAATTATTAGGGTTGTAGTCCCGGTGGCTGAGGCGTCGAGTTCTTGTATGTTTCAAAGACGGTTCATAGGAGCCAACTGTCCTATACTGCAATCATCGATTATACGGTTACTGTTGGGACTAAGCAGTTACCAAATTTGGGAAACTCCAACCATGAAAGGTACTTGTTTCGTACAGATAATTTGATGAGAGACGCATTATCTCACGAAAGTTCAATCTCCACTTATGACATCACTATGATCCAAAATTGGTCCAACACTTCTCAGATCGCGTATGATTATAAAGCAGACGATACAAATATCTTCTATCTCACTGCAGAAGATGATGGAAAAAACTGAAAGAAGATTGTTACAAAATTGCAAAACAGTACTATCTAAATGTGTTGAGATCAAATCCAAGGTTATGCAGCTACTTAGTCCCACTTAAGTAGTTACAAAATTGATATTGCAAAACAGTACTATCTAACACACACACACACCATACAAACATAGTCACCAACAACCGTAAAACCACCACATCAATATGTTATCATCTCACACAACTAACACTATATTGTCTCTCCAACAAATATTTTCAAACACAGATCAATGCGAAACTCACACCGCACATGCTCAAACCCGTTTTTATTTTTACTTTTATATTACGATACACAAGTAACGCCTATCTCTCATAGGTGGTCTTGGAATAACAAGGTGAATTTGATTCCTTATGATACAATCTCACTTAATACAATCTAACTATATATTGATTGATGCATTAAATAATTTTGATACATTTCTTTTAATCCTTTGTGATCTAGGGCTGGAACACTTGTCTAGTGATAAAATAGGAGATGTTGACCGATGTCCAGCTGCCTTTTAACGGCATGTTCAAGTGGAGCCTTGGAGTTGCACGGGTCTTTTATGCCAGCTGGGCCTCATGCAATATCCTATTTATGGATAGCAGATGAGATGCGACTGACAGTGATTGAATGTCCAAGCGTATGATCCAGGTTTGGACACGTAAAAGGGGCAGAAGGACAATGGGAATATTCTTTGCAATGGCTCATCAAGTTTGTTCATTACCTTACAACGAGGGTGCCGGACTAATCTTATGGAGTACCCACGAAATTTAAGGAATTACCCAAAACTGCGAATAGGTAGCAAGGATATTACGAAAAAAGAAAACAGTTCATTACCTTACGACGAGGGTGTCGGACTAATCTTATGGAGTACCCACGAAATTTAAGGAATTACCCCAAAACTGCGAATAGGTAGCAAGGATATTACAAAAAAAGAAAACAGTTCAATCTTGGTTCGTGACATATTAATAGATTTTGTTAGGGATAAAGATGGAATATGAGTTTATGAAAGGAAATTTTCACTCCATTTTCCGAGTTTACAACTAAATCAAAATAGCTATTTGGTATAAAAATACAATTCAGCCTCTGTAACTATAAAAACTTACAATTTAATCTTTGCATATTGTTTCTGACACATTTGTATAACATAGTTGCTACATGTATTATAACATATTAGAATATTACGTTTTTACTACCTTCAAACTAGTATTTACATTAAGAACAATTTTAACATTCATTTGTAAAGCAAATTTTATATTTGAAAACTTAAGTTTGTATTAATTTTAGTGAGATGGTAATTATTGTTATTAAAGCAATTTTTTCAAAAAGGATTATCGACATTATTAGTATTCTAGCTTCGTGCTTGAAATTCTTACCGTACATATATGGGGTAAGGATGCATCTAATTCCATGCATCTCTAATGTCTAATTATCGTTATTTATCATCCTTCTCATTTTAAGATTTCTTATCATTTGATCCTAAGTCATATTGTGTAACCTTTTTCTTATAAGTTGATTCATTGATTACTTTATTTAAAATTAAAAAGTAATGCATTTCAAAGCCCATGTAACAATATACTCATGGAGTACAAAACAGAAGGTTATGTACTCACTGAAACGCGTGTGTTATAACCTCCTCGTGGTAGACTGCGATAACTTCTACCGAAGTTTTATCGAGAAAATAGCTCTACGGACGGTACATCCCACTTATAGTGGCGATGATTTTACGACAAAGAAGACTAATCTCTCCCATTGGTTCATAAAAACTTGTCCTTGACAGACAGACAGACAAAATACTGTTTGCTCTAGAAAAGTGGACATTACGGATAAAGAGATGTAACTAGAATAATAAAACATCTACTAATCTCTTAATATCAGGCTAAAACACCTATGGGGCAATAATATTGATTTTACAGTATTCTTATAAATACTGCTCATATAAGATGTAAGGGATAGTTTAGAGTTGCAATAGATCCAAAAATAATAGACAATTCTATTGAAACAACCCACAATTAGATGGTGAAGCTTTAACCAAGTCTGCTTGCACAACATGACTACCGGTTCCATTGGCCCTCAATTACCATTCCTGAGAAAATCGTGGGTAGAGTGACATACGGTTCTTGACTGCATGTGTTTTTTCTTCTGTAAATGTATATATGGTTCAAAGCTCATCATGCTTCTGAGTTGTTCCTTCTGTTGTGTTATACAATTACCAAAATAGGTATAAGGCAATAAACAGCGAGATGAATAAAAAACGGACAGAAGTTCAGATGAATATGTAGTCTGTAAATACCGGTCCTACTAATATATTTGGAAAGACGTATGCCTATAACTAGGTTCAAATTATGAGAGCACTTATAAATAAGCACAATTAGTGAAAATTACTATAGGGTAACAGGTTATTTCTTTGGACAAAAAGTTAAACTTTCAATTTCGCATGCCAAATATTAGTCTATTTCTCTTCCTCACAAAGTCGTCATCTTCTCTCTTACAATTTTGCAGACTAGGAGAGTGTAACTATCAGCAAGTTCTTGTAGTCGTTTTTTCAGTAATTAACTATCAGCAAAATACTTGTAAAACGGATCATTCAAGCAAAAAAAGTACTAAATCTGCCACCGCCTACAAGTGTACGTGACAATTTTAGTCGATTAGACCTTACAAACTTCAACTAATCTAAGATGTCCTCTAACAAGCTAAAAAACTGCTAGCCGAACCTTTGAGTTCACTTGTATTGTTTGAAATAAACTGCTGTTCATATACAAACGTAATAACAGGGAATTAATAGAAACCGAACATATAGTATAATAACAAGCTAAATCCAATGCTTTACACAAGGAAGGGTCTGTCATGGTTCAACAATATTGGCATAAATATCCATATAAAGATGACTTTTCTATCCCGACTAGTTGGGCGGGCTTAAAATATAACCAACAGAAGGATGGTGCAACCAAAAGCATATATAAAGAGGTGAAGCCCACTAGGCTGTATGTCTAAATGGTCAAATTCTAAACATTCTGAAATTTCCTATATAAACGAAGAATACTATTTACAATGCAATAGCGGCAAGCCTAAGAAATTGACCTGGAAATGCGTCCGATAAGAGCAAACGGGTCAGCGATAGCATTAGTTTTCTCCAGTACCATTATCAAGACTGGACCACTGACAAGTTACCAAGATCAAGAAACAACATTTTAATATCAATGACCAATATACGAGAATCGGCAGGCTTTCACTGAATTAATGGATAAGTTAATGTACCGAGTGTGACAAAACAACGAGATATGTGTGTTCAAACCTCATCAGAGGCACGTGTGTGTGTGTGTTATTTTTCGTACAACAAAATTGATAAATAACATCAGAAATAGATAAGCAACGGAAAAAAGGGACTTCAGAGTATATATTTCAAGAATTTAACAGTAACTATAGGCAAGGACGATACATTTGGAAAGCCTCTATCAGTGCATATACCACGAGGGATGAAAAATAACTGCTTCATGCAAACTGATTTCACCCTGCATCATCAGATGTCAGCTCAATATGCTGGTCAACTTCCTAGTATGTCAACTCACTTCCTTATCAGCTTCGATCCAATCTTTCTCTGCATATGTCATTACACCACGTCATCATCAACAGATCCATTTTGCATATCATCTCTTGGTGTTGTTGACTTGAAGAGGGTTGTTGTGTGGACGACGATGTTTCCCCAATTGTCCTCCCCTCATGATGATCGGAGCCGTGATCATCATGGGGTCGTTTGCAAAGAACATTGGTCCGACACGTTTGTTGCAGTTGCATTTGTAAGACAATCCTCTTTAACTCAGCAAACTCTTCCCATGTGGGTGGTGAAACTCTTGGAATATTAACACGACTGGTCAAACAGCGGAATAGTTCTGGATCTGCCTCTCGTAACTCTGGTTGTTATGATTAGCTTGAACAAATTGGAGTTGCTCGGGTGACGACTTTGGGGATGATGAATCACACGTTTCGGCTAGATTAAGTAGTGTATTGGAGAGGTGTAATGTTGTTGGGGACGGAGGTGTTTCACTATCTATACTTCCTTGTTGCTCCGATGTTTCTAACTTAGCACTAGAACTTTCATCCTTATCACGGCCAGAGTCTCCTCCTACGATGTTTTCAACATCAGCAGTTGATAATCGTCAGTAGTGTTAGCCATGGTTGTGGTACGTACTTTCTTCTGAAGTGTGAGATCTTTTTGAATGCAGTTTCACTCTCATCATACCCGAGATCTTGCATGAATTTGATTATGCCTAGGAGTTTAGAAACTGGCACAAAGTCATGATTAGTGTTGTCTGGTACATGCAACACGGTGCAAAAGAGTTCAAGATTGACTTCAACGTCCTCGTGTTGATTGTCGAAGCATTTTTCTGTCGGGCTGGTCTTGACGGCTCCCTCGTGCCATTCATCCATGTCCCGAGCTTTGAAGTATGCTGCAAACAGGAGAGAACCCGTTAGAAGGAGCCCCGAGGCCGAAGCCCCGGGAACCACCCTCCGACGGTCAAGTCAGCACCTCGTAGGTAAAGGATTTATCATATGTGTATAAGCATGTATGCATTATGATATGTATGTATATACTGATGTGGTGTTATATGTGTGGGAGAGATGAGATATCAGTTTGTGTGTGTGGTATCATGTCTGTATATTATCATGTCCATTATCATAAGAGTGACACATATATATATAGAGAGATAGTGACATATAGATAGTGACATATTTAGGTGGGAAATAATTAGGCGGGAAACAACTAGGCGGGAATATTTAGGCGGGAAATATTTAGGCGGGAACATTTAGGCGGGAAATATTCCTTTGTCTAGGGTAATCCGGCATAGGCCATTTGGCCATATACGTCGACATGTCCCCCCAGTATTGTACTATTGGTTGAAGACCGATGGTGCAATACTTAGAGAATGTCTTTGCGCCTTTCGGCACATGCCATTCGGACAAGTGTTGTGTCTGCCTCTCGGCCCGTGTCCTTCGGACACATACGTCGACATGTCCCCCCTAGTATTGCATTATTAGCAAAAGACTGATGATGTAATACTTTTTAAAGAATACCTTATGGCCTTTCGGCCTGTGTCATTCGGTCATGCCCTTCGCCTAGTGATCATCTTGAGTGGTTTGTCAAGTGGCCTATAAGCGGTTGCTTTATAAAGGCGAGTTGGGTCCATCGCACCACATACGCCATCATGTCTTCCAGTATAGTATTGTTGACATATAGTCAATAGTGCTATACTAAAATTTTGTCTTGTCTTTATATATATATTTTTCGCCATTCTTTACGAATGGTTTGTGGACCACCCAAAAAGTGTATTGTTTGACCGGAGGCTGAAAGCCATACATGTCTTTTCCCTCATCCCTTTTTTTGTACTTGTGTGAGATATCACGCATCTCATTTTGAGTTGTTTGATTAATGACGTCCCTGGTGACTTGGCACTTTCGGGGTAAATTATGCCTTTTGGTTGGTGTACCTCGGCCTTCCCTAGTGACTTGGCACTTTCGGGGTAAATTATGCCTTTTGGTTGGTGTACCTCGGCCTTCCCTAGTGACTTGGCACTTCCGGGGGTAAATTATGCCTGTAAGTAAATATACCCCGGCCTTCCCTAGTGACTTAGCACTTTTGGGGGTAAATTATGCCTGTAAGTAAATATACCCCGGCCTTCCCTAGTGACTTAGCACTTTTGGGGTAATGTTTCGCCTGTTAGTAAATCTACCTGGTGGCTCATCCCTGGCGTCGTCACGCCTACGGGGTATCTGCGTGCCGTTTGGGCACATATGCCTCGGCTCATCCCTTAATGTCTTAGCATTATTCGGGGGTATGCAGTCGCCTACCGAATGGTATGTGGCCTTCCCTAGTGTCGTTGCACTTACGGGGGTATGTTATGCCTTTTTGGCAAGACATTGACTACATGGATCGGCCGGAGGTAGCTAATCTCCGCCGGAGTCATTATGATGTTATGTCTTATTTCTTGTAAATGTTATGTATGTGGAACCTCATACAATTATCCCTGCAAAGTGAAACATGAAAGCTCTTTTGCTTTTTCGTGTTAGATATGATAAACACATCATTTCGTTTCATCAAAACAAAATTAGGTCACGGCAGACCGCAACAACATATGAACGTATTATACCATTATACTCCCGCCAGATTCAGTGGTGCTAATGTTTATTAGTATCGGTGAACTTAAATAGAGCAAAGTATTAGATGACATAATGAGCGATCAATAACAACGTTACCGCTGGTGTTAAATGTCAAACATGTGATGTCTCCTCATATTTGAGAATCGGTGTGAATTATCGCATGTCCAAACATTATTTCATGTTCTTCCTTTGTCAAATTAAGATGATACTATGAGTGGACCATGTAAACTTCTATTGTTTTAGTAGCAACGTCTCCTCGTATATTACGATAAATATATTAATAGTTGTGCCGAATCCTAACGAATTGCACCGGCCAAAGGTTACCTTTAATAGTATGTAACAAACTAACCTAAAATAGGTTTTTCAAATATGTGAATACAACTTCTCCAATCACCATGTTACTTAACAAAAATGTGGAATGGAAAGGCATAGCGGAAGGAATACCGAGAAACAGAATTCGAAAGGCATACCGGAAGTGAGAAACCAAATGTCATGGTGACTCGGTATGTATGGTTCGGCCGATGGTATATTAGAGTGATCGTATAATTTCTTTAATTATGAGGTTGTAAGGATAAAATGTGTTGGGATATGAAAGTGTTGAAGATATCAAAGCATCAAGATATGAAATCTTGTAAGTCGCAAAATCTTGGAAGAAGTCAAAGAGTCAAAGTCTTTGCTAAAGAGAGAGTCAAAGCATTGCAAGATAAAGTCAAAGTCTTGCTAGAACAAAAGAACTGTTATATTTGTTTATGGAAAGTATTGTATTCCATGTTTAGATTACTTGTCGTACAAGGTTATCAATTGTAAACCGACTAGGATATCCTTGAGCCTATAAAAGGACTCCTAGATTGGCATTAGAGTACGATTTTAGAAAAGAGTTTTAGAGTTTACTGAATTAGTGTTTTATAGAAAAGTTCGATTATCTTAGAGTTGTATTAGAGTAAGCGCATAATAAGCGATTTAGAGTTGTTAATAAAGTTTTTCTTCTTAGCTTTGTTAAGTAAATTCCGCGTGCTTGATAAAGATTGCTCGGTGTTTCTTTGTTAATAACTTAGGATTTATCCGAGGTTATTAAACCTTAACAAGCTAGTTAAGTTAGTTTGATTAAAGTATATCGATCCAACAAGTGGTATCGAGCTTGTGTGAAACTCGACTAGGAAGAAACCCTACTTCAACTATATTCAAGATGTCATTGAAGTCGTTCCACCACCCTCAATCACCTCACTCGAATTCCAATTATCAAGAAGGAGAATATGATCTCGGTGCATGAAGATGAGGCAAGATATTGCCATTACGAGACCATGCTACGTGGAATGTAATTGTGAATGAGAATGAAGTTGTTCCGAACACAGTTAATATTCTGGACAACCTATAGCACCAAAGGCGGTCTTACCAAAGAAGAACCTTAAGGAATCAAGAGAAAGCACTAAACATTCTCTTATCCGCCATTCCGATGGTCATCTTCTCAAGTTTCATGATGCTAAAGATGCTAAGCACTGGGCTGCTCTCAAGACCAGATTTGGAGGAATGAAGCCTCTAAGAAGATGCACGAAACTTCTTGAAACAACAGTTTGAAACTTTCACGCTTGGAGAAGAGAGAGTCTTGATCTTGCATATGATAGGTTTGAGAATCTCCTCAACATGTTGGAGTTATACAAGGCGTAAGTATCGATTGAGGATGCTAATTTGAAGTTTCTAAAGTCTCGCCATCCACATGGCATGTGATTGCTACTATGATCGAGGACAACAAGGATTGGATGTTATGGACTTTGATGATCTTTATCATCAACGAAAGTGTATGAACATGAGATGAGTGGTCAACCCAATTCCAAATCTCACGGATTGCTTTTCTATCATCGAAAGAAGCGTTTCTTCAAAAGTATCGCTTCTCCTCAAAGTACTATTTCTCAAAGTACCTGCTGTTTACAATCCCCATCATATGCTCAAGAGCCCTACCATCTACCACTTTGAACTCGATGAAGTTGTGTGCTCCTTCTTTGCACAACAAGCAAGCTTACATCACTTATGAAGAGGATCTAGCAGATTGAAGAAAATGCACTTGAAGAAATTGATATCGGTGGCAAGTTGCTTTGATCACGCAAGGATCAAAAATACATGAAGAAGAGGCAAAAGTATTGATTTCAAACCAAAACAAGGAATAACTTTTGACAAATCTAAAATTGAATGCTTCAATTGTCAAAAGATCGGTCACTTTGCAAGGAGTGCGGTTTGCTAAGTATCAAGCAAAGCAACATCTAAGAAGCCTAAACTTGAGCTCAAGGAAATTCCAATAATCGAAACAAAGGCTTTGGTTGCTCAAGAGAAGTTATCGAAGTTGACCTGAGTGAAGAATTTGATGATGAACCGGTGACTTCTTGTATGGTAGCGATGGAAGATGCGATTGAAGACACATTGGAAGCATTGACCGGAGCATCGCTTTTGATGAAGAATCGAACATGCCGCTTTGGAATCGATGATGGCTTTGGAGGATTTGATTGGAGCAAAGAAAGTGAAAATGATCCTGTTCTTCTTGCTATGGTGGCTACTTCACCAACTCAGTCTCCTATCTCTGAGGTATTGATAAGGTTTTAAAAGGTACCATTTTGAGGGGTCGTTTAAGTCCTTATTTGATCACTTTTGTATCCGTTATTGCTTAATATCGTTCCTTTTCACTTTTTAGGTCTCGTGAAGGCAAAATGCTGGAATGGCACTTATTTGGACGAAAAGGCGCGAATATATGAAGAAAATGGCCAAAGTTGAAATCGAGACACTCACTTTGTTCTTTGAAGTTAGAAGGCGGCGGTCGGTGCTATTGGCGACGTCGTCCCAAGATTTCTGTGACGGGCGTAATCCAAAACTCGTATTTTCAAGCGACGACGTCCGGTGGTAAAAGAGTAGGCCGTCGCTACTCGGACGGCCTAGATGCAATCCGACGACGTCGAAAGGCGAAGAGGACGGCGTCACGGACATAAGGTGGCGCCGTCGCAAGGTTAACGTGGCCAAGACGAAACCCTAATGGCGGCGACACGACGTCATCACTAAACATAAGGTGGCGTAAATCGCAATTGTAATCTTATATATAGAATCCGAATTTTTCGTCTTTATGTGGAGAGTCTTTGGAGTAAAACCTAAAACCGAACCTAAGGTGTCTTGTCAAAGATTTTAGGGTTTTAAACCCTAACTTACATCAAGATAAGTCTTTACTTCATTAATTCAATTATGTCTTTGATTATTTGTGTGTATGCTTGCATGTTCTCCATGTCCGCTAATTTATTTGTGTGTTTGCTTAGAAAGTATGAAACTTAATTATTGAATATTGATTGGTTGTTTCTTATCTTAGTTGATTAATGATCTAGTAATGCGATAGGTCATTCGTTGTGTACTTAATGCTTGATTCATCTTTGTGAACCTTAGAATATAATTACATGAGTAGTTGTAGGCTAAACCATCCAAAGAGCGCCTTAGAGTAGGAGTTTATCATCCCTAGTGGGTTTGTAGACGAGACCCTTTGGTAAGTTCAAAGAGTTAGGGAGAAACGCATACCCTACAACTTTAGACACACAACGCTACTAAGAATAAGACGTGTGACTCAACCATCAATAGGAGATAATTAAGAGTAATACAATCTAAGTAGACACATCTTTAAACTATCATACGAGCACATTAATTAGACATAGACTCCCACAACTTTAGTTTAGATAATTAGATAATAGTAGAGTAATCGGTAGAAATACCAACCCCCCAAATCCAATACCGAGATTCGTACCTTTCCATTTCATAAAACATAAAAGATAAAAATAATCTTCCTCAACCTTAACCTTAGCGTAGTAACTCCTTACTAGCATTCCTATTCCCCAGAGAACGATATCAATACCGTGGCTTACCCTAATTACTACACTACAACGATTCGTTCAACGCCTAGGGTGTTCTAAAACTTGCTCAAGAAAAGGAAGTTTCCTTGACCCCGAACGACGCGTGTAGCGTTATCAAGTTTTGGCGCGGCTGCGGGAATAGAATAGCTAGTTAGTAGTCCACCTCGCTTAGGTTTCTTTGCTTGATTCATATCAAGTAAATTTTTCTCATTTTTAGCTTTCTCTTAGTCTATCCCCTTCTTCGTGACCCTCGCTCGTAAAACCATCACTCAACATGATCCGTATCTTCCGTCAAGATTCTTCACTCTACCCGCTCTCAATCCCGAGATTGAGAACGCAATCCCACAAAACCCTTCACCCACTCACCATTTTGGTAATCACCTAGGGCATAATGAGATAAATTGGCAACAACAAAGTCCTTTCTATTACTCCGATTCGATGAGGAATTTGATTATGGTGAGGCACTTGATAGCGGAGAGGTCATTAATGAAATTGAGGAAGTCCCTCCCAATGTTTTGACCCTAGGTGTAGGATTGAGAAAGACGGCCCCTTTAACATGCAATTCCTTTGCAAAATAGGACTAGAAGGGTTCGATGCTTATTTGAATTCATTCTTACCTTTAAACTTAATCTCGAGGACCCTACAACAAAGTCAAGGTCAATGAGTTAACTTATCAAGGAACAATGTTGTTGAAGCAGACATTTATTTGCACGTGTTTGTCGGAAGTTTTGTTTATTTGGTAGAGTTCATGGTCTTAGAAGACTTAGGAGAATTTATAGATAAGGACCTCACTCAAGTAATTTTGGAAAACCTTTCAAAGAATTGACTAGGTTGAATGAACGGATGATTGATAGTCTAATTACATTCTCCGATGAAGTTGAAGATTTCGCCTACCAAATGCCACGTGCTCATCCTAGGTTTAAACATAAGGACATTGAGGTTTGTAATAGAATGACCCTATTCCATTGCTTAGTGAAAGGGATGAGCAGTGGGCTTAGGTAATTCGATAACGCTACACGCGTCGTTCGGGGTCAAGGAAACTTCCTTTTCTTGAGCAAGTTTTATAACACCCTAGGCGATGAACCTAATCGTTGTAGTGTAGTAATTAGGGTAAGCCACGGGTATTGATATCGCTCTCTGGGGAATAGGAATGCTAGTGAGAAGTTACTACGCTAAGGTTGAGGTTGAGGAAGATTATTTTGTATTTTTATATTTTGTAGAAATGGAAAAGGTACTAATCTCGGTATTGGATTTGGGGTTGGTATTGCTACCGATTACTCTACTATTATCTAATTATCTAAGCTAAGGTTGTGATAGTCTATGTCTAATTGATGTGTACTCGTATGATAGTTTAAAGATGTGTTTACTTAGGTTTTACTACTCCTTAATTATCTCCTATTGATGGTTGATTTGTCACGCCCTTATTCCTAGTTGCGTTGTGATTCTAAGGCTATAGGGCGTGCTTGTTTCCTAACTCTTTGAAATTACCAAAGGGTCTTGTTTACAAATCCTCTAGTGATTTATAGACGCCTACTCTACGGTTGTCCTTGAATACTTTATCCTACAATTACCTAGATAATTATATTCTAAAGTTCACAAAGAAAAGTCAAGCATTAATACACAACGAATAATCTAGCGCACTCTAGATCATTAGTCAACTAAGATAAGTATCAACCAATCAATATTCAATAATTAAGTTTCATATTCCCTAAACAAACACACAAATAAATTAGCGGACATGGAGAACATGCAAGCATACACACAAATAATCAAAGACATAATTAAATTAATGAAGTAAATACTTATCTTGATGTATAATAGGGTTTAGAACCCTAAAATATCGCACAAGAAAGCCTTGGTTCGGTTTTAGGTTTTACTCCAAAAGACTACACATAAAACCGAAAAATTCGGATTCTATATATAAGATTACATCTGCGACGGCGTCACCTTATGTTTCGTGGACGCCGCCGTGTCGCCGTCATTAGGGTTTCGTCTTGCCACGTAAACCTTGCGACGGCGCCACCTTATGACCGTGACGCCGTCCCTTCGACTCGACGCCGCCTTGGCGCATCTAGGCCGTCCGAGTAACGACGGCCTACTCTTTAGAACCCGACGTCGTCCCTTGAAAACATGCACTCGCTCCGACCCGTCGCAAAATTCCTTCCGACGGCGTCGCAGATATGCAGATGACGCCGCCTTATGTTTCAAAGCAGCTTTGAGTGTCTCGATTCGACTTTGGCCATTTTCTTCGTATATTCGCGCTTTTCGTCCAAATAAGCATCATTCCAAGATTTTGCCTTCAAGAGACCTAAAAGTGAAAAGGAACGATATTAAGCAATAACGGATCTGTATGATCGAATAAGGGCTTAAATGACCCCAAAAAGGTACCTTTAAAACCTTATCGATAGACCATATGAGAAAACTAAGCGATATTACAAAAAATGCCTTGAATTAGGATATGATTACAAAAAGAATTAAAGAGCGTTGGAATGGCTTAAGTATGAGCACGAGAGGATAGGTGAGGAAACGTAGGAGCACGACTATGAGTCTAGCTACAAGACTCTTAAATAAAGAAAAGCGCTTCGTGGGAGGCAACCCATGCTTAATTGTTTGCTTGTTAGTGTCATATATCTTTTATTAATTGTTTATCCTCATGTTTAAATTTGTAAAATGCTTTATTTTGTTTTTCACCTCGTCTTAATTACATATAAAGGTATTTTACATAAGGGATAAGTGTAGGAGGATTACACACGTTTTCAAAAGAAACGTAAACATGAGAATAACAATTAACTAAAAGATATTTATGTTTGTTTGTTCGAGTCAAATGCTTGTATCGAGTCATAATGAATGTTTTGCGTAAATTTTCCAGATTCTAAAGATGTAAATTTTCCGAATTTTTTCCGAAAATCGCAACCGGTTTTGTCGATAACTGACGGCGTCAGATTGCAACTGACGGCGTCAGAAGGAGTAAAACATCGATTACTTTTTCTCGTTTTCGAGCTATTTATAAATTTTGGAATTTTCCGGTCTTAATTTTCTTAGAAATTCTATAAACATCCATTCCACAAGCATTATATCCTAGTTTAAATCGAGTCTTATATATATTATTACCGCCGATTTTACGAAGGTTTCGTTTGTTTTCTTTAAGTGTGCGAGTTTAGTTTGTCAAGAAGAAGTTACATAAGATTGGAAGGAGCTTTTCACGCATAAATTCTTCTTGAAAAGAATTTAACCACCACTTTACACGGATCCTACCGAGCTAATCGGGGAGTATTAGTTTCTTCGTTTTAATTACCTTCTTTTATCATAACTTTGATACTTTCGGGAACATTGGGGACAATGTTCGGTTTAAGTGTAGGGAGGAAAATAAAGCGGAACTTTGAAACTATGCTTATCCTTGACTATTTGCTTTGTCCAATTGTGATTGTGTAATAAACCATGAGAAAATGTCGGTTAGGGTAATTTTGGCACCAAATTTAAAATTTTCATGACATATAGGAGTGGGCCATTAGTCTTAACAAAAGCGTCTCATGGATAGGAAGTTATATGACTAGCACAAAAACCCTTTACCACCCAAATTCCACCCAAAATGTGAGGATCGCCTTAGATTAGTAGGAATTAAAGCATTCATCTTTAATGCTTAGAGTGTGAACCGGTAGTATATTAGATTCTAGAACTTGTTTTGTGATGCATTCCGAGATCGCAAGTGAGGCTACACTTGTGTAGTTAGGAATAACTAAATGATAAGAGGCATTAGGATAACCCTTGTTTGATACCGTAATATAATTACTTCTTCCACATCGGTTGAGTAATTCCCACACCCTTTGCGTTGTACTCATCTTTAGTACACGATACCCTAGTTAACCCTCGAGCCTATCCTTTTCGCGGTTCTCGTGATGTTTCGGTTTTTCGAATATCAATGAAGAGCATTGTTTACACCCCACCCCAAATATACACCCAAATCGCCTTAGCCTACCGCTTATGCACTCACTTTTAGTGCAAATGTTTGTTATCACCCTAAACCCTTAGTTCAATTATCTAGTTGCTTGCATAAGTTGCTAAGTCGAGTCATATCCTTTGTATACGCTTTTGGGATGATTGGGATTCATGGGAAAAGTTAAAGTTTATGAAATGACGGAAGGGAACGTTAAAATTCAAATTCCTTTGAATGCATAATAATGTACCCCAAGTGTTTTGATCTTTTCAAATCGGGTCAATTTAGTGTTAGAGTAATAAAACTCAAGTGTAGGATGTGCCTATAAATCCCTAGTATTTTGATGTTATCGTGAGGATGGTAGAGTAAAAGCGTATGAAAAAAAAAAAAAAAAAATCGAAAAAAATAGACAAAAAAAAAAAAAAAAAATATATAGTGTAAAAAAAAAAAAAAAAAAAAAAAAAAAAAAAAAAGCGGGCTACCATCCTACATCTATCTTTTAAATTTATGTTTGTTTATTTCAGTTATCTAGAAGTTTAGAGTGTCGAGTCTTGGCTTAGCAACGCCATTCTTCATATGCATTTAACATAAAGATTTTTGACTTACCACCACTAAATAGCCTATCCCACCAAACCCTTATTTCCTACCGTAAGCCTAACATTACAACCCTTTAAAGACCTCTTTGATAGTCTTTCCTAGGTGCTTACGCCAAAGCGATGAAGGTTTGATCTATTCTCAAGCCTATGGTAATCTATGTACTAGGACCGGTTAATGAGTGTTTATCTTCCATTTCCTATTTTGTTATATTTCATATATACACCGAGAGAGATGTGAGTATCCAAACACCCCATGTGAGGTGCTAGTATGTAATTTCCGTGCTTGTTATGACTTTTCATGGGGCTTATATGTGTTGTGGACCGTTTTGAATTAATGCTTCATGACCCCTAACTTATAAATTAATTGGCTAAAGCACATTTGCTTGAGGACAAGCAAATAACAAGTGTAGGGATATTTGATAAGGTTTTAAAGGTACCATTTTGAGGGTCGTTTAAGTCCTTATTTGATCACTTTTGTATCCGTTATTGCTTAATATCGCCCTTTTCACTTTTAGGTCTCGTGAAGGCAAAATCTGGAATGGCACTTATTTGGACGAAAAGGCGAATATATGAAGAAAATGGCCAAAGTCGAAATCGAGACACTCACTGTTCTTTGAATTTAGAAGGCGACGGCGTCAAAAGCTATTGGCGACGCCGTCCCAAGATTTCTGTGACGGGCGTAATCCAAAACTCGTATTTTCAAGCCGACGACGTCCGGTGGTAAAAGAGTAGGCCGTCGCTACTCGACGGCCTAGATGCAATCCGAGACGACGTCGAAGTCAAGAGGACGGCGTCACGGACATAAGGTGACGCCGTCGCAAGGTTAACGTGGCCAAGACGAAACCCTAATGGCGGCGACACGACGGCGTCACTAAACATAAGGTGACGCCGTCGCAATTGTAATCTTATATATAGAATCCGAATTTTTCAGTCTTTATGTGGAGAGTCTTTGGAGTAAAAACCTAAAACCGAACCTAAGGTGTCTTGTACAGTATTTTAGGGTTTTAAACCCTAACTTACATCAAGATAAGTCTTTACTTCATTAATTCAATTATGTCTTTGATTATTTGTGTGTATGCTTGCATGTTCTCCATGTCTGGCTAATTTATTTGTGTGTTTGCTTAGAAAGTATGAAACTTAATTATTGAATATTGATTGGTTGTTTCTTATCTTAGTTGATTAATGATCTAGTAATGCGATAGGTCATTCGTTGTGTACTTAATGCTTGATTCATCTTTGTGAACCTTAGAATATAATTACCTGAGTAGTTGTAGGCTAAACCATCCAAAGAGCGCCTTAGAGTAGGAGTTTATCATCCCTAGTGGGTTTGTAGACGAGACCCTTTGGTAAGTTCAAAGAGTTAGGGAGAAACGCATACCCTACAACTTTAGACACACAACGCTACTAAGAATAAGACGTGACAGCTCAACCATCAATAGGAGATAATTAAGGAGTAATACAATCTAAGTAGACACATCTTTAAACTATCATACGAGCACACATTAATTAGACATAGACTCCCACAACTTTAGTTTAGATAATTAGATAATAGTAGAGTAATCGGTAGAAATACCAACCCCCCCCCCCAAATCCAATACCCGAGATTCGTACCTTTCCATTTTCATAAAACATAAAAAGATAAAAAATAATCTTCCTCAACCTTAACCTTAGCGTAGTAACTCCTTACTAGCATTCTTATTCCCCTAGAGAACGATATCAATACCCGTGGCTTACCCTAATTACTACACTACAACGATTAGGTTCACCGCCTAGGGTGTTATAAAACTTGCTCAAGAAAAGGAAGTTTCCTTGACCCCGAACGACGCGTGTAGCGTTATCGTGTATGCTCTCTCAACTGCTATGAGTTCTATCTAAAATTACTTAACAATTATGTGATTGAAAGAGATAATTGTATTAGGGCTAGGTCCGAGGTAGCGAGTTATCAAATTACTTTAGAGTCTATGGAAGCTAAAATCATAACACATGAAAATAATGAAATGGCTTGGTGAAAAGTATGAACAACAGGATTACCGCTTAAAATTTAGTGAATGGAAACTAAACCGTAAAATTGTCAAAATTGAGAAATTAACTAAGGAAAGAGATGATTTGTTATCTAAGTTTCTTTGCTTGGGAGAGTCCGCTTATCCCATGTTGCTTATGTTGAAAAACAGAGAAGGGCTTACATTAGAACAGGCTTAGGATTTGGAATGGATTTTAGTAACATAGATGAAAATCAAACTAGTGATCGGGATGATGGTGTTTTTGAGGACATAACCACTAGTGATGATGAGCTCATTAACTATGTAGATTCATCTAGTAATGAGGGCTCGATAAGTGAACCACCTCCGAATATAAGAAAGACAATGGTTATCATGTTGTTCCTCATCCCATTAGTCATCAACCCTCTAGGCCCGATGTTTCTCGTTATGGTGTAGACAGGTCTAGAGTTTAGGAAGAAGCTTGTTGCTCAATCTAGGTCCGAGAAACCCAAAGAAACCGTTGAAAATAATGTTCAAAATCAAGCGTAACCTTTAAACCAAAGTCTTGCTCAACAAGCGATTCCTCCGAACAAGCGGTACCTTCGCAAAACCTTTTCAAAACAAGATCGCTAAACCTTTTGGGATAATTTTGGTCAAAACAGATTTTATCATTTAAGAAGGCAAAATAATTTTGGGCATAGACATAGAAGAAATCACTTTGGTCATATGGGTCAAAAGCGTGTTTTGTGTGTTATAGTCCTACTCACTTAATCAAAGATTGTGACAAACACTCGAAATATCTAAGCAAGTTTCAAGGAATAAGTCTACCAATCGAAACCTAGAGAGCACAAACCGGTTTGGACTAATTCAAATAGGGTTAATCACGAAACTTCACACCGGATCATAGATACCCACATCGAGAAGATCTTGAAGATCTCACGTTACTTTCCAAAGCATGCTCGTAGACAAGATCCGATAACACTACTTGGAATAGGAATTCTAAGAGATCTCACTATCAACCTAGAAAGTATCACAATTCATATAGGGGATCTAGATCACAGAACCACGTGTTAAACCGAATGGGTAAAAGGGAAAGTACTCGTAAGGACACACAAGACGTTCAACAAAAAGTGAATCGATTTTTTGTGACAAAAGAAAATGCTAAAAATATGGTGAAAGAGATTTATGTTGAAAAACCGAGAGTTTTGAAAATCCATGCTAAAAATCAAAAGATAATTTTGGATCATCATTTGAAAGATAGTGGAATTACATACTCAAAGAATTTGAGTTTGTAACTTCTCAAGGGAACACAAGTCATTAATGGCTTGGGTTCCTAAAAGTTACTAACTCTTTTCTTTGTGTGCGGGGCAACCCGTAAGAGGAGCTTAAAGATCATCTTATTGTGGATAGTGGTTGCTCGGAAGTATGACAGAGATAAAGAGATCCCGTCGATTTTAGAAATATTAGTGGAGGAAAAGTTGCATTTGGGAATGATCCCAATGGAGGAAGGATTACAGGAAAGGAACAATTAAAGGTGGAAGAATTGATTTTGAAAATGTCGATATGTGAAGGAGCTAAAGTTCAACTTGTTGTCGGTCTCTCAATTTGTGATAAAAAGCATCCTGTGTTATTCACTGACACAGAATGTCTCATCCTTTCTTCTGACTTCAAACCTGTTGATGATGACTTGGTAGTACTCAGAGTACCAAGGACAAATGATGTGTATAGTTTAGACATGAAGAGTCTACATTCTTATGGAAGAGCCACATGTTTGGTGGCTAAAGCAACATCTGAAGAGGCACATCAATGGCATAGAAGATTGGGCCATGTTAATTTCAAGAACATCAACAAACTGGTCAAAGGCAATTTAGTTAGAGGTTTACCTTCAAAGACTTACAAGAATGATCAATCATGTTTGGCATGCAAGAAGGGTAAACAACATAAAGCTTCCCGTAGAAGCTTGAGGAAAGAAATATTAGAGAACCATTGGAGCTATTACATATGGATTTATTTGGACTGTCTCGTGGCAAGTTTAAATAAGAAAAATCGCTTTGGTTATTCTTGATGATTGTAGTAGATTCAATTGGGTTTTCTTTTGGGCTTTAAAGATGATACCTTTGATGCTATTCAAACTCTAATTATAGCACTTGAAACCAATTAAGACTCAAGGTTAGAGGTATTAGATGTGACAATGGAACCAATTCAAGAACAAGCCTATGGATGACTTTTGTGCAAATAAAGGCATAAAAGGGAGTTTAGTATTGCTAGAACACCACAGCAGAATGGTGTTGCGAGAGGAAGAATAGGACCTTGATTGAAGCAAAGAAGGACAATGTTAGCGATTCCCATCTCCCTATTCAATTTTGGGCGGTCGTAAGCACTTGCATGCTATGTACTCAACAGGGTTTCGTCACCAAACCATGATGAAGACACCCTATGAATTTCGATGGGCAATAAACCCAACATTCGCTTTATGAAGCCTTTTGGATGCCCTCTTACTATTTTGAACACCATTGATAACTGGGAAGCTTGATGGCAAGTCCGAAGAAGGTTACTTATTGGGGTATTGCACTAACAATGAAGGCTTTAGAGTATACAACAGAGTTACTAAGAAGATTCAAGATTGTCTTCATGTTGAGTTTTTAGAAGATCAAGACAATGAGAAAGGAAAAGGTCCCGATTGGATGTTTGATCTTGAGATTTTATCTCATTCGATGAATTATGTTCTGTTAGAAGAAAATCAACCTATGCACAATGAAGAAGATATTCAATATGTTGTTCATGATGTTCATATTAGACCGATCTTGTTCTCGATAAAGATCCCGTGAGTCCAAAACAAAGTATCGATGTTCCTAAGCAAAGTATCGATTCTCCAAAACAAAGCATCTTGTTGCACCACAATCCTCATTATCTCGCTAAGGATCAATCTATTCAAGAGGAACTTAATCGATGCTTCTTCAAGATGTTTTAGCACATTCTTACACCGATGAACAAAGGAGAGCTTATGAAGAGGCAAAGAAGAAGAATAAGACTGCAGAGTACTCTCACAAGATTTTCGACCAAAGTATCTTTGCCGCACTGATGATGATGCTTTAGATGATTTGGATGATCCTACCATGCCGGATTAGAAGACACCGATGATGAGCTTGAAGATGAAGGTATTTTCACAGATTCCAATAAAGGTGCTAATTATACTAACTTGGATGATACATATGCGGTTCCACGTCTCCAATCTTACGAATTCATAAGAATCATCCAAGCGATCAAATCATTGGTCCTCTACTCGGAGTTATGACAAGACACAAAGCTAAGGGTTTCACAAAACCTCACAATGCTTTACTTAGCTTTGTGTATAAACAAAACAGTGAATCATAAGGACCATCAAACACGCTTATTTACTTGTTTCATCTCTCAAGAGGAACCCAAGAATATTGCTCAAGCTTTGACTAAAGAAAGTCGGGTTGAAGCTATGCAGAAGAACTTCTTCAATTTAAACTTCAAGAAGTTTGGGTTTTATGTGATCTTCCGGATGGGAAGAGAGTTATTGGAACCGGTGGGTTTTAGAGTTAAAAGGGATGAAAGAGGCAATGTTATCAAAAACAAGGCCAGTTAGTTGCTCGGGGTTATAGGCAGAGGAAGGGTATATTATGATGAGGTATTTGCTCTCGTAGCAAGGATTGAAGCAATTAGAATCTTTCTTGCTTTTGCTTCTTATATGGGTTTTCAAGTCTATCGATGGATGTCAAGAGTGCCTTTCTTTATGGCACTATTACGGAAGAGGTGTATGTGAAACAACCTCCGTGTTTTGAAGATCCTAAACATCCAAACAAAGTCTATAAGGTGGTTAAGGCTCTTTATGGTCTTCATCGACACCTAGAGCTTGGTATGAGAGGCTCTACATTCTTATTACAACATGGATTCGGGAGGGAGCTATTGACAAGACTTTGTTTATCAAGAGAGACAAGAAGGATATCATGTTAGTTCAAGTTTATGTGGATGATATCATCTTTGGGGCTACCAAACAGTCCATGGTTAAGGAGTTTGAGCAATTGATGCGAAGGAGTTTCAAATGAGTTCAATGGGAGAGTTAACATTCTTTTAGGACTTGAGTTAAGCGGTCAAAGGAAGGAATTTTATTAGCCAAGACAAGTATGTTCTTGACATACTTAAGAAGTTTAATTTTGATGATATGAAGGTCATTACATTACACCTATTAAATCTATCAATTCATTGGGCAAAGATGAAGATGGACACTGTTGAAGTCAAGTTATACGAGATCTATGATTGGCTCTCTTATGTATCTTATCGCATCAAGGCACGATATCATGTTTGCGGTTGTCTATGTGCAAGATATCAAGTCTCACCAAAGATCTCTCACATGAATGCGGTAAAAGGATTTTCATTATTTGAAACAACAACCTAAGTTGGGGTTGTGGTATCCTAAAGAGTGACCTTTTCACCTAGAAGCTTTTTCGATAGTGACTATGCGGTGATAATTATGATAGAAGATCCACAACCTGTGGATGCCAATATCTTGGAAGAAGGTTAGTCTCCGGCAATGCAAGAAGCGACAATTGCAGAGAACATCATCTATCAAGCTAAATATGTAGTCTGCGCAAGTTGTTGTGGTCAAGTTTTGTGGATGCAAAATCAACTCTTGGACTATGGGTTCAATTTTAAGAATACTCCTATCAATATTGATAATGAGAGTACTATTTGTATTGTGAAGAATCTCGTATATCATTCCAAGACAAAGCATATTCGATTAGGCATCACTTTATCGAGATTGCTATGAGCATAGGCTCATTAATGTGGTTAAAGTTCACACGGATGACAATGTAGTGATTTACTCACAAAGGTTTTGATGTGTCACGATTCAATCACTTGGTCGTGAGCATTGGAATGATTAACTACTAAGCTATGTTTAAGGGAGGACTATAAGGTGTTAGGTATAGTCCCGTGTATTGCTTGAGGGAGGATGTTAGTTTATACTTAGTTTATATGAAGGTATTTGGCAAAGCATCTTGTATTTCTGAAAGTACCGCTTGGGAAAATCTTGCTTATGTGGAAAGTCTTGTTTGTCGATTAAAGCACTGCTCCAACGGTAATATTGAAGGGTAATTAAAGCCGCCGGTTATTTTATTTTAGGCGTGATTTTTCAAATCCTACCTATAAATAACTACTTTCCGATTTTCCTCTCATATTATTCTTTACATCTTTTCCATACTTATCTCCCAATCACCATCTCTTTATTATTTGATACAATCTTTATTGTGCTCACTTTTTCAACAATGGCGAATCGTTTAACTGCTTCAAGCACAATATGGTGGCTAATTTGGACAAGACCGAGGCGAATGTGGCTTTTTATGATATCATTGATTATCTTATTGGGTCACCTATTAGTTATGCTCTTTAGTTGAACCGGATATTATTGAACCATGTATTAAAGAATTTTGGGCTAATGCAAGAGATAATATGGAGGAGGATGAATACTATATTAGATCAACGATTCTTTGGACGGACTATCAAGATTACGAAGCCTCTATTCGAGAAGATTTATTATTTGGAGATGAAGATGGGGCTATTCGATTTGACAAGCAAGCGATTTGGGATACTTTTAGGAATCTTGGCTATGAAGGATCATTGACCGAACAAACATTCAAGAAAGCCTTATTCATCCTCAATGGAAGTTCTTGATTCATGTATTGCTCCATTGCATAAGTTCTAAAAGCACTTCTTGGGAGCAGTTTGGGTCGAATATAGCATCCGCAGTGGTTGGTTTAGCTACAGACGTAATGTTTAATTTTTCAAGGCTTATATTGGATGGGATGCTATCACATATATCCTCCGGGTCAAAATGGTTGATGTACCCAAGGTTTGTACTGAGTTTTTTAAACAAGCAATTGGTCGATATTCCAAAACCTCGTTGCTTTGTTACTGTTATTGTGCAACAAGCCAAAATCTATACATTCATGGCTAGGCGCAGTGATTTGTTCAGAGGTGGAGATATTCCTTTAACTACTACCATGATGGAAGTTGTTCAAGTCATGCGTCTTGACGTGGAGAGGATGAAGAAGGTGAAGGCACCGATTCAGCAAGGTACCGCTTCACAAAGTGTTGCCTCACAAGGTAATCGCATCCCAGAAAGCATCGCTTATCAAGGTCTTGCATCTTTCTGGGTGATGTTTCTCCAAGCCCCGAGGTTCAAGCAGATTGAAAGAACACCTACTCCATCTCCTCAACGCTACATTCTGCTTTGAGGAACATTCACATCTTCAAGGTGAAGATCATCCTATACCTCGTGAAGGTTTGACTTTGGATAACTATGCTTTGACAATGGAGCTAGCTAGGTTAAACAAGACTGTTGAGCGTCAAGCTAAGGCACTTCGGAAGTTGAGACGTAGGTATATCTGGTTAAGGAATTTTATTAAACCCTATATTCAAGGATTCAACTTATGGGTTAAAGAGGAAAACAAACGTCGTAAAGCACTTCGTAAGGAATTGAAATGAAAGAAGGTTCCTAAATCATCTTCTGTCAACTTGGGGAGGAATTTAGCAAAAGAAAATTTGAAAGAAGATGCTGCAAAGAAGAAAGAATCTGTAAGTACTGCAGAAAAGATTATTTCAGATTCTGAGGAACAAGAAGAAGTGCAAGTTCAAAGTACTGGTGATCAAGGTACTGAACATCAAAGTATTGTTTTTCATGATACATCTAGGCAAGAAGTAATAACTCCAAGGGTATTGAATTTTTAAGAAGAAGCTGGTCCTTCTACATTTGTTATACAAGAAGAGGAGGAAGATACATTCATACCTATTCATTCTGTTAGTGATGATGAAGTAATTGCTACAATATTAGATTTGTCACAACCAAGAGGAGGGGTTACTATTAGAGATGTACAAGAAGAAGAACAACCAAGAGCTTCTCAACCAGCCATTGATCCTAAAGACAAAGGGAAAAGTATTCGTTGAAACTAAGAAAAGAAACTCACTTTGGCGTAACTTAGAGCAATTGAAGTGGCTAGGAATGAAGTCGCTAGAAAAGTTCAAGAAGAATTAGATGCTAAAGATAGAGAAGAACGAAGAAGCTCAAGAAGCTAAAATAGAGAAGCGACTCAAAGAGTGCAAGATGAATTAGATGTCGAAGCTGCCGAACCCTTACAGCCTCCTACACTGTTAGATATATGCCAAGAAGACCTAATTTAGCTAAGGACAGAATGCTATGATGGCTTATTTAAAAGGTCGAGGATATAAAGGTTTACGTGTTTAACTATGTTGATATGAAAAGACTCTATGATCTTTGAAGCAGAAGCTTATAAGAAGAGTGTTGCGATATTAAAGACTTTAGAAGAAGCTCATTGGATGAAGATGAAAGAAAGAAGAGCTTAAGAGAAAAGAAAAAGCGAAGTTACAAATGTTCGGTTTTCAAAGAAAGAAAAGGTTGAATTAAGATCTGAGACTAGTGATGAATTGAAGAATTATCTCAGAGTGGTAGATTTTGATTATACGAAGGAAGATGAAGACATGAAGATGAACAGATCAAAGATCAGTGTTTTCAAAGTTGTGAAATCCAAGAATGAAGATTACATGGTTTTTCATAAGGAAGATGAAAGCTTCAAAGTTTTCAAAAGGCTATGGGATTTATTGCATATTATTGATAGAGTAGACCTATTCTACTTATATCATGTTGTGAAGGCTTATTTTGAAGATAATCCATTTGAAGGGATTGGATTGGTTTTACATGGTGATCTCATAACTATGTGGGAAACTGAAGAAGAAAGCATTGATGATATCTGGAAGAATCAAGAAAACTGGGAAATAGTTTGCTGGAGATTCTTTGAAGAATCTGGAGTTCATGTTTTGGAGCTAGAAAATGGAACAATGATACACATGTTTGCGAGAAAGAAGATACCCTCTACAGTTGAGCTCATGAGAAGAATGCTAGAGCATGGATTGGAAGTAGAAGAGGCTAATGAAACCGCTTGCATGGTAATCAATTTGTTTATAAACCGGACTACCATTCTTGAGAATGATCTATAACCGGTATGAATTTTATTTGAATAAATACTTTTTGATATATCAAGACTTTTATTCAAAGTATCGCGATCGACAAGATTTCATCAAAGTACTTGTTCTTGAACTAAACCAGTTAAATGACTTTTAGAAGAAACCTTTTGGTAAGTAATAAATATTTTGAAATAAAGGTTGGATAAATGGTTTTGTGATGATAACATCAATAGGTTATCAATCCACCATGGTTACAAAAGGATTGACTAATCCATGAGCAAACGGATCGGTAAAGATATATCAAATCCGTTTTTAGTTGACAACTTGCTAATAAGTTGGATGGTAATCAACTCACCATATCGATGTGTGAAGAGTTGGCTAGCCCACAAGAAAATGGCTTGTGGTAAAGGATGTGGAAAAACCATTATTGGTAATTAGTTCACCATTAGATAGAAGAACTAACTAGTCCGTAAGGTACAACTTTTGGTAAAGACAAAACAAATCATTGATAGTCGGTGGTTTGCTAAAATCATATGGTTATCAATGTACCATGGTCTTACACACCAAAACATTTGGCTACTCCGAGATAATGGCTTTGGTAAAGAGATCTAAATCCATTAATTTTCAATGATTCACTTGAAAGTGATGAGAATAGTATGCAACTTAAACCGAATTAATGTACAAATTGTCATATGTTGTTTGTGTTCTTTGAAAAGATGGAGCTTATTGGATGTCAACAGAAAGAGAACAATTCTAAGAGATACTTTGACAAGACGCATATGCTACAATGATCTACGTACTAACAAACAACTGCTTTTAAAGATGAAGTCATTAAAGATATATTATAAAGGAACTTGAAGTCAAGCAAGTAGAATTCAAGTTGGGGAGGATTGTTGGGATATGAAAGTCTCAAGATATCAAAGCATCAAGATATGAAAGTACCGTAGTCGCAGCATCTTGGAAGAAGTCAAAGAGTCAAATCTTGCTAAAGATGCAGTCAAAGTCTCGCAAGATAAAGTCAAAGTACCGCTAGAACAAAAGAACTGTTATATTTGTTTATGGAAAGTATTGTATTCCATGTTTAGATTACTTGTCGCACAAGGTTATCAATTGTAAACCGACTAGGATATCCTTGAGCCTATAAAAGGACTCCTAGATTGGCATTAGAGGTACGATTTTCAGAAAAAGAGTTTTAGAGTTTACGAATTAGTGTTTTAGAGAAAAGTTCGATTATCTTAGAGTTGTATTAGAGTATCTGCATAATAAGCAGATTTAGAGTTGTTAATAAAGTTTTTCTTCTTAGCTTTGTTAAGTAAATTTCGCGTACTTGATAAAGATTGCTCAGTGTTTCTTTGTTAATAACTTAGGATTTATCCGAGGTTATTAAACCTTAACAAGCTAGTTAAGTTAGTTTGATTAAAGTATATCGATCCAACAAAATGCATTAACCAAAGACTTCAATAATTCTTCATAAACTTAGTTTCAGAAGTCACGCTATGACGGCCGTTGGTGTTTATTTGGTGCTCCATATCTTGGTGTGTATAACAATGTCGTAATTTTTGTCCGTCCGGAATTCCATAATATTAAAGACACAAGACGAGAGGTTGGTGATTACCATAATATTAAAAGCTACTAGTATATGCGTAAGGGAACAATTTCGCAAGATTATATGTAATACTTCCAAAAAGGTGATGATTAAAGAGTTGTTATATAACGAAACATTAACTGTTGACCCAAAGTAATATAAATCCTAGAGGTCCTATATGGCCCATATAAAGAAAAGATAGAAGGATTGCAAATCCGTATACTATCATAGAAGTTAAATTAGTCCATTGGTTATAAGTTTGGTTGTTTCACCGGGACATCTAAAGTTCGACTCTTTTCGAAAAAATTAATCCCTTTTTCTTTTTGTTATTTATGAGCTCAAGTACCGATTAAATTCAAAATGGCCTAGCTCAACTCAAAACATATGATAAATGAATGAAGCGAGGAAACTTACCAAGCACTGGACTCTCAGTCTAGATTGCTTACTTGTTAGCTAGAAGGCCCAAGTTAGAAGCTTGCCAAGGCCCATTTTTGCATTTTATTTTTGCGGTCAGTAACATGTCACTTGGGCCTTATCCTCTTCATCCTTAACTCGAAGGGTAGATCATTCGAACGACCTCATACATGTCGTCCATACTTGTCCTTGAATGACGGAAGAACCATCGTAGGGCACAATACCGTAGGGCACGATACAGAAGGGCACAATACCGAAGGGCTCTATACCGAAAGGTTGATGGAGATCCATCGTAGGGTGCAATACCGAAGGGTTGATGGAGATCATCATCTCCTCCCCAGGGATGGTGGATGAGCCACCTCCGGAAGGAGCCATACTGAACGGAGTATAGTGGATGAAGCATCCCCGAAGGAGTGAGTTGAAAGCGAGAAATGCCTCTCATATATAATAACTCAGTTACGTATTTATGAGTTCATCTAAACATATGTACATTTGGAACTATTATGTTCAAGTTATTAATAGTTTGTCTCACATGTGCACGCATTTCTGTTTGTTTAAAGACTCACGAGTTTTTCTTTTAAGTTTCGTAAAAACCAAAAGCATGCTTGAGTAGAAACATTATACCTTAAAAGTTTTAAAAGTATTCCGACCGTGACACAATCCTCTAAATGTTTTCTTTGAAATGGTTTTTCACCTTCCCAAAGGATTTTCAATGTATAGCCACAAGTTTAGCATATTCAATATGTCAACTCCAATGGGTTGTCCGACTTTTAGGCACATGGTATATCATTGGGTATTTTTGCTAAAATTTCTTGCGTATGTTTTACATGTGTTTATTAGTAAATCATTGTTTTGTTTAAGCTCGAATCTTAAAAGGCCTTTAAACAACGTAAATGAACTAATATGGCATTAAGACGATAAAACTATTTCATTCTAAATAATAACTATCATTTATAGATATTTTGTTGAATTATATGTATCACAAAAGATGGATATTCTTTATAATTTATATACTTATCTCTAGATATATGTGGTGGCGATAAAATGTAGAAATCGTATCGTGGTGTCATGCGATTTTGTAACAATTTTATTTTTATTTTTTTATTTGACCGGTCATTCACATACATAAAACAATTTTTTTTTGTTTTTTTTTCCTTTGTACAAAATTTATTAGTACTGTATTATAACAGTCTTGACCAAACGTTTGTCTGATGAATCACGTGCAAGATTTGTATGGTTTCTACCCATATTAAATACGGAGTAATGTCAAATTTTCTCTCATAAGATTATCACGTGGGGTGACTTACCCGTCTAAATTACAAGATTTCATAAAAAAGACTCTCTGTCATGCTTTTGCATTATTAAACTTATTTTAAAAATATTTGGCTAAAGTCTTTATCGCTTTTTCCAACAGTGATGTGACCTTTCACCCCAAATGAATTGTATGTCCACCATTTGTAACTCTTTTTCACATAGGTTAACTATTTACCCATTCCATTTTAAAAAATGAAATAAAAAAATGAGCTCATTAAATTTATTTTATATTGAAACAATACTTTAAAAAGGCTTGTATTTGCATGAATTGCTTTAAAAATATTTTATAACGTGTGACATGCTGTATATATATGTATATTCTTTTTTATGATACAAGTTATGTCAAACATGTGACTAATGATGAAAACGCACCATATAAAGGTACGGACGTTTGACATAGAAAAACTAGGCTACTCGCCCATGTAAACGCGATAACATAATTTGCGTAAGTGTCTGCTTTTTTTTTAGAAAAGGTCGACATATAAACAACCATATTGTCCTCAAATACACTTATTATTACACTCACTATTGAAGTTAAGTGAATCGTATATTTTAACACGGCATTCGTAATGTATATTTTGAAAGTTCTATTGATAAGGAATGCAGCCAGATTTCGAACTTTGCCTTAATATACTTTAATATCATTTAGCATGTAACCACCTTGAATGAGCATGCATGATATGACATAAACATGTATGGTAAGCAAAATATCAAATAAATACCGTAAAGTAGTGCATTATGCATAGCAGGTTGCAAGTTAATTTTTTATTTTATTTTTAATAGTAAGGACAATTGCTTGTACATCAACTAGTGACCAACAGCACCCTAGGTAGTAGGTACTCATATAATATTGACTTTATTTTGAGGTGAGGTGATCCAAAATAATTCAGTGACCAATTATCCATCCACTTTTTTACTAATATAACTAATAATTAAGTTGCTCTATCAAGAGGATGAAGTCAAGCACGGTTATATTAACAAATCGATGGCTACTTAGCACAATCGCACTTAATATAGCAAGTGAGAAGATGAAGATGAAATTGGAGCACTTACGAGTTGTGGGCGTGAAATGCCATAGGAAACAAACAAATACGCATCGAGGTCCTTCATTTTGTTCGGGATCACACGGTTGAAACCCGCCACAAGCATATCCGAACGAGACAAGTACCTCCGGTGACATCGCGTCACATGTGATTGAGCGAAGCGGTGTATTCGAACAACTTGACCGAATGAAATGGTGCCGAACGGTTCATACCGCTGCCTATATTTGGCGTCCATGCGGATGTCAACACCGAACAACATCACCTCCGAATGGAGTCATCGGGACCGATAATGTGACCCAACATTCTTAACTCTTGGTAGTGTGAATAACGAGTCACCTCGGATGGAGTCATACCGAAGGAAGGATGGCGGCGAACCACCTCCTGATGGTGGACGAACCACCTCTAAGCAATAAGTTTTGAAACGAGACCTATCATTCTTAGCTCGGTGAGAGTGAATGACGGGTCCCACGGATGGCGCCAATGTCGAAGCATTTTTCCGTCGGGCCGGTCTTGACGGCCCCTCGTGCCATTCATCCATGTCCCGAGCTTTGAAGTATCTTGCAAACAGGAGAGAACCCGTTAGAAGGAGCCCCGAGGCCGAAGCCCGGGAACCACCCTCAAGCGGTCAAGTCGGCACCTGTGAGGTAGAGGATTTATCATATGTGTATAAGCATGTATGCATTATGATATGTATATATCTTGATGTGGTGTTATATGTGTGGGAGAGATGAGATATCATTTTGTGTGTGTGGTATCATGTCTCAGATATTATCATGTCCATTATCATAAGAGTGACACACATATATATAGAGAGATAGTGACATATTTAAGTGGGAAATAATTAGGCGGGAAACAACTAGGCGGGAATATTTAGGCGGAAAATATTTAGGCGGGAACATTTAGGCGGGAAATATTCCTTTGTCTAGGGTAATCCGGCATAGGCCATTTGGCCATATACGTCGACATTGATCAATCGTGCAAGTCAACGTTTTTGTTGATTCGTTAAGTTTAAGTGTATGCCAGAATTGATGAATGTAGATGAGTGGGACGGTGGCAGTCGAGGTGAGAGCATTGAGGATGGGATGATGTTTAAGGATTTCGACGATACCTTGGCACTTTGCATAACATGGGAGGTTGGCGAAGTTAGCACTTAGCACGTGCGTTCGTCTTTCCAATGACAACCTGGTTGTCCATTGGAACAAGTTCCTCCGCACGTAGTGCTTGTGATTTTGACATGGTGAATTCTGAGATGAAATAACAAGTGAGTTAGAATCATTAACTCGATAAAACAACTAATGTGTCGTATCTCGAGAAAACTACTTAGGAGGTGTTTATTTCGGCTTATATAGCGGGCTTTTGGCTTATGTAGTTTTCAGCTTACGTTTCACAACCTCACTTTTTATGGCTTATTTTGAAACTTTGTGAGATTATATAAACTTATCATGACATGATAAGCTTACATTAAAAAGTTTCAAAATAAGGCAAAAAAAGTGAGGTTATGAAACATAAGCCCAAAACCAAATAAGCTATACTCCGACTAAATAAGCCTAAGAGCATTCCCAACAATAACCCAAGTTATAAAATAACGCCGTCCACGTCAGCGCCACATCAGCTTTAACATTTCACCTTAACATCCCCAAAAAACACCCACAACAATAACATCCCAATAACATCAATAACATTCCAAACAATTTACAAAAACAACCCCTCATTTAGGGGCATAAATGAAAAAAAAAAACAAAAAAAAAAAACAAATAAAAGGGCGTTATGGAGATAACGGGCAGGGACTAACGCTGCAATAACGCCGTGCCTCCAAAGGTGATAACGGCATAACGCCGTTAATATGATGCAAAACGCCGTTAAGGCGTTATTGTTGTTCTTGCTCTAAGTATTGAATTGGGGCGATTAAGCAGGTTATAAGCCAGAGGAAATGATTAAAATATGAACTCACGTTTTTGTAGAAAAATTCGATTTGATGATAGGCGGGATGAGCTTATTTTTGTGGCTTATTTAAAGTGACTTATTAGCTTATCTGATGATAGATTTATCGAGTTCGAGAAAAACGGTTAAAGTAATTTCAAAGTCCAACGGTGTTAATGCTTATTTGTTCCAAACACCCCAATGACAAATGCTTCAATTTAAGGACTTATTTGGACTTAAAGTAAATGAGGGGAGCATTTGTCAGTTTCTCACAAACAACAAAGTCCCAATTCAAAAAGATAAGCTACCTACCTATTAACTTATTTGGACTTATTAACGTATTTGTCATTGGGGTTATTGAAGCATTAGATTTAAGGACCAACGGTGTTAATGGGGTGTTTGGACAAGAAAAGTTGAAAAGACGAAAAATCCCTTGCATCCAACGAGCGTTAAGAAGTTAGACCCACGGCGAAGCAAAATCGAAAAGTTGGGGACTAAAGGCACAATTTCGAAGAACTTGGGACAAAATACAATAATCAAAAAGTGTTGTGGGACCAACGGTGTAATTAACTCTATTTTTTGTAAGCTCAAATTTTTCTTCATATTTTAAATATTATAAGCTTATAAACTTATCATTATGTTACCTTTATGTGACCTCACAAATCTCAAAATAAGCTGGAAAATTTGAGTTTATGAAAAGTAAAATGAAATAGCGTAAGCTCATAAGCACACTAGTACGCTTAAACAAACACTGCCTTAGTACTCGTGTTTGACAAACTATATGATAATATACATGTCACAAATTTAGCTCACATTTTCTAAGCATGATTTGAACTCGCAGAGCATTCTCAAATAATATGAGGTACCGCTCGCCACAAGACCTTTGGTGGCCGAGAAAACTTATAAAAACTCACTTAGTAATAAAATCAAAAGTTCCTTAATTAGCTTATTAAAAATTTGTACTTAACAAACATAATACAATAGTCGAGAGTTAGGACACTAAACGTACGTGTAGACGCAACTTGAACAAGTTCTAACAACGTACGTTTAGCAAGTATATGTACACGTACCACATACATATTCAGTTTTTGAACAGCACGAAAATGTTTTATGCATTGTCTTTCTAAAGGCAATTTAAGCACATTTCAGCGCAAGAATCACATGTGTCACAGCAACAGCTTAGACATTGAAAGCAAGCAAGAGCAGCGCATAGTTGCGTGAAAGCAATGGCACATTGGTCATTTACTTGAACACATGCCTGAATGAAGCACTTGCAACAAAACCGATCAAGAAAGATGGCACAGCAAGACGCAGCTGCCTGCATCATTTTTCCTCCTTGTTCACTTAACTTTAATTCTTGTATTCCTGGTGGTAAATTCTCAGCAGTGGCGGTTAAGTTACCAAATCCAATGCTTAGATTCACAAAGTACGTTTTCTTCTTATTCTTCGTCTTGTTGTACTTCTGCAATAAAGTTAATGTACATTGTGTAAGTGAGATACATTATTTACGTGTCTTTTCTTCTGCAATATGTAAGGTGTACCTCTAACTGTAGAATTGATTCAATAGTTGGTTTTACGTTATCGTGAAGAGCTAGAATCATGCGAGTATATTCAGAAGGAACCCCTCTTTGTAAGCTTATTTTTGCAACCTACAACCACAATAACTCTAACTCTTTATAGATGAATAATTGAATACGTAAACATAAAGTGACCAAAGCATCATAAGCTGAAAAAATAAGGTGAACCTTCTCCTCTAGCTCTTTATTTTGGTCTAACCACGCGTGTGCTGTGAGCGTATCAATCTCCCTTCTCGCACATACCTGAAAATGGTAAAATGGCAATTTTCAATCTTCACCAAAGCACTCAGAATTGCTTATCTGCTGTAAAAGATAAGCAAATAAGCAATATGCAATTCCAAGCACCATTATACATAAGGAACCAAAAATATCAACCATTTCTAAAGGCATGTCGTTTGCCTTCACTACTTTAACATCAGTCACATGAGTACTTGAATCCGCCAATAAACCTTGAACTTTAACAACATCAGGAAATTTCCCTTTAAATCTACCGGATACAATTAAGGGGCTTCTAGATAATAAGTCCGGAAGATGAAATGGGTATATCTTCAATGAATACAAAAAACATTGTAAGCGTAAATAGCACGGGTAAAAGTCAAATAAGTCAACAAGAATCAGGAAGTTTAGTAGTGTACCTCGTATGAGTCGAGATTTTGTAAAGCATCAAGTGTTACATTTGAAAGTATAGCTGTTGTAGCGTTGTCAAACAGTTTTTGCATACGAATACTGATTGAATCTGATAGAAATATAATTAATGATTGATAACTAAAAAAAGGGACTTAAGAGGACCATTGTGTGCTTCGTTGAAACTGACCTACATCGAATGCTGAATCATAGTATCCCTTTCCAATATTTGCAAGCATTTGCAAGAAGTAATGATTGCAGTATGAGCCTGCGTATATAGGTTTCATAGTTACTTATGTGAAAAAAAGGACTATATGACTAGAGGTGGCTAGATGAACGGGTCGGGTAACGGGGCAAAACAAGCTTCTGACTGAAATGGGACGGGTCAGGTTTGTTTGACCTTTAATATACTTCAAAAGATATTAGGATGATATATTCGAGTGACTTTCAACCCGCTTAACTAAAAGTCTGACCTATGCCAAATGTGCAAATCCGAGGAGAATTTGTATTTCCGTCCACAATGTGACCTTTCATCATATTACATATATCTCGTTCATCTTCAACAGTCCCGTCAGTGATGAGAAAAATAAGAGGAATGGAATCACCGGTTTTACCAACCTGGTCAATCGCCTGAATATGACGATTAACACTTGATCAATCTATAAGTGTCTTTGAAATATACAAACCAAGTGATCATGAGACATACCTGTTTTAACGGAACCATGAGGTTAGTACCTCCTTCAGCAATAAGATTTGTATTCATCCATTCCGTTGCATTAGTGATTGTTTCCTCAGTTGCTAAAACTAACGAAGACGAGAATGATTTAATGTCTCCATTTGATGCAACAATGTTAAAAGAATCTCCTTGATTAAGCTTCCAGAGTGATCCTATGACTTCATACTTTGTTTTCTCGAGTGGATCACCTCGCATGCTTCCACTTATGTCGATTACAAACACAACTTCTTTTCTGAATGGCTAATAACATTCATAAACAGTTCATTAAACACGGATAAACTAAAATAGTCAGAATATGACAAATTTTGACCCATTTCAGTATAAAGTTGGTACATTTTGGGATAGGTCTTACACCAAACGAGTCAAATATGTTATTTTCGTAACTACAACCGATGATACTGACCTTCATGCTTCGGTTAGTCCCTGGGAAAAGATAAAAGCAAAACATGTCTCGTTGATCATAATCATGTAAAGATGGAGACTGAAGAAGCAGACGGCCAAAAATCTCATTTGAGCATACCTGAAAAATGTAGTCAACTCAATAGCAAATGCTGTCGTTAAATGGATGATGGATCTACACTAAGTTTTGGATTTAAGACATAAGATCATAGGAATTACCGAATAAGAAAAATAGAAATCTTGACAAGACCACTTGACAACCTCAGCCTCATACGAAAAACATAATTGTCCACCTTGTCGTTTTAGTTCCTTTCAAAGAAGAAACAAATAGAGGTTTATAACTGGTATAGAGACGAAGAATGATATGAATGATCATGCAGTAATGTTGATTCATTTAGTTCCTTTCAGAAAAGTATTTCAAATCAACCCGACCCGTTTTGACCCACACAAAAAACCAGGTATGACAATAACCATTTTTGACACTACTAAGCAATAAATCTCAGCTTACCTTTAAGGGATGGCTAGCAATGTTGCACGTAGTCGCAACACCAATACCAGAATTCACATTTAGCACTATTTTTTCTCTACAAGGGACTTTCTTGAACACAGGAAATACGTGAACCGGAAATGTGAAGGGAACACATAGACAGAAACCGTCGCCTTGGTATAACAATTTATGAGACAATTTAAACTTAACATGGATATTGGATCCTCCTTCAACCTTAGAAATGTTAAAGAGTCAAAGAGTAAGTGATCATTTCGTCATATAAACTAAAAATGCTACTAGGAATTTTTAGCACTAACTAAAGTTACTGATAATTATGCAAAACTAGTTCGGGAAACCTGTAAGATTCGAAAAGTATATATGTTGCCCTTCATTAAGAAGCCATCTTTCATGGTTTCCTGCCCGTCATCTTTTTCGTCTTCAGGTGTTGCTAGTTGAGTAAAATATGATCTTCTAGTGGTCTCAACCTCAACACCTAGAAGTGATCCCTGTTAGCCAAATTAACCATGTTCTTATAAATATCAAAACAATAAGATATCTCATATAGCATAGCATTCTTTTTTAGACATACTGTTTTTCACACACTTATACGACGACTATAGCATATTGTCTTATAAATGACTTCAACGAAACTTGAACCCGCAACCTCTTAGTTGACGGGTACTCTCACATTTGCCTAGTAATACAATAGAATCACGGGGTTTACATTATTCAACAAAGTTGTTCAATATACTATTGTTAATAGGGATTAAGTTATAGAATAGCAACGAACTTTCATAAGTGTTCCAATTTGCATATTTTGATGACGTGTCATACGTGAAAGTCTGACACGTGTCACCATTTATAACGTGACACGTCATCAAAATGTGCATATTGGAACACTTATGAAAGTTCGTTGCTATTGCACCATTACATATTACTGTAATAGTAGTAATGAACATGTACCTGCTCACCCATTGGAATCGCGACACGACAATCACAACAAACATTCGACGCAACACAATGCACACGCCAACTAGCACTAAGCGTCACAACCGCAGTATCCAACCAACACACAATTTCCAAATTTACTCCAACCATATGCAAAGGAATCAATGCTGGAGGATCACATCTTCCATAAACATAAGGTTGATAGCTTCTTATATCAGGATTGTCTACTACATTAGGCTCGTTAATAACCGCGTAAACCATAGGCCCCGTTGGATGATGGTTTTGAGGTAACTTATATGAGGAAGCTGAGGAGGAATTTCTGGACAGTGACTTTTCCATTGATGGTTGTTTTTTTGGCGCTGACGTGGAGGTGGTGTCTTTTCCGTAGTATATACGTTTAGATAGCTTGAGGCCTGTACCGACTGACCGCGAAAATTCATCTAGTGTCATTGCTTGAAAATGAAGAAGTTTGAGTTTGAGAGTGAGTGAGTAACAAATAAGTAAGTGATACATTTATAGTTTATAGTTGGGGGCCATGTTAGTTATGTACCAATAGTAGAGTTGATTGTCTTTTTGGACTACATGTTTAATGTAGTGATGACTCATTGACATGACCCAAAGTTTGGTAAAAGTTTACACTATTTGATTTCTCACATCAGCGTCATATCACTTCTTCTCTTCTACTACCGGCTCACCGTACCACTCTTTTTACCGTCATAAAAATATTGATTCGTACTTACAAGTTGGACTAGTAGTCATGAGCTCTGATATAGCCTCACAAGAGTTTTCGTGTTCAAACATCATTAGGTACACATCTTGATGACGGCTAAGAAAAAAGTCGGAAACGATCTAATAAAAAACCCAGTTAAGCCGCTCACATTTAAGTCAAAAAGACTCGCCATCCTCGATTATTCATACTTCATAGTGGTTTGAGTTCTACTAGAATAATTGAAATGGTTAATGAAGATGCTTAAAGTAAACTATCCCTTTAATCATCATTAAGATGTACTAATGGAAATGCAAAAAATGAACTAAAAATGAAATGAAAGCAGTGATTGTTAGGGCCCGTTTGGTTTGTAGACGGGTTTAGGATTTGGATTTAGATTTGGATTTAAATTTGGTTTAGGATTTGGATTTGGATTTGATGTAGGAAAGAGAAAATATATTATAAAAAGATAAAGTATTATTTTATAAATTTATATATAATTAAAATACGATTGAAAGAAAAAATACATGGTAAAAAGAAAATAAAAAAATAAGATTGAGGAAAATGTGTGGCTAGTAAATGCATTAGCTCAAATCTCAATAAAAGTATTTTGTATAAAGTTTCAAACCCCACCAATATGATCGCTTTCATCAAAACCTTTACAGTGGGGAATTCTGACAACTTTTAAAACCTATGTAGCTCAACCAATCAAGGGTTTTTCATTTTCAAATCCAAAACCCACTCAAAATTGATCAACCAAACGGGCCCTTAATAACTACGCATGGCATGGTGGTGTCTCATTAATGTCTGCCATACTTTTATTTATGTACCAAACCAACCCACCCTTCTACAATTAATTAATATCATCTTGGTCTAGCAATGGATACAAGATAGCAGGGCCGTCTCATTGATTTTGGAGGCCCTGTGCAAATTTTGTGACGTAGGTCCCGATAAAAAAAATGTTCTCGCCAAAAGCCTCAAATTTTCGTCCATAAAAGGGACGATTTGTGATGTGTAAAGCTAATTTGATTCTACATAATATAATTATATAAATTCTTTAAGAGCTATTTATGTGTTTTATAAACTTTTTGTAATATACATTAAACTATTTGAAAAAAACTGGTCTGGTTTTTGTCTTGCTACCTATAGGATTGTAAACCTAATACCGAGTATTTCTTGTTGGGGTTGAATTTATATTTAAAAAAAAAATCATAGGATCTAAATTGAAACTTTACCAAATATTAAGGTCATAAAGAAAAACAATATGGTGGTTCCTTATCCTTTTACAAAATACGAACAAATGGTTCATCTTCCCCATCTCAAGCTAACTCCATTAATATCCAAATAGAAGCTCTATTTTACAGTCTTTCTCGATAGAAAGCTCTAGTTTTGAAATTTCCGACATCGGGGCTCCCGAAAAAGTGAGACCCTGTGCGGTCGCCCACCCTGCACATGCTCAAATCCGGCTCTGCAAGATAGCATATAGGTTCATAATTGATAATACAACTTTTAGTAAAGTTGATGATATATCCTTTTTATCAAACATTTATAGTTTATTGTCCTGAGTCCTTAACAACACAACTCTATATGTGTAATTCACCGGTCTTTTTTTTCATATAACTATCTGTTCTGTTTTAAAAGGGTTATTATACAAAAAAATCATTAATGTTTGCAAGAAATTTGTCCTAAGTCACTAAAGTTTAAAAGTTGTCGTTCATGTTACTCAACTTATGAAAGTTGTCAACCACGTTGCTCAACTTATGAAAGTTGGCATCCAGGTTACTGAACGTGTAAAGACATGATATTTTTGTTACTTACATATAAAAAATAAACGTAAAAATCATCAAAAATTATAGGCGTGTTTGCTTTTAACGTTGAGAACTCGAATGCCAACTTTTAAACTTTAATGACTTGTGAGACAAATTTCCATAACTTTAGTGACTTTTTTGTATGATAACCCGTTTTAAAATTATTGTTTTCAGACAAAAAAATATGACCATAATCTTTTAAACCAATCAAATAGAATCTTTACCCACTAAACCTCGTTTGAATGGTAGACACAAGAAGTAGGAAGATATTCTATTTTTGGGGTTCTTATAATGATATTAGAGAAAATTCATAGAGAGAATACCAAAGTATGTTATATATGGTCTATGCAGGGACCGGCCGGGGGGTTCCCGCGGGTGTCCGAGACCCATATGGACTTTTAGTTTTTACGATATATAGTGTTAATTTAGAAAAAAAAAAAAAAAAAAATCTAAATGCATCTTAAACGACCCTACCATCGAAATGTGTTTCTATATTACGGTTCAAAATATTTTGTCTTGACGTCATATTTTTTACGGTTCCGTCAACTATTTCATCAAAGGAATTGATTTAAAGGTTAAAAATAGTCGAACCGATTTTAGTGATGTATAAATCACCTCTATGTTCCAAGAGACGATTACACAACAAAGCAAGAAGTGACAACTTGATAACCATAATTTGTTTGAAACCTGTCATTGGACATTTGGACCAGGCTAGTTTTGGACCATGTCCTATTAATGAAATTTATGATGATTGACTAGTCAGGTTAATTTAAATGACCATAAAAAAGTTACAGTAAATATTACTGTACAATAATACAATTGTTGCAGTATATGTATACATTCAAAACAAGATTTAAAAAGACTCGTTTTATCGATACTAGGAGCTCGAGCGTGAAGAAACAAACACTGAGATGTCCATAGAACGGCAAGTCATCGTTGTGTCATAAAAGTATATACACTCAATGGTCCAAAACATAGCGTTTCAGGTTTACGTTTAGCAGATCTCGTATGTTAATTGTTAGAAATCATAGTCAGTTAACCAAAAACATGACCACTGTCGGTCCATATAAAAAACAATGTTCTGCGAAAAACTTGAAGTTAACCAAAGTTATGAAGAAAGTTATGTGACTAAGAAACCAGGTGGTCCTTTGCGGACAGAACTGACAAGCCCTTTGACAACGAGCTACACGATAGCATATTAAGTAAGACATTTTTTTTCTTATGGATCAAATGAACTGTCGTTTTCATGTTTAAATCGAAGAGTAAAACTGCAGTTGCGTATATGAAAGAGCAAATGTATCAGCATTCCAGATAAGGTAGGCAAAAGCACATGAACTATGATGCAAATTTACAGTAGCATTTGTTTCAGAACTGTAAGGTAAAACAGTTCACTACTCAAACATTACCAACAATTTTCCTAGATGTAATACTCAAAATGAAAACTGCAATCTCCGAATGTCCCACCATCGATTAATAATGTACGCATAGGATACCAAAAGTTAGAACGTCAATGTTCACAACTTGACAGAAAATATCAAGCACAGAAAACAGATCCACATCAGTACGTAATTGGCAAACCAAAGAACATAAAACAATAAGTGATGAATTAAAAACCGTTGTTAACAACCTATTTTGCTTCTTCTACACAATAACCTACCTCGTGACGTGCCTTCTGATTGAATTAAAAACACGTCGATAAGAACTCTTCTTTGCTGATTTTTTGTGACTTATTAGTCGTGACCTTCCTCGTAACTTAGAAAAGTGCATAGTCCTAACTCCTAAGAAGCTGTACGTATTCCACTGGATGTAAGAGCCATATTACACTCTATACAACTAATTATACTTATTTCCGTATAAAAAGTAAGACAAAAAAGAATGACTTTATAAAAACAGTTTTTAGATCTTTCCTCAATATTCAGTATCAGTATATACAAAATTATGCAGAAGTTCCGGATAATTTATGAAGACGTTCAAGATAACTTACAAAACGTTTCTTGAACCTAGTGGTTCCTAAATATCCTTCTAACTCATCCTAAAACGATATCTTTAGATAATATATGACATTTCAATTCGATATCCAATTTTCCATATGCACTAAATATGTATATAGATGATACTCAGCAGAACAAAACAATGTTTTTCTCATTCGGTTCTGATCAAACAACCAACAAACGCAGAAGAAAAATCAATAACCTTTTCTGAAGGAAATGCCACGTAGGCAAAGTTACAACTGTCTACTCGAAAGATCTTGAAAGAGATTTAAGCGTAACGACACTTATTAAATTGATGACTGTTATTATGGTTTTTTCCACACCCATAACAAAAATTATACCCACACCTGCAACAACATATAAAATTAACCTATCGTCAGTAAACCAAACAAACGGTAACCTCCTTAATCATTAACGAAAAGTAAAAACGCTGAAATAACCTGCAAGCAATGTGCAAACAACCACTTCTTTTTTCGACATAAAAG
Source organism: Chrysanthemum lavandulifolium (assembly GCA_022545495.1). NCBI lineage: Eukaryota > Viridiplantae > Streptophyta > Magnoliopsida > Asterales > Asteraceae > Chrysanthemum > Chrysanthemum lavandulifolium. Next base: position 235,201,195 of record CM040242.1, on the reverse strand, counting down.
TTGCATTTTGGGCACCTCTTCCATTTCTTTTTCTTGGCAAGATTCATCAACATAATATCAGTCGAATCTTTTTCGCCCTTTTTCAAGCTTTTAAACTCGCTGCAACTCATCCCTGAATGCCACGTCACCTTACACTGGGCACAAAACAGTCTGTTACAGTTTGGGCATTCTGATGCTGTCACGGTTTGTCCCCCATCGTCAACCAACAGTGCAGAACAATCTTTAAACGGGCAATAAAATTTCTCGGACCCTAAGATCAAAGACTCACACAAAGCATTTTCCCATCGGTCTAGTACTTCTTTTGGAACAATGTATCGACACATTTCAGGTCCTATTACCCCTTTGCAATTTGGATCAGGACACCGCACTTTGGTTATGTTTTCTTGAATCTTGGCTGCTACATGTCCCCTGATGCAGTCAAAGCAGAACATATGACCACAAACGTTTGTGTTACGAAACATTTCAGAATCAGTCTTTGTGTCCATGCAAATGTCACAAAATCTATCAGGTGAATCTTGGCTATCTAATATCACGATTGATGGCTTCATGCTCGATGAAGCTGATGCACGTGAAGCTGAGGAGAACACGAGTGCCTCCTCAAACTGCAGTTGTTCAGCATATTTTTCGTCGGATATGGGAAATTCTGACCTTGACTAAGACGTGAGAAGTAGGAATCGTCTTCGTCAATGACGTAAGGATCAAACATTGAGCTGCCGGCCATGGATGGTGTGCTTCTGTCTTTGATACGCAAATTATATCATACATAGGTTTTATTAATATAAACGGAATCTATAACAACAATATGTGCATAAGTTAAGGAATTTCAGTGAAAATTCTAAGAACCTGCTACTTATCATCTAGTCATAATGCTTGTTCTTGGACTACATTACTAAAGTACGCATAAAGTTCATATGGTCTGATGTGTTTGATAATTTTGATATCGGCTACCTTCCTTTCCATAACGTGAGGGGCTTACATAACTCACTCAGCGGTTGTGGCTATCGGGTGCCAAGAATTAAACCAAAGATGCCCAATCCATTACCAACTGACACTTGTTGCAAAAATCGGCCTAGGAAGCCGATTAATCGCTAGGCGGGGATTAACCGCCCCGATTTTCACTAATCGACCTTATTTATCAGTTTGGTAAAAAAAATCGGTCAACATATCGATTATTCGGATAAAAATCAGCCAAATCAGGCATAAATCGGCCAAATCGGATAAATTGGCCAACTCGGTTACGGATAGAAATCGGCCAAATTAGGCATAAATCGGCCAAATCGAGCATATAGTTTCAAATTTTCATAATTTTATATATAAAAAATCCAATCCGATTATTCCCCGCCTAACCGATTAATCGCTATGCAGTACCCGGCCGACCAGCTACTGCCTAGCGATTTTGCAACCTGGCGCGCAACTGAGCTACACGTCATTACCAGTTGTATCTTTATAAAAAGTGTTTGGTAACTTAGGCGCAACTGGCGTTACAATTTAAAAAGCTTACTAAAAGAAGCTTTTAAGTAGCCGCTAGCTAGGCCTTTGGCCTAGTGGTATGTAGTGATATGTGAGTTGTCCAATAAACAAAAACGTTGTGGGTTCAAGTCTAGTTGAGACATTTGTAAGACAGGTGATATAAATGTGTGAAAATACTTTTAAATGCTCGCGCCAAACACACCCGTTAAGTGTAATTAAATACACAAAAACACACAATTTGGAATCCTAAAAATTCCAAATCTAAAAACCCTAAAGTGAAATCAACCATGAAGACTATTAACACTAGAATCATAATGGAGTAATTAATTAATTACCTTGATGATTTGTAATGTTCACCTTCTTTGAATGACTAGTAAATAGGCACTTTCTTGTTTGTTTCTTTTCATTTTTTATTTTTATTTTCAGAAATGAAAGATCAACTAAAAGCGTACTGAAGAATAAAGACGACGAACAGAGTTTAAATTTTGAATCCTGTTAAGTAAAGCGTAAACCCTTCTTTGATTATTCCTTGCATTTTAGTGACCCATTTTTTATTTTTCTAAATAAAATTGATTCAAACATGTGACAAAATGATTTGTTGATTTTAAAATTAGGGGCAATTTCATATATCTCTTACTTTTTGTTGAAAATTTCATATAAACATTGTACATTATGTATTCAATACTTGCACTTTGAGTATATATGAAATTTATCTTGAAAGTAGGGTGATATATGAAATTAATCCTTAAAATTAAAACATTATATTTACCCACTAAGGGGGTGGCAACCATGACTCACCATACCACCAATAATATCATTCCACTTAATCTCATACATCGCCATAGTTTTTTAGTGGTAATAGTCATTCCATACCTCACTCATTTTTTATTTTATTTTTAAATTCATAATTATATTAAACAATTAAATAAAAACATAATATTTCATTAATAATAGAAAAAAAATTACATAATACTAAAAAAAAGTACGCATCTAAAAATCCGTCGGCCATCCATATTTCTCCGCGTACTCACGTTTTTTGGCAATAGTGATCTCTCGCATTCTCGGATCATTTATGTGATCGTGAGGTTGGTTATAGAACTTCAGTGCCCGATTTGAAATGGTGATTTAAAGTGTATGAATTGAAAATAACCCAATGGCTATATTTTCAACCGTTGGCCAACGTTCCCATTTCACTTCCTTCGCAAACCACAACGGCAATCTTCCCCGCTACCCATACTGATTACCTCCATACCGCATTGGTTGCAACGGTGTTGCTGATGCGGTATGGAGGTAAACCGCATGCACCCCGCAACCATTGCCACTGGGGTGTCATTCGGTCGACTCGACTGACCAACCCGACCCGAGTCAATTGGTCGGGTTACTCAGTCAAAATCTAACTCGGGTCAATCGGGTCAACCGTTTAACCCGAGTACAATTAGGGTCGGTGTCGGGTTTAAATATTTTAACCGTCGGGTTGGGTCCAACCGACTAACCCGAGTTAGGATTTTTTTTTTTTTTTTTTTTTTTTTTTTATTTTAATCTTTATTTAATTTTAAGTAAATAAATATAATTATATTTTAATAAATATTGTTCTATGACAAGTTATACGACTCGTAGATGGACGACGACAAGGCTGTGGTGGTCGGGGTTGGTGTTCGGAGTCCGGTAGGAGAATGTAGGTGTATGAGGAGAGAGTTTGAGCTTCCATGTTGATGGGCTGTTGCTGTGAAAAACTTTGGATAGAATGGACATGTACATGTGTACATTATATCAGTTTATATTTTGTCATTTAAATCAAAATGTATTTATTAGGTTGTTGTTACAAACCTGCGTATATTGTCATGTCAATTGTCAAATGTATGAAACTATGAATTATGATGGAATCTGTCCATGTATGATGGAATGCGATATTGATTTTTATTAGTTTTCTACATGCATATTTATACACACCTCTTTTATATTATTTTCCAACAAAAAATTTCCTACAAACATACTAAAAGCCCTTGTTACCTCTTAGTTCGTTTTTTCTTAATGATATTAAGGAACAAGTTCTTAATCTATCTATCCGATTAATGTATTTACCGAAATGTATAACGAAGTGGTTTGAGATGATTAAACTCAATTTGAACACAGCATATTTACAGCAACTTAGCAAGTATTAAAATTAAAATATAATGCAATTACTCATTTTCAAATAGGGTCGAACCCGACCCGACTTGACCCGACCCGACTTGGACCCGACCCGACTTGACCCGAACCCGACTAACCCGAGTTCAAATAGGGTCGGGTTCTATATATTATTTTACCTTCGACCGACTTGGACCCGACCCGTTTGACCCGAACCCGACCAACCCGGCGAATAGCACCCCTAATTGCCACCGCCCTAATGGTTTTTTTTATGAGTTGAAATATAAAGTGCTTATAACATTGATCAAAATAGTAATGTCAACACTTTTATACAACGAAATAAGTTTTTTTTTTTTTTTTTTTTTTTTTTAAGGCAACTAAGGGTGTGTTTGATAAAGTACCAATGGAGATAAAGAATAATCATCACTCATGACTTCTAAAGAAGCATTGGAAAAATAACATTCCTAAAAAATAACAAAGCTCACCGCTCATTTGTCAAACGAACAATAAAAATCAAAAAAGTTAATCGTTCACTGCTCATCGCCCCAAAAACTCCAAAAAGCTTCGCGCCAAACATAGCCTAAGTATCTCATAATATACACATCACAATCTTGTACGTCCAAAGGAGAACTTGAACCCACAACCATTTTGGTTGGAGAGTTTTTCACACAACAAAAAATACCATTATGACACAAGCCTTTTGGTTATTATTGTTGTTATCATTAGCGTATGGAAGGATTTGATGAAGTAGTCAAGAAATCATGGGCACAAAATATAGGTGTGGGTAATTCTAAGCAAACACATTTCAAACAGAAACTTAAAGAACTCAAAGCAGACATCAAGATCTAGAGGAGGCAATCGAAAGATGTTGAGGATATAGATAAAAATGAGATGCAAGGTAAAGTGGAAGATATTGATAAGAAGATGGATGAAGGGCAGGCAACCTCCGAAGAGATAATGGTTAGAATTTATTTTATGAAAAAATTGGATGATATGGAGAAAAGAAAGCATCTAGATTTGGCTCAAAAATCGCGTTTCAAATGGGAAATAGAGTGGGATGAAAATTCCAAATTTTTTCATGGATGTTTAAATCAAAGGAGAAGAGTTCAAGCGATATCAGGCATCATACATGAAGGACTGTTGGTTATTATTGTTGTTATCATTAGGGTATGGAAGGATTTGATGAAGTAGTCAAGAAATCATGGGCACAAAATATAGGTGTGGGTAATTCTAAGTAAACACATTTCAAACAGAAACTTAAAGATCTCAAAGCAGACATCAAGACCTGGAGGAGGCAATCGAAAGATGTTGAGAATATAGATAAAAATGAGATGCAAGGTAAAGTGGAAGATATTGATAAGAAGATGGATGAAGGGCAGGCAACCTCCGAAGAGATAATGGTTAGAATTGATTTTATGAAAAAATTGGATGATATGGAGAAAAGAAAGCATCTTGATTTGGCTCAAAAATCGCGTGTCAAATGGGAAATAGATTGGGATGAAAATTCCAAATTTTTTCATGGATGTTTAAATCAAAGGAGAAGAGTTCAAGCGATATCAGGCATCATACATGAAGGCTCATGGATTACTAATCCTAGGCAGGTTAAAGAGAACGTGAAGTAACTGAAGAGGAAATCAAGGATGCGGTGTGGTCTTGCTCGGGAGACAAAGCCCCAGGCCCCGATGGTATATCGTTTAAACTAATTAAAATGTATTGGGAATCCTTCAAAGATGATGTATGTGCATTTGTGCGTGAATTTTTTACCACAGGAAGAATTCCAAAAGGGTGTAATGCATCATTTATTACTCTTGTTCCAAAGGTGACGAATCCTCAGTTAGTTAAAGAATTTCGGCCAATATCGTTGATTGGAATACAATACAAGATTATTTCTAAAGTTTTGGTGTTTAGAATTGCAAAGGTGGTTGATAAAGTGGTAAGTCCGGAACAAACGGCGTTTATTAAGGGGCGACAAATTTTGGTTGGTCCTCTTATATTGAATGAAATAGTTGAGTGGTTTAAGAAACAAAAGAAGAAACTTATTATCTTTAAAGTAGACTTATAAAAGGCATACGATTCGCTATCATGGGATTATTTGGACTTTGTTATGAAGAGTATTGGTTTTGGTTGTAAATGGAGAGGATGGATTAAGAGTTGCTTGACATCGGCTAGAGACTCGGTGTTGGTTAATGGAAGCCCGACAAATGAGTTTTCTTTATTTTGTGGTCTTAGGCAAGGAGACCCATTGTCTCCATTCCTCTTCATTTTAGCCATGGAAGGCTTCCATGCCAAGGTTCAACATGCTACAGAGTATGGTTTGATCAAAGGAGCTACGGTGGGTTCTGGAGACTGCAATATATCTCATTTATTGTATCATGATGATGTGGTTTTCATTACTGAGTGGAGCCCAACAGATCTCGGTAATATATGTTCTCTTTTGCATGACTTTTTCTTACAATCAGGTTTGAAGATAAACATGCAAAAATCAAGCCTTTATGGTGTATGAGTTGATCAGATGGAAGTCCATCGGGTTGCTCAATTTTACGGTTGTAAGTCAAGTAAGCTACCTTTTATATATCTTGGCTTACCAGTTGGGGCGCAAATGAATCGAATTAAACAATGGGAACCGGTTATTGATAAATTCAAAGGTAAGCTGTCAAAATGGAAAGCAAATTGTCTATCTATTGGAGGTCGACATACGTTAGTTAAAGCCGTTCTTGGTAGCCTAAGCATTTACTACATGTCATTATTCCCAGCCCCATTAGGTGTTATTTAAAGACTTGAACAGATTCGAAGTAATTTTTTTTTTGGGTGGAGATGGTGTGAATAACAAGTTACATTGGGCTAAATGGAATTCTGTTTTGATGTCTATGGAAAACGGTGGGTTAGACATTGGAAGCCTTTTGGCTTTTAATCAATCGTTGGTTCAAAAGTGGCGATGGCGTTTAGTAAATGAACCAATGGCTATGTGGGTTAAGATCATTAAATGTATACATGGTGATCAAGCAGGTATGAGTCAAGATAGTATTTGCAAGACGAATGGTACGTGGGCAAAAATTGTAGCGTTAATTCGAGATATGAATGCAAAGTAGATTATTACCTGGAATGTTTTGGAGAAGAAGATTGGTAATGGTAATGATACCTTTTTTTGATAATTATTAGATGGTGTGGCGTAACGATTTCAGTTGGGGATAGCATACAAGAGTGGTATGACGGTTTGGTTGATTCCTCAAGATCAAGTGAGAAGAAGATAAAGTTCGAGGTGATTGTTATAGCTTCTATTTGGATCCTTTGGCGTTTCCGGAACTCGGTGGTGTTCAACAACAATCCGATCAGAAGAAGTGACATTTTTTATTTGATTGTCTTAACGTCGTTTAATTGGTTAAAGGCCCGAGCTTCTAAGATGCATATGTCTTGAAATGATTGGGTTTTTAATCCTTTGTAATTGTTCTCTTTTGCAAGGTTAAGTTTCTTGCTTTTCTTTTTAATAAATTCGCCGCTCAAAAAAAAATCATTAGGGTAACTAGATAAAGATGTCATTAAACTTTTCAAAAATGCGTTTAGAATATTGAACTTTCACTTAGTTCACTTGATTTATTGAACTTATAGGATGCATTCTCTTCTATATTTCAACGTTAATTGCCTTTCTAAAAAGAAATATTTCAATGTTAATCGAGTGTATGTATAGTTTTAAATAAGTTAAATAGTGTTTTTACAAGCTCAATGATGTTTACGTATATGTTTATAAGTTCAATGACTTCAATATATCAAGTACATTTTTCTAAAAAGTTTAATAACGTATTTGCACATTAACACTAATTATATTATTTAGCCCCGTGTACTCAAGCTTATTATGTGGTGTATGATTTGGTAGCTTTTTCTTCTCCTTTTAAAGCAAATATATCAACTTCAGAATAGATATTTGCTAGGGTGTAATGATTGACGAATATAATTATCATCAACTTAGCATCATATTAGTTTTCACTTCATCATCAACATCATCATCTAATATTTTGCGCAAACCGACTTTTACAAAATAAGAGGGACAAATCGTCTTGTTAGTGGCTTTATAAGAGAGGGGTGGTCGCTGTCCCTGGTGCTTGGCACCTCCATCCAATAAAAACATTACACATCAAAAGTCACCGTCTTACACTAACCATACCCTAAGTGGAGGGTGGTCACCAATTTGTGCCGATTTTTTTTTTTTTTTTTTTCATCATACATAAAATCACATCTGATATTTAAAATAAAACATACCATTTCATTAAATAAAATAAAACATTACATAATACTTAAAAAAAAAACATAACATAATACTTAAAACATTTTACATAATACTTAAACATAACATAAAACATTACATAATTTGAAATTAAAACAAGTTGAAACTACAACTTAAAAATTGCAAAAGCCCGTGTTTGGTACATGAGTTGGCGATTTTAGTTCGAGCGAATTCAACATAGCGGGATCGCGAATGTGATCATCTGACTCCAAAAATACTTCATCTCCGTTGTTCATTCTTGAACTTCGCCTCGATTTGTGTAACCAACAATTGTTTTCTAACGCATCCTTCTCGCATGTAAAATAAAAAGTATAAATATAACATCTGCTTGGAGGTAGTAGCGGTTGAAAATACCCATGGTGTTCATTGTTTTCCACTTGGTATTCAACGAATGAAAAGTTCGTGAACTCGAACCCATACTTGACTCGTAATGCTTGAGAACCCGTTTAAAACCGTCGGACTTTTGTTCATTCTGACAACACCACATTCGAGATTTGAACCCATGCTTTGAAAGCCTCCTCTTGTCTTGTGACCAAAATTCACGGGCCTCCTCCGTGAAAGCTTTTTCTTCCTCTCGGATCAACTTCTTGAACTTCCTCATCTTCGTCTTCTTCGTTTGGTAGTGGTTGTGTTTGGTCACGTCTTTCTACGTCTTCATCAATGTTTTGGAGCAGGGAAAACTCGGCTTGTAGTAGTGATGTTGTAGTGTTGTGGATTCGTTTGAGGAGGACCCGTATTATATTGGAAAAAGGGTGGAGATTGGGGTTGTGGAGCGTAAAAATTCGGTGGTTGAGAATAAAATTGGTTAAATCTACTGAGTTTGTTGTGGTTGATTCGGGGCGGTTGAGAACGACCTTGGCCAGTGAAAAGGTTTTACCTCTTCTTGAATCCATGGTTTCGCCAAAGTTTGAAAGATTAATGTGTGAAATGGTTTGGTTTGTGAATTGTTATTTTGAAAATGAAGTGAAATGGTTTGGTTTTAAAGAGGAATTTTTTTTTTTTTATTTTATGGCCAAATATAGCCGTTTGGTTTGCAACGTCCCATTTTTCAAAAACGCTCTACACACGCGGGTTCCAAGCCGAAATTGATAGTGAATTTGATACCCGCCTTTGGCGGGTGGTTGTTACTGATCGGTCACTCCTACCCGATTTGATCTGGATCTTGCACCTCTCTCTGAGGACCTGCATGGTCATACAGGGACAACGGTTTTATAAGGACCACACGTGGTCATACAGGGGACAACGGTTTTATAAGGACCACACGGTCATGAGGGACAACGTCAAAACACTATTACACTTGGCCTAACACAGTATGAGATGCGACAACTTGAAAATATAACCTGAGTTAGCTTAAACATGGGTGTATAAACTTATCAATTTAAAGATTGGTGATGCATCACATGACTTAAAATTTGCATCTACACCAAAAGTATCACCAAATTTGGTGTGGATTAAAGATTTATTCTGTCGAAAAACCAAATTCAGTGCATACAATGGAGCTTACTCGGTGTATACATCGGAAATGGTTTAAAACAAAGATATTAGTCGCACTACAATTTTAGTTTATTAGCAAGAGTTTTTTCGACCTTATAAAACACTTGAGCTAGGAGATTATCATCAAATAAAAAATTTAGAGCCATTCTCAGTTAGCAAAATTTGCAACTTAAATGCAGTTAAGCTAAGTTGATGAAAATAAGCTATGTTTGAAACAAACCAAAATGGGTATACGATAATAAGATAACATAACCTGAAATGCATACCATGATTCCAAATATATAACGCAAAATCAGACACTAAGGTGCAATTCCAATCATCCAAGTCGTTTACAGCATTTGTTTTCAACTAACATAATAATACTCCAAAATGAAATCTGCAATCTTCAAAACAGTCCTTACATTGCCAAATGCCCAAGAAGCCCTAAACAGTGTTTCTTGATCAACGATACTGTAATGCACAAGATACCAAAAGTTAAAAATCTTACTAAAAAACAAGTAAAGCATAAAAGCAAATACATCTAACCAAAAAGAGGGCGATTAAGAATCTAATTAGACACTTTTTTTTGTTTCACGCACACATGAATGACCTCTGAAGAACAGCCTAGATACAATGCAGTCCTAACAAGATAACTGCATCAAATGTCGGGTCTAAAAGACCAACTATAAAAAACCATACCCGCAATGATTTTATGAAAGCAAACCAAACCGTACATTAAGCTCTCATTGTCACACCACACATCCTAAACAGTCTAGACTCTAGAGTGCTCTCACTAAAGACAGCAACCTCACAATACATCTTTTACTGATGGCGTAATTACGATTTCACAGTGAGATGGATCATATATGAAACACCCTAATCCGTCCATTTCATTTTATTTACTCGATGGGTAGAGAAAAAAGAAATTTTCAAAAACTTTTTAAAGCATATAAGTGAATCAGCAATATCAAAGTTCAGAACTAACCTTAATGAAACCAATTTCCTTGGCGTTGCTGTGGAAGCATTGCCTGCAGCACATGAGCCCATATTTCCTGATGAGTCCATGTGAGTTACCGCACACGGCTGTTATACAAACAACAACAAAAAAACATATTAGTCCACCAACTCAACACGATAACAAGCGTCTAAAACTACAGAAAGGGACACATAATATCATTATCTAAACCACTTAAAACTAGACCCAATCATTTAACTACTCATTTTCTTACCATCCGATGATCAACTTAGAACCACGAAACATATTTATCCAATGCTATTTTGATCATGTGATCGGTGATACATATTTCAGTTGTAAAACAATCATTCATAGAAGTGTGAGAACAAGGCGTGTAAACATCAATTTAAAAACAATTGTCACCTTACAACAATGTCAATCGCAAACTTGCATCAAAACCAAAAGTGGAGTTTAACTAACTACAGTAATAACTAACTTAGCAGTAGAAACAAATTTATCAAAGTAACCATCGCATAAGTAACCATACAGTAAAACACACTTGTACATAAATGTTGACGTAAAGCTACCGTAAATTTCACTAACATCATAACAGCATCAACTTATCGAGCTATTCACATAGCTAACCTAACAATAATACATGACTAGGCAGCTAACATTTTTAGCTAACAATATCACAAAATATAATCAACAACATAGCTAAATATTAACAAGCTATGAGGATGGTTGTTTAAGCTTAGTATATATAAGTCCAAAAATAAGCTAAAAAGGGTATGAAACATAAGCCGAAAACAGATAAGATCGTAAGCCTATAAATAAACTTAAGCAAACACTCCCTAAATATAACATAACAAACATAACAATAATACGATTAAAAACAACAGTTACAGCTAACAATATCACAAAAGCTAATCAACAACATAGCTACACAGTTTAACGAGCTAAATATCGCATAACTAACTTGACAATAACTGAATACTACGATTATAGAGAAATAATAAAGTAATACATAGTTATCACAAACTACATTTCATTATCAAAAGCACATCGTAACGCAACCCACATGTGAAATAAGCAACAACAGTACAACAGCACAAATAATGAAACCAAGGGGTTATTTAAATTAGCTTATTTAGTCAGCTTATGAGCTTATTTGGTTTGAAAAAAGCCAATAAGGTCCCTTTTGAGGTTATAAGAGACGAGCTTATTGGCCAAGCCAATAAGCAGAAGTTGATAAGGTAAAAAGTGACCTTGTTGGCTTTTCAAAATCAAATAAGCTCATAAGCTGGCTAAATAAGCTAATCCAAACACCCCCTTTGGTGTCATTATTTGTGTTGTTATACTGTTAAGTTTATTATTCACATATACGATAAGGGTTTTGCTTATTTCACATATACGTTAATGAAGACAAAATTTCCTTTTAAATCAAAAAATGCATTTAATGAACATTTATTCATCTCTATAATTACCGTAATTGATCATCATTTTGATATTAATTAACTTCAACATTCCTTATATGTATAGCTAAACAAATGCCCAGTGGGCAAAGATTAGAAAAAACCCATAGGTTAATACATATTTAACCAAACAAATAATAAAAAAGTAACAAAACAAAAAACAACATTAAAATGATAAAAAAGTATACCAGGTACGAGAACCAGGGCCGTAGAGCTTAGGGTGAGAGTTCCAGATGTTTAGTGTCCCATGATTTCTTTCTTCCTTCTTACAGATGCGCCGTTTGATCACAAAATGCAATACCCTAGTTTTGGAGATGAAGAATGAATAAGTGGGTTTATAGTGTTGTTGAAATGTAAGGCCCAGTGAGTTGAGGTGTTGTATCTATGTTTTCAGCCCAATAGACATATGGTATGGATTCAGCCCATACGTGTATGCTGATTCATATATGTGTCCAGCCTCACAAGATATTTTTGGCATAACATGTTGATAACCAAAAAAAACCGATCTGATCATAAAATCAAAACCGGCTTTTCTAAACACGGTTTAGGAAAATCGAACCGCCGGTTTAAAACCGGTTTGCATTGTTTGTTGTCAACGGTTTGAAAACCGCTTTAAACGAACTAGTTCTTGGTTTAAACCGGATATTTTCTCTTTCAAACCGGTTTCAGCTGGACGGTTTACACAAAGCCGAGCTGATTTTAGACCAATTGGGTTTTTAAAAAATAATGTGCACCTCTAACTGATAATGTTGATTGATATATGTGTCTGGCTAGTCGCTACAATGATAACATGTGGAAGGAAGGTGAGTAAATGATTCAAGCGTGATATTTTCTACATACCAATTTATTGTCACAAAACAAAAAGCAGCAGTTCGGAAAAGTGAGATTAATACACTTTTCAACCGGTCAAATATCATTTCATGGCATAAACTCTTTTTGATTAATTAAGACAAGAAGGGGACTATTATTATGAAATATCTCGAAAATAAAAATGAGAACAATCTGCATATTTTACTATATATACAAACCCAACAACTTTCGCTAAAATCCATCCGCCATTAAAACTCAATAAAGCTTAAATTCTTTACATTTTACTCATCAATCCTAACCTAACTTGGGCACAAAGTTTTCTAGTGTATAAATGACAAGGCTTAGGGTTAATTGTTTGCTATCTCTTATGCACACATAATATCTTAAGCTTGTTTCTCCACTTTTCTTTGGCATTCGATCGATTCCACAAACCCTTTGGGGTGATCGGATTTTGATTTTAAAACAAAATTTTTGGTTTTGATTTTCTCGTTAAATCGGGTATTAAATGCGTGTGTACTGAGAATGTGAAACATTGTATTTTACATCTTTTGGTTTGAATCGAAAGCGATAAAGGTCGATTCGTTAAACCTAATAAACCATTAGGGTTCTTGTTTTCGTGATTGCTTGAAATTGCTAAAGAGTCGCATACTATTTAAATATGGTTAATTAATTTCGATTATATGTTTAGTCTTCATTGTGTCTTTGATGTATTCTTGTGTTATATTTATGTATGACATCTATACTATTATATAATGCATATATTATATAATGCATTTTAGCTGTGGGTTCCATTTCAAATTAAGATAAGTAACACCAATCAAGTGTTGCTCGTGTTACAAATATTTTCACTCCACTTTTTATCACCTACTTAATATTTTCAACGATATATAAACCTCCAAAACACATAGCGTACCTTGAAACACACACAAACTCAACATCTCATGTATCTTCTAATCCATTCTCCTGTGCCGTAATCATCACTTACAGCGTGATCACCGTCATCATAAAAACCATCATCACCAACAACCTCCACCGTAATCACCATCACCTTGGTTGATTTTGCTCGTAAGCTGTTATGGGTACAAAGAAGAGAGTCAAACAAAGTCAAAGTCATGAAAAGTCAAACATCAACAACAAACAACACAATTGTATTTCCCTTAATATGTTTTACATTCGTCCATCATTTCATGTATAAATACATTCATTAGATTCATTTACAAGTAGCTAATCATTTTGTAATCCAAACTCTATCTTGTACAATATATCTTCTAATAACAAATCCTTTGATCTTCGATTCGAGTTCTTATCTTCATATCTTGAGAAGTCACATTGATCATCATGATCTTTCTTCATTTCAACCGATTTTTAGAAAGATCATTACAAGTGGTATCGAGCCACTTTACGGCTAGATTCATCCATTCCAGATTACATTACAATCCTCCGATCTCCTATAAATACCACATTCGTCCACGAAGAATCACCACTGTTTCTTGCACTTCGATCAAAACACATACATAATGATTCATTTCTCTGTTTCTTGAGTCGGTTTCTTGTTAATCGATTCTGGTTGTTACAATCGATTACTTTCGCATTCGTTGTGATTCATTTGTCAATAATCATGCCTAGTCAAACTCGTTCCCGTGCGATAATGGTGAAGAAGATGGATTGAAGAAACAATATCTAGGCTTATGAGGAGGAGATTGAAAAGATGAGAGCGAGAAATGAGTTGCAACTTTCAATGAGAATCCAAGTCGGTGGTTATGAATCTTGGAGATAATCAAAAGCGGAACATCACGGGTTTATCGAGGCCGCTAAGATTGAATTCCCTAAATTTGGTGGTGATGATGTGAGGCCCGGATGTTTGAGTGTGAACAATTATTTAGAGTGGATAATGTGCACGATGAGAATAAGGTAAATTTGATCTATACATCTTTATGATATTGCACTAATGTGTGCACAGAGCGATTAATGAGGCCTTTGAATGATAATGTTACTCGGCTGTGCATAGAAGCAATTTTAGCAAGATTTGGGAGTACGATATGATGATCCTTTGGCTGATATTAAGAAATTGAAACAAACAGGTCCAGTGAATAAGTATATTGATGCTTATGATAGATTGTTGTGTAGGGTTGACTTGGCAGAAGAACAGTCAATGAGTTTTTTCTGTGCTGGTTTACAAAGTGCGATTGAATTGGCTGTTAGAATGTTTAAGCCAAAGAACTTAGCTGAATTGTATGGTTTGTGTGAGTTTGCGAGAATCTCGGTGAATGTTGTTAAGCAGGAAAAATCGACCACCATTGCTACCTATACATAGATACAATTACTCTAATGTAATCGTGATCAGATCCCAACCATTAGCTTTACACGCTCCTAATGCTAATTGGAGAAACAAACCTTGACTTCACAATCATCATGCCACTTTAGAAAACTTGACTAAAAAGAATTGGAAGAAAAAATAGCTAATAATTTGTATTTTCTTTGTGATGACAAGTATACAGAGCCATAAGTGCGGTGGTCGGGGTATTCATTGGAAGTTAGTCTTTGGGGAAGAAGGGAGGAGCAGTTTGTTAGTGAAGAAATTAGGAGGAGTGTTTGGAAGACAAACCTATTTAGCAACCAACACCGCCTAGACCAGAAGTAGTACCACAGTTTCATTGAATGCTATATCATGTGTATGCAGTTATCAAACAATAAGAGTCAGTGGTTATGTAAGAAAGTCTGCGTTACACATTTTGGTAGATTCAGGAAGCACACATAATTTTTTAGACATTGGCACAACTAAGAAGTTGAGGTGTGAGATCTATAAAAACATGGCCATTGCAAAATCTACATGGTTGGTGGAAGAACATTGATGTGTGACACTATGTGCCCATATTTTACTTGGACCTTGCAGGGTGTGAAATTCTCTACTAATGCCATGTTATTGCCTTGTGGGGGTGGGGGGAGGTTGAAATGGTGTTAGGAGTTCAATGGTTATCTACTTTGGGGAAATTAGATGGAATTTCTTGGAATTAAGGATGGCTTTTACTTATCAAGGGAAGCTTATGACTCTTAGAGGGACAAAAAAGTCAACAAGTCAATGTATGGTGGTAGGTAATATGAGAGGGCTCTGATGTGATGTATTGCCCTTTGTGTATCCTAGAGGAATGTTGAATGTTAAGTCTGTGTCACCCAATACAAGTCTCTTGGATCCTTTGTTAGATGAATACCAAGATGAAGTCTACCTCCACTAGGAGCCATAATCATAGAATACCATTAAGGAAGGCACTCCGCATCAATATCAGGTCCTTATAGGCTTCCCTCGAAAGATGCCATTGAGGTTATGGTTAAAGTTGTTGGATTCAAGTGTGTCGGGCATAGTCAAGCTCCTTTGCCTCACTAATTGTGATGGTTAAGAAAAAGGAT
This sequence comes from Chrysanthemum lavandulifolium, assembly GCA_022545495.1. Taxonomy (NCBI): domain Eukaryota; kingdom Viridiplantae; phylum Streptophyta; class Magnoliopsida; order Asterales; family Asteraceae; genus Chrysanthemum; species Chrysanthemum lavandulifolium. Next base: position 235,185,201 of record CM040242.1, on the reverse strand, counting down.
GGTAGCGGAGAATGTGTATTGACTACGAGGATGTTTAATAAGTACACCATGAAAGACAATTTCCCGTCCCCAATAGAGGAAGCGATAGATGAGCTTCGTGGATCTGCGGTTTTTTCTAAGCTAGACACGAGATCAGATACCATCGGATCGGGATGTATGAAGATGATATAGCCAGACGACATTTAAAACCGTGAAGGCCATTATGAATTCATAGTCATGCCCTGGTCTACAAATACACCATCAACCTTCCAATCTTTAATGAACCAAATATTCAAAACTTACTTGAGAAAGTTCACCCTTGTGTTTTGATGATATTTTGGTATCTGATCCTTCCTTAGAAACTCTTGTTGAACATTTAAGGATAGTCTTGCATACTATGAGCTAATCGACTTTATGCCAAGAGGATCAAGTGCATTTTTGGTGTGTCACGGGTTGAAAATCTGGGTGCATCATATCAAACTCGGGTGGCTGAGACCACCGCAAAGTTGTTGCTATGCAAAGTGGCCAGTCGAAAGAACTTGAAACAGTTGAGAGGATCCTTGGTCTCATGGTTATTATAGAAGATTTATCGAGATTATCTTGCTATTAGCCAACCTCTCATGACTTTGTTAAAGAAAAATTCTTTTGTTTGGGTGAATCAATTTGAATTTTCATTTGAAGAATTAAAGCCATGACTAATGCACGGTCTTGAAGATGCTAACTTTGATGAACCTTTATTATTAGGCCGATGTACGGGAGTGGAATTGGAGTTGTGCTACAACAAGAGGGTCATCTTATAACTTTTCTAAGTAAAACCTTTGCACAAAAGCATCAAACCTTATCTACTATGAGAAGGAGTTTTGGCGATTATACATGCCCTTGAAAGGTGGAGAGCTACTTGTTAGATAGGCACTTCATAATCAAGACATATCACTTTAGTCTCAAATACCTTTTGGATAAGAGAATAACCACTCCTGCTTAAATGAAATTGTGGATAACTAGAAGGGGTTGAATAGTTTTAGATCAATAGTTCATTTTAAAATATTTAGATCGACTTATGTCAATCTATTTGGTATGTGTGTTGGATATTGATAAATAAATGAACCAATGGCTATGTGGGTTAAGATCATTAAATGTATACATGGTGATCAAGGTATGAGTCAAGATAGTATTTGCAAGGCAATGAGTGCGTGGGCAAAATTGTAGCGTTAATTCGAGATATGAATGCAAAGTAGATTATTACCGGAATGTTTTGGAGAAGAAGATTGGTAATGGTAATGATACCTTTTTGATAATTATTAGATGGTGTGGCGTAACGATTTCGAGTTGGGGATAGCATACAAGAGTGGTATGACGGTTTGGTTGATTCCTCAAGATCAAGTGAGAAGAAGATAAAGTTCGAGGTGATTGTTATAGCTTCTATTTGGATCCTTTGGCGTTTCCGGAACTCGGTGGTGTTCAACAACAATCCGATCAGAAGAAGTGACATTTTTTATTTGATTGTCTTAACGTCGTTTAATTGGTTAAAGGCCCGAGCTTCTAAGATGCATATGTCTTGAAATGATTGGGTTTTTAATCCTTTGTAATTGTTCTCTTTTGCAAGGTTAAGTTTCTTGCTTTTCCTTGCTTTCTAATAAATTTCGCCGTTCAAAAAAAAATCATTAGGGTAACTAGATAAAGATGTCATTAAACTTTTCAAAAAAATGCGTTTAGAATATTGAACTTTCACTTAGTTCACTTGATTTATTGAACTTATAGGATGCATTCTCTTCTATATTTCAACGTTAATTGCCTTTCTAAAAAAGAAATATTTCAATGTTAATCAGAGTGTATGTATAGTTTTAAATAAGTTAAATAGTGTTTTTACAAGCTCAATGATGTTTACGTATATGTTTATAAGTTCAATGACTTCAATATATCAAGTACATTTTTCTAAAAAGTTTAATAACGTATTTGCACATTAACACTAATTATATTATTTAGCCCCGTGTACTCAAGCTTATTATGTGGTGTATGATTTGGTAGCTTTTTCTTCTCCTTTTAAAGCAAATATATCAACTTCAGAATAGATATTTGCTAGGGTGTAATGATTGACGAATATAATTATCATCAACTTAGCATCATATTAGTTTTTCACTTCATCATCAACATCATCATCTAATATTTTGCGCACAACCGACTTTTTACAAAATAAGAGGGACAAATCGTCTTGTTAGTGGCTTTATAAGAGAGGGGGGAGTGGTCACCTAATACCCTAGGTGCCACCTCACCTCCATCCAATAAAACATTCTGCATCAAAGTCTTAATCTTACCTAACCATACCCTAAGTGGAGGGAGTGGTCACCAATTTGTACCGATTTTTTTTTTTTTTTTTTTTCATCATACATAAAATCACATCTGATATTTAAAATAAAACATACCATTTCATTAAATAAAATAAAACATTACATAATACTTAAAAAAAAAACATAACATAATACTTAAAACATTTTACATAATACTTAAACATAACATAAAACATTACATAATTTGAAATTAAAACAAGTTGAAACTACAACTTAAAAATTGCAAATCCATCCGTGTTTGGTACAGTTGGCGTTTTAGTTCGAGCGAATTCAACATAAGCGGGATCGCGAATGTGATCACGCTGACTCCAAAAATACTTCATCTCCGTTGTTCATTCTTGAACTTCGCACTCGATTTGTGTAGCCAACAATTGTTTTGCCAACGCATCCTTCTCGCATGTAAAATAAAAAGTATAAATATAACTTCTGCTTGGAGGTAGTAGCCGTTGAAAATACCCATGGCGTGTTCATTGTTTTCCACTTGGTATTCAACGAATGAAAAGTTCGTGAACTCGAACCCATACTTGACTCGTAATGCTTGAGAACCCGTTTCAAAACCGTCGGACTTTTGTTCATTAATGACAACACCACATTCGAGATTTGAACCCATCTTTCGCCAAAGCCTCCTCTTGTCTTACGTGACCAAAATTCACGGGGCCTCCTCCGTGAAAGCTTTTTCTTCCTCCGGATCAACTTCTTGAACTTCCTCATCTTCGTCTTCTTCGTTTGGTAGTGGTTGTGTTTCGGTCGTCTTCTACGTCTTCATCAATGTTTTGGAGCAGGGAAAAGCTCGCTTGTAGTAGTGATGTTGTAGTGTTGTGGATTCGTTTGAGGAGGACCCATATTATATTGGAAAAAGGGTGGAGATTGGGGTTGTGGAACGTAAAAATCGAGGGTGGTTGAGAATAAAATTGGTTAAATCTAACTGAGTTTGTTGTGGTTGATTCGGGGACGGTTGAAACGACCCAGCGAGGTGAAAGGTTTTTACTCTTCTTGAATCCATGGTTTCGCCAAAGTTTGAAAGATTAATGTGTGAAATGGTTTGGTTTGTGAATTGTTATTTTGAAAATGAAGTGAAATGGTTTGGTTTTAAAGAAATTTTTTTTTTTTTTTATGGCCAAATATAGTTTGGTTTGCAACGTCCCATTTTTTCAAAAACGCTCCTACACACGCTCGGGTTACCAAGCCGAAATTGATAGCCGACTTGATACCGCCTCTACTGTATGGCGTTATTCTGATCAGTCTCTACCCGATTTGATGCCGATCTTGCTCACTCCTCTAAGGACCACACGTGGTCATACAGGGACAACGGTTTTATAAGGACCACACGTGGTCATACAGGGACAACGGTTTTATAAGGACCACACGTGGTCATAGAGGGACAACGCGTCAAAACACTATTACACTTGGCCTAACACAGTATGAGATGCGACAACTTGAAAATATAACCTGAGTTAGCTTAAACATGGGTGTATAAACTTATCAATTTAAAGATTGGTGATGCATCACATGACTTAAAATTTGCATCTACACCAAAAGTATCACCAAATTTGGTGTGGATTAAAGATTTATTCTGTCGAAAAACCAAATTCAGTGCATACAATGGAGCTTACTCGGTGTATACATCGGAAATGGTTTAAAACAAAGATATTAGTCGCACTACAATTTTAGTTTATTAGCAAGAGTTTTTCGACCTTATAAAACACTTGAGCTAGGAGATTATCATCAAATAAAAATTTAGAGCCATTCTCAGTTAGCAAAATTTGCAACTTAAATGCAGTTAAGCTAAGTTGATGAAAATAAGCTATGTTTGAAACAAACCAAAATGGGTATCGATAATAAGATAACATAACCTGAAATGCATACCATGATTCCAAATATATAACATAAAATCAGACACTAAGGTGCAATTCCAATCATCCAAGTCGTTTACAGCATTTGTTTTCAACTAACATAATAATACTCCAAAATGAAATCTGCAATCTTCAAAACAGTCCTTACATTGCCAAATGCCCAAGAAGCCCTAAACAGTGTTTCTTGATCAACGATACTGTAATGCACAAGATACCAAAAGTTAAAAATCTTACTAAAAAAACAAGTAAAGCATAGAAAGCAAATACATCTAACCAAAAAAAGAGGACGATTAAGAATCTAATTAGACACTTTTTTTTGTTTCACGCACACATGAATGACCTCTGAAGAACAGCCTAGATACAATGCAGTCCTAACAAGATAACTGCATCAAATGTCGGGTCTAAAAGACCAACTATAAAAACCATACCATAATGATTTTATGAAAGCAAACCAAACCGTACATTAAGCTCTCATTGTCACACCACACATCCTAAACAGTCTAGACTCTAGAGTGCTCTCACTAAAAGACAGCAACCTCACAATACATCTTTTACTGATGAGCGTAATTACGATTTCACAGTGAGATGGATCATATATGAAACACCCTAATCCGTCCATTTCATTTTATTTACTCGATGGGTAGAGAAAAAAAGAAATTTTCAAAAACTTTTTTAAAGCATATAAGTGAATCAGCAATATCAAAAGTTCAGAACTAACCTTAATGAAACCAATTTCCTTGGCGTTGCTGTGGAAGCATTGCCTGCAGCACATGAGCCCATATTTCCTGATGAGTCCATGTGAGTTACCGCACACACGGCTGTTATACAAACAACAACAAAAAAAACATATTAGTCCACCAACTCAACACGATAACAAACGTCTAAAACTACAGAAAGGGACACATAATATCATTATCTAAACCACTTAAAACTAGACCCAATCATTTAACTACTCATTTTCTTACCATCCGATGATCAACTTAGAACCACGAAACATATTTATCCAATGCTATTTTGATCATGTGATCGGTGATACATATTTCAGTTGTAAAACAATCATTCATAGAAGTGTGAGAACAAGTGTAAACATCAATTTAAAACAATTGTCACCTTACAACAATGTCAATCGCAAACTTGCATCAAAACCAAAAGTGGAGTTTAACTAACTACAGTAATAACTAACTTAGCAGTAGAAACAAATTTATCAAAGTAACCATCGCATAAGTAACCATACAGTAAAACACACTTGTACATAAATGTTGACGTAAAGCTACCGTAAATTTCACTAACATCATAACAGCATCAACTTATCGAGCTATTCACATAGCTAACCTAACAATAATACATGACTAGGCAGCTAACATTTTTAGCTAACAATATCACAAAATATAATCAACAACATAGCTAAATATTAACAAGCTATGAGGATGGTTGTTTAAGCTTAGTATATATAAGTCCAAAAATAAGCTAAAAAGGGTATGAAACATAAGCGAAAACAGATAAGATCGTAAGCCTATAAATAAACTTAAGCAAACACTCCTAAATATAACATAACAAACATAACAATAATACGATTAAAAAACAACAGTTACAGCTAACAATATCACAAAAGCTAATCAACAACATAGCTACACAGTTTAACGAGCTAAATATCGCATAACTAACTTGACAATAACTGAATACTACACGATTATAGAGAAATAATAAAGTAATACATAGTTATCACAAACTACATTTCATTATCAAAAGCACATCGTAACGCAACCCACATGTGAAATAAGCAACTTAACAGTACAACAGCACAAATAATGAAACCAAGGGGGTATTTAAATTAGCTTATTTAGTCAGCTTATGAGCTTATTTGGTTTTGAAAAAGCCAATAAGGTCCCTTTTTAGAGGTTATAAAGACGAGCTTATTGGCTTAAGCCAATAAGCAGAAGTTGATAAGGTAAAAAAGTGACCTTGTTGGCTTTTTCAAAATCAAATAAGCTCATAAGCTGGCTAAATAAGCTAATCCAAACACCCCCTTTGGTGTCATTATTTGTGTTGTTATACTGTTAAGTTTATTATTTCACATATACGTTAAGGGTTTTGCTTATTTCACATATACGTTAATGAAGACAAAATTTCCTTTTAAATCAAAAAATGCATTTAATGAACATTTATTCATCTCTATAATTACCGTAATTGATCATCATTTTGATATTAATTAACTTCAACATTCCTTATATGTATAGCTAAACAAATGCCCAGTGGGCAAAGATTAGAAAAACCCATAGGTTAATACATATTTAACCAAACAAATAATAAAAAGTAACAAAACAAAAACAACATTAAAATGATAAAAAAGTATACCAGGTACGAGAACCAGGGCCGTAGAGCTTAGGGTGAGAGTTCCAGATGTTTGAGTGTCCCATGATTTCTTTCTTCCTTCTTACAGATGCGCCGTTTGATCACAAAAATGCAATACCCTAGTTTTGGAGATGAAGAATGAATAAGTGGGTTTTATAGTGTTGTTGAAATGTAAAGGCCCAGTGAGTTGAGGTGTTGTATCTATGTTTTCAGCCCAATAGACATATGGTATGGATTCAGCCCATACGTGTATGCTGATTCATATATGTGTCCAGCCTCACAAGATATTTTTTGGCATAACATGTTGATAACCGAAAACCGATCTGATCATAAAATCAAAAACCGGCTTTTCTAAACACCGGTTTAGGGAAAATCGAACCGCCGGTTTAAAAACCGGTTTGCATTGTTTGTTGTCAACCGGTTTGAAAACCAGTTTAAAACGAACTAGTTCTTGGTTTAAACCAGATATTTTCTCTTTCAAAACCGGTTTCAAACTGGACCGGTTTACACAAAAACCGAAACTGATTTTTAGACCAATTCGGTTTTTTTTAAAAAAATAATGTGCACCTCTAACTGATAATGTTGATTGATATATGTGTCTCGCTAGTCGCTACAATGATAACATGTGGAAGGAAGGTGAGTAAATGATTCAAGCATGATATTTTCTCTGTCTCAAATTTATTGTCCTAAAACAAAAAACACAGTTTCAGAAAAGTGAGATTAATACACTTTTCAACCAGTCAAATATCATTTTCACCCACTAAACTCTTTTTTGATTAATTAAGACAAGAAGGGGGACTATTATTATGAAATATCTCAAAATAAAAATGAGAACAATACGCATATTTTCTCTCTCCTCTAACAAACCCAACAACTTTTCCGCTAAAATCCATCCGCCATTAAAACTCAATAAAAGCTTAAATTCTTTACATTTTACTCATCAATCCTAACCTAACTTGGACACAAAGTTTTCTAGTGTATAAATACAAGGCTTAGGGTTAATTGTTTGCTATCTCTTGTACACACATAATATCTTAAGCTTGTTTCTCCCTTTTCTTTGGCATTCGATCGATTCACAAACCCTTTGGGGGTGATCGGATTTTGATTTTAAAACAAAATTTTTGGTTTTGATTTTCTCGTTAAATCAGTATTAGTACGTGTGTACAAGAATGTGGTGTAAACACACTATTGTTTACATCTTTTGGTTTGAATCGAAAAACGATAAAGGTCAATTCGTTAAACCTAATAAACCATTAGGGTTCTTGTTTTCGTGATTGCTTGAAATTGCTAAAAGGTACGCATACTATTTAAATATGGTTAATTAATTTACGATTATATGTTTAGTCTTCCGCTGTGTGCTTTGATGTATTCTTGTGTTATATTTATGTATGACATCTATACTATTATATAATGCATATATTATATAATGCATTTTAACTGTGGGTTCCATTTCAAATTAAGATAAGTAACACCAATCAAGTGTTGCTACGTGTCTAAAATATTTTCACTCCCTTTTTTATCAGCCTACTTAATATTTTCAACGTATATAAACCTCCAAAAACACATAGCGTACACCTTCAAAACACACACAAACTCAACATCTCTCATATCTTCCTAATCCATTCTCCTCTGCCATAACAATCATCACTTACGCCGCCAATCACCGTCATCTGCCAAAAACCATCATCACCAACAACCTCCACCGTAATCACCATCACCTTCAACTGATTTTGCTACGTAAACTGTTATGGGTACAAAAGAAGAGAGTCAAACAAAGTCAAAGTCATGAAAAGTCAAACATCAACAACAAACAACACAATTGTATTTCCCGCCAATATGTTTTTACATTCGTCCATCATTTCATGTATAAATACATTCATTAGATTCATTTACAAGTAGCTAATCATTTTGTAATCCAAACTCTATCTTGTACAATATATCTTCTAATAACAAATCCCTTTGATCTTCAATTCGAGTTCTTATCTTCATATCTTGAGAAGTCCTGTTGATCATCATGATCTTTCTTCATTTCAACTTCTGATTTTTAGAAAGATCATTACAAGTGGTATCAGAGCCACTTTTCTGGCTAGATTCATCCATTCCAATTCTGTTACAATCCTCCGATCTCCTATAAATACCACATTCATCCACAAAGAATCACCACTTTATTTCTTGCACTTCCCAATCAAAAACACATACATAATGATTCATTTCTCTGTTTCTTGAGTCAGTTTCTTGTTAATCAGTTACAGTTTGTTACAATCAGTTACTTTCACATTCTGTTCTTGATTCACTGTCAATAATCATGCCTAGTCAAACTCGTTCCCGTACCAGTAATGGTGAAGAAGATGGATTGAAAGAAACAATATCTAGGCTTATGAGGGAGGAGATTGAAAAGATGAGAGCAGAAATGAGAGTTGCAACTTTCAATGAGAATCCAAGTCTGGTGGTTATGAATCTTGGAGATAATCAAAGGCAGAACATGCAGTTTATCAGGGCCACTAAGATTGAATTCCCTAAATTTGGTGGTGATGATGTGAGGAACTGGATGTTTGAGTGTGAACAATTATTTAGAGTGGATAATGTGCCTGATGAGAATAAGGTAAATTTGATCTCTATACATCTTTATGATATTGCACTAATGTGGCACAGGCAGTTAATGAGGCCTTTGAATGATAATGTTACTCGGCCTGTGCATAGAGAAGCAATTTTAGCAAGATTTGGGGTACGATATGATGATCCTTTGGCTGATATTAAGAAATTGAAACAAACAGGTCCAGTGAATAAGTATATTGATGCTTATGATAGATTGTTGTGTAGGGTTGACTTGGCAGAAGAACAGTCAATGAGTTTTTTCTGTGCTGGTTTACAAAGTGCGATTGAATTGGCTGTTAGAATGTTTAAGCCAAAGAACTTAGCTGAATTGTATGGTTTGTGTAGGCTGCAAGAATCTCAGCTGAATGTTGTTAAACAGAAAAATCGACCACCATTGCTACCTATACATAGATACAATTACTCTAATAATAATGTGATCAACAGTCCCAAACCATTAGCTTTACCTGCTCCTAATGCTAATTGGAGAAACAAACCTTCAACTTCACAATCTGTACCCTTTAGAAAACACTTGACTAAAAAAGAATTGGAAGAAAAAATAGCTAATAATTTGTATTTTTACTGTGATGACAAGTATACACAGGCCATAAGTGCAGTGGTCAGGAGTATTCATTGGAAGTTAGTGCTGGGGAAGAAGGGGAGGAACAGTTTGTTAGTGAAGAAATTAGGAGGGAGTGTTTGGAAGACAAACCTATTTGGCAACCAACACCACCCTTAGACCAAGAAGTAGTACCACAGATTTCATTGAATGCTATATCATGTGTATGCAGTTATCAAACAATAAGAGTCAGTGGTTATGTAAGAAAGTCTGCGTTACACATTTTGGTAGATTCAGGAAGCACACATAATTTTTTAGACATTGGCACAACTAAGAAGTTGAGGTGTGAGATCTATAAAAACATGGCCATTGCAAAATCTCTGTGGCTGGTGGAAGAACATTGATGTGTGACACTATGTGCCCATATTTTACTTGGACCTTGCAGGGTGTGAAATTCTCTACTAATGCCATGTTATTGCCTTGTGGGGGTGGGGGGGGGGGGGGGGTTGAAATGGTGTTAGGAGTTCAATGGTTATCTACTTTGGGGGAAATTAGATGGAATTTCTTGGAATTAAGGATGGCTTTTACTTATCAAGGGAAGCTTATGACTCTTAGAGGGACAAAAAAGTCAACAAGTCAATGTATGACTGGTAGGTAATATGAGAGGGCTCAATGTGATATTATGGCCCTTTGTGTGTATCCTAGAGGAATGTTGAATGTTAAGTCTGTGTCACCCAATACAAGTCTCTTGGATCCTTTGTTAGATGAATACCAAGATGAAGTCTACCTCCCACTAGGAGCCATAATCATAGAATACCATTAAAGGAAGGCACTCCTGCAATCAATATCAGTCCTTATAGGCACCCTCCCACCCAAAAAGATGCCATTGAGGTTATGGTTAAAGGATTGTTGGATTCAAGTGTAATCAGGCATAGTCAAAGCTCCTTTGCCTCCCTAATTGTGATGGTTAAGAAAAAGGATGGTAACTGGAGAATGTGTATTGACTACAGGATGTTTAATAAGTACACCATGAAAGACAAATTTCCCATCCCCCTAATAGAGGAACTGATAGATGAGCTTCATGGATCTGCAGTTTTTTCTAAGCTAGACCTGAGATCAAGATACCATCAGATCAGGATGTATGAAGATGATATAGCCGAGACAGCATTTAAAACCCGTGAAGGCCATTATGAATTCATAGTCATGCCCTTTGGTCTCACAAATGCACCATCAACCTTCCAATCTTTAATGAACCAAATATTCAAAACTTACTTGAGAAAGTTCACCCTTGTGTTTTTGATGATATTTTGGTATACAGTCCTTCCTTAGAAACTCTTGTTGAACATTTAAGGATAGTCTTGCATACTATGAGAGCTAATCAGCTTTATGCCAAGAGGATCAAGTGCATTTTTGGTGTGTCACAGGTTGAAAATCTGGGTCACATCATATCAAATCAGGGAGTGGCTACAGACCCTGCAAAAGTTGTTGCTATGCAAAAGTGGCCAAGTCCAAAGAACTTGAAACAGTTGAGAGGATCCTTGGGTCTCACTGGTTATTATAGAAGATTTATCAGAGATTATGCTGCTATTAGCCAACCTCTCACAGCTTTGTTAAAGAAAAATTCTTTTGTTTGGAGTGAATCAGCTGAATTTTCATTTGAAGAATTAAAGCCATGACTCATGCACCAGTCTTGAAGATGCCTAACTTTGATGAACCTTTTATTATTGAAACTGATGCTTCTGGGAGTGGAATTGGAGTTGTGCTACAACAAGGGGGTCATCTTATAACTTTTCTAAGTAAAACCTTTGCACAAAAGCATCAAACCTTATCTACCTATGAGAAGGAGTTTTTGGCAGTTATACATGCCCTTGAAAGGTGGAGAGGCTACTTGTTAGATAGGCACTTCATAATCAAGACATATCACTTTAGTCTCAAATACCTTTTGGATAAGAGAATAACCACTCCTGCTTAAATGAAATTGTGGATAACTAGAAGGGGGTTGAATAGTTTTACCGATCAATAGTTCATTTTAAAATATTTAGATCGACTTATGTCAATCTATTTGGTATGTGTGTTGGATATTGATAAATAAGCATATAAGTAAGTAATGCAAAGATAAAGAGTAAAGGAACACAAAACCATGACACGAGTATTTATAGTGGTTCGGCTACAAGGACACCTTCTTTGCCCTACTCCACTCCCCGAGTACCCCACTCAAGAGTTTGTAAGCACTACACAACACAAGATCCTTAATGTGGCGGAGAATCCTTCACAACGTCGCCTACTCTTTATCCGGTACAAGGCTAGACACCGAGTTCTTCCACGAGGTAGAACCAAACCTATCACAACGTCCGGCAAGGCTAGATACCGAGTTCCATTACAAAGGAGGAACTACTACCCAACACTACACCACAACACAACTACCCCAAAGGAGACACACTCCTTGTTACAACACCAGAAGGATATCAATATCCTTTAACCCAAACTATCTATTGGGTTTATTGATTCGATGATACAAAACAATAAAGAATGAAACATCAAGGACTTAAAGTGACAAAGAAGAAATCTACAAAAAGATTGAAGGACTTGCTTGCAAAAGAATATTTATTATTTAGTCCTTCGTAGTATCTTGTAAACCCTAATCCTCTAGTATATAAAGAGGACATGGAGTGTAGGTTTTAATAATTAAGTCTTCCATAATGTAGTCTAAAGGTGTGTGTGTGTGTAACCTAGGGCGTGTAGTTTATTGTAAACGCCTAGGTTAGTTGTTTACCTCCAAGATCTAAGGTGTCTTAGATCCCTGTTACAGTTAGGTAACACGTATTATTCTGATCAAATAATATTTGGAGGAGATTGGGTGAAAGTAAAACCTTGTGTCAATAATAATGATGTTTTGATTTATTCCGCTGTGCATCTTATTGTTATCATTGTTATTGTTAAACCCTAGAGGCTCAAAACGATCTCAAGGAGTATAACAAACTCCACAATTGGTATCAGAGCTCGGGGAGCTCGTTACCTAGGGATTCGCAAGGTTTTATTGGTCGAAGAATGGCGAAAAGAAGAAAAAATTCGAATCTGGAATTTTTCGTATATGTTTCTGCAGCGCTGTTTTGTAACGATCATAACGTTTTCGCTAACCGTTGGATCGTGACGAAATTTTAGGTGGAAGTTCTCTATATATTCATCTAACTTTTCACCGGAGGGATTGTCGATCTGAGCTTTCAAGAAAAAGTTATACCATGTCGAAGTCTGCTGCTGAAGGGTTTTTCAGAAATTCGATTTTTAGGGTTTTTATGCATATTCAACTTCTTGAATTTGTTTTACTTGTTCTAATTCTTGATGGAGGTTGTTTATACATTGTGTGGTGTTTATGATTCATGGTTAGAAGCAGCTTTGATAGTGTTTTCTCGAAACCACTCCTAGTGTTTTCTCGAAACCACTGCTAGTGTTTTCTCGAAACCAACGCTAGTTCACCACTCAGGGAAGTTTCTCGCTTATATTCTCTATTGTTGATAACAAAATGGGAAGAAATATTGAGTGGCATGGCATGAATCAAGGGAAGACAAGGAAGACAAGAATGTTTCATTCGTGGTGAGATTTAATTATCTCAACTTCGCTACTTAATCAGGAAGTTCGTACAAGAACCGTGTTTGTTTTGTCATGTTAGGAATTAGAAAATTCCGGTGTTGAAAGGGAGTCGGTCACTGACTATTATCTAGAATAAGTTAGCTCGTAGATTGGTCATTTATTACGGTTTATGTAGTTAGTTAGTAGCATAAAATAGTGTAGTGCAACACCGTGGAGGAAGGTCGGTCTTTACCAGCTGTATCCACGATCCACGAGGCCGTCGGGAGGTCGTTTAGTTTGTAACCTATAAATACCCTCTACCTTGCAAGGTAGAGGGTTGGATGTTCTTTGGTAATCTAATATTCCACTAGTTTCTCTCACTAGAATGTCCCACTCTTTCTCTCTCTAAAATCATCTATGTGCTCATTGTGTTAATGTTATGATGTGTATGTGAAAAGTTAATATCTAACAATTGGTATCAAGAGCCATGGTTAGATCATATCTTGCACATCTTTGGATTTATAGTGGTTTTTAGGTGGTTTTTGAGTTGGAAAAAGTTTAGTGGTTTTTGCATCATTTGGTTGATCTCTTGTGTTTAAGTTTGAATTTTGTTGGTACTTTTATGTTTAGAATCATCAAAAGTGTGTAGGTGTTCATTTGGTAAGATTGAATCATCTTGGTTGGGTTGTTTTTGGATTGAAAAGTGAAATTTATTTGGTTTTTCAAGCTAGCGACTTAGCTCTCGGAATAGTTTCTTGGTAGCGACTTGCTTCACAGTTTTGTAGCGACTTACAGTGTTAATGCTAGCGAGTTAGAGCTAGCGAGTTAAAGGACAAGTAGTGGACTCTCCACTACGGGTAGCGACTTGTGGTAGCGACTTGGTCAGTAGCGAGTTGCTCTTTAGCGACTTGTGTCTCTAGCGACTTGTGTGGCAATTCTTGCCAAAATTTGGTTAGCGACTTGGTGTGTGCGAGTTACCACCTAGCGACTTACATCAGCTAGCGAATTGGAAAGCTAGCGACTTAGAGTGGTGGCGAATTAGTGTTGGCGACTTGGGATTAGTACTAGTAGCGAATTGATTCTTAATTCTCTAGAGACTTGGGGAGTAATTCATAATAACACAATGTCGGTCATCACGGTTCTTTATCACCAAAGTACTTGCTCTCTATGACCTGACCTGAGAATAGTGGCCCAGAATGCCCATCGAAGGCCTCACACCTAATAATTCGGTATCAATCAATCGAACAACTCAAATAAGTCACTCTTAATATCATCGGATGATACTAAGAATATGGAATGCACCGGTGAGCCGTTTCAACATCTCGATCGACTTCTCAAATTACTCCTATCAACAACCATGGATCGAACAAGTTGTGCCATCCTTCGTCGAGGATTTTCCCACTTTAACAAGAGCTGTCTTGCTCAACTTAGAGCGGTGAGGTTTCAAATTAACAAAGAAAAGATCTCATCGATGACTCTCATGCGCCTCGAACCATCGTCAACCAATTTCAACCACTTATCAGGAAGAATACTCCTCGGACTTTGATGATACCATGGTGGAATGTCTTTCAAAAAACACACGGGAATGGAAATTCATGAGTTCGAAACTCATTTATTCAACTTATGAGTAATATGAAACATACATTGATGAAGGCGCTAATGAGAATAACAAGTGAAGGAATTGAGCAGTGTCAAGAGTGTCCATGGAACAATGATGACGTGTCATGCTTCATTCAATTGAACCAACGAAGACCTTTGTTTGCGAGAATCTCATTTGTGATGGAAAAGGATGAAGAGAACAACAACGATTTCAAATTCTCGAGTGCGAAAAGGTATCAATCGACAAGGTACACTTATCGATCACACTAATTCTCACAAAAGGTACATGACTCTTACCGAACATGACAATGTGGAATCAATCTTTGTTTTGTGCGAATCGATGCAAGTAACATGATTGAAAAAAGGGTATATGATGAGCTATCAAACAAATTTTCAATTCTTGAAAAACTCTTGTATCTCTTTGCAAATTGAAATACAACATAAGGATGAAATGTTTTATGCAAACAAGCAGTGCGATGTCTGGAACTTCGAATTTAGAAATTTTTGATATTAATCGGTTAAAATCCAGATTCGGGACAAAGATTCGACCATAAGAAATCAAATCTCTTCTTTGAAGCCCGAATTATATTTGTCATGAGATGAGTGATACACTAGAATCTAGGAATTACGAACTAGCTCTATGTGTATCCAACCTTCTAAGAGAAAATGAGCTTTTAAGAAAGAACCTTGAGGAAACAAACTCTAAATTAGTCAATCAATCTAATCTCTTGATGAAAGATATTGATGACCTCAAAGAACAAATTCGAATAAGAGCTTCAATATTGTTGCCCTAAAAATGAGCTCGGGAAGTATCTTTGGAAATAGGATGAACACTAAGTTTGCAAAACCTTCAACTTTGGGAAAGTCAGCGATTGAGAACCACTTGAAGCGAGCAGTTATTAAACAACCTAATGCCTTTAGGTGCGAAAGAGCTAAACCATTGAAATCTAAGCTTACATCCCAAGTTGATTACAAGTCATTTTGTCAAAACCGGTCACTTCATTGCCTAATTCGGATATGATGAATCCCAAGCATAGGACTAATGAACATCACCCACAAGTCAAAAATGCTATAAGCCTAACTAGATATCATGCAAAACATAGTCGGCGGATCAATCCCTAAGAAATTCTCGGATCACAAAAGGACAAATAGTCAAAACAAGGGTGTGCACTCATTTAGTTCATCTCATTTGTGGCTTCAAATGGATTCCAGCGGCGGATTATTTAAGTATCTGAGGACTTAAGCGAACTTACATTCCTAAATCATGCCTCAGTGGATTCCAGGGTAAACTTTTCAAGATTGTAGAACCTAATAGGATCCCCATTAATGATACGTCTGGATTATCTTGTGTTGAATCAAAATGTGAGACTAAACATGCCACTAACCCTTTATGAACAAGTCTACATGTGCTTCAAGTACAATGTGCTCTCGGTCTTTTTAGTGCGATGCTCAACTCAATCGGGAACTTCATGACTTGGTTCCCTCGGATATGAACATAGCCCGGTCGGGAGCTATAGCTTGCGAAATTGATGTACTTCTTACCTTGACTCCTATTCATCTTGAATCGGGACTCGTTCTCCCATGTTTGTGTATAAATCAATTTATAAAAAAAAAAAAAAAAAAAAAAAAAAAATCATTTACTCTTTTCAAAACTTTATCATTTTTATCATTTTTAATAATGAATATACTCCTTGTTATCGATAACATCTACGGTCCTAGAAATGTCATTCAATAATGGCACGGGATCATAGATGAAGTTCGAACAATTGATATATTCTTGATAGCACAATGGGATTGGTTTATATCAATCAATGCTCTTTGATGACATTGATTGAGGGAGATTGGTTTTATATACCATTGGCTTGTCTTTGGTTATGATGCTTGTTTATTTGTATGATGTGGTGGTTTCTGCTTGTGTGACTAGCGATTATACTTTTGAAATATCGGGAAAGGGTTTCTCCACATGATAAATGTGATTGTATCTTGCTCGGAGATTGTCGGTGTGTGCTTTCTTTATAGCACTATGTGTTGAAATGTTGAATTGATTCATGATGATCGTGTAATAATCAATGCTAGAGATGTTGTCTTATCCGTGTTAGCATATTATTACCACTCATTAGTTAATACCATAGGGACAAAACTTGTCATATAGTGAAAGTTATGCTACACTAGCGACTTACCCTACCTCACGTTTAAACCACAAGGACCAATTGTGTCATATCACCATAGTTACTTGGTATACCCCTAGCGTATTACCCATAGCGTGTTACGGTTTTCATAAAGTTTTTTCTTCTTCTCTTTCTATCTCGTTTTTATCTTCTCATCGTAGCGACCTAGCAAAAGGTTTGACGCGTTCTCCCTATCTTTGCTCTCTTAAGTTCATGTGTCTAGTGTCTAACTTATCTTCATATCCAGATTCTCTCGTTCTCGTGTGGTGTGATCACTTGATTCTCTCGCTTAGGTTTGATTTTCTATGATAATATATGTTTGTTGCTTATACAATGATTGAACGTGTTAAGTGTTTGGAATTTATTTGTTTGGATTATATTGGTTGGATACATTGATGGATGATTATAATGGATTGGGCTGATGGGTTGGGTTAGGAATGTTCTTGGTGGCGAGTTAGATTGTTCTTGGTAGCGACTTAGTATGAATGTTCTTCATGGCGAGTTAGAGCTCTACATAGCGAATCGTCTCCGATGAATTAGTTCACTAATTTCCGGCGACTTGGTTAGCGAGTTAGTAACTAGCGACTTGTATTTACAAGTTAGCGAATTAATGACCTAGCGACTTAGTTAACCACTTTGTAGCGACTTGGCTTGAATTCTTGTACATGGCGACTTGACTTTACGAGCTAGCGAATTATCCTAGCGACTTGGTTAGCGAGTTAGCAGATAGCGACTTGTATTTACAAGGTAGCGAATTTGTTACCTAGCGACTTAGTTGTCTACTTTGTAGCGACTTGGTTTAAGTCTTATTCATGGCAACTTGGTCTTACATGTTAGCAAATTAGTTTAGCAACTTAAAGAGCTAATCCTTTTATGACTTGTCCGTGGCTCTAGATGACGACTTGTATTTACAAGTTTATAACTGTGTTCATGATTGAAAATTAGTCTTAGGGTCAAGGTTGTTTAAAATGTTCAAAGTTGTTGCTAAAGATGATTTCACTCTCACTACTCCTAGGATCTCCTAATTCGACTTGTTGAATCAACTTACTCTATGTAAACTGTTATAACATCTCTGTTTAGGCAAAAGGTACTTGGGTTCTCTCACGACTGCCAAATGCTTCTTTTTGCCTCATACATATGTGTTATATCACTTGTACATGTGTATCTTGGCTCATGTCATGATCACGTTGTTATGCACTCTTTTGCCCGTTAAATCCCTTATAAGCTCGTCATGTAATCATTTCTCTATATGAATGTTCCTCATTGATATATCTCAATTATGTATGTTATCATATAGTTGAAAGATGTTATATAGTTGCAATCTTTGCCACTCTATCTGTCTCCGTATGTGTTGGGAACTTCTTCAATGTTACTACTTCCTTGTCATAAGGGTGCTCTCAATACTGTCTCAATTACTATGTATCATCTAACTTTGTTCCCATCCATTCTTGTTGATTGTATGATTACTCGAATATCAATGGCAAGTTCAATCCCGAAAAGAGCGCTACCCGTCGGGATCATCGAGTTCTCTCGGGCGAAGAAATCCTTCCCAAAGTCAATGGGTGCTATAGGTAAAAGCAAGCGTTATGTGGACCTCTGAGGCTCCAACAAAATCCGATACTCAAAGTTTCAATTGACATCCTCCAAAACACTAACTTCTTGGGGCTATTACAAGCAATGCTCAATTCCTACCATCTACATTCAACAATTACGGAACACCGTTCAATGGAATAAAATCACGACGATACTCTTGCAAAATTTGGATAATATGGGTTCACAATTAATTACGATATTACGAGCAAAGCTCTTGGAATCACACCATGTGACCACGGCGTTAGATTACGAATCTCCTTTGGTCTTGACGATCGATCGTATTTCTTATTGGGTTGGGCTATCGAGCGGTATTTCAAGAGCATCGACATCATCACGGGACACATGTATCAACCACGGAGCCATTACAACCATTACGAACTTATGCTTATACGGGAAAACTTGAGGGTTCGATAAAGTGAGAATTCCTATCTTGCAAATCCTATGGGAATCTTTAATAGGGTTGATGTGAATGTCTCGGATCGTATTTGGGAAGAATTCTAGTTATCAATGAACACATTCATATCGATAGAACCTATTTCACGAACAATGTTCAAGGTCGAAAAAGCGAGAACAAACTTGTAATTCCCGGCATCGATTCTCCAAGCTTGTCATCCAAGATTGCAACAAACTCACAACTTCACTCCTAGATGCGAATCAACTCTTCACAAAGCGAACATGAATTTGTTTTAGGAAACTTGAAATATGTTCCTAGAGGTTCGGATCAAGAAGTATTTGGATTGCCAATTCACGATCGTCTTCTCACGGATGATATCAAGAAGAAGGACTACTTCAAGCAATACATGAAAAGAGCAACCAAACTCTCGCTAATGTCACACCTCTCCTTTACAACCAAGCGCTCCCAAGACCACCTCGACTCTAAAGCATCCTATGCCTCTCTTCCTAAAAGAGGCGTGAAAGATCTCATCGGTCGAATCTTCATCCAAAAGCATAAAGAAAAGAAGAAGAAAGTGGAAAAGGAAATAGATGAGAACAACGAGGTGCCAAGGAATACTTTCGGGTTAATTGATGAGGATGACGATACGCAACTTGGTATTCAAGAAAGTCTTGAAGATCAAAATGTGAAGGCTCCGATGGGTGGAGTTGTGTTAAGAGAACCCGCTCAACCACCTCAACAAACATTGAATTACACTTGACAAGGGTAAAGGAGTTGCAAGTGTTGAACAAGCTGCTCACATGCTTTTAACCATCTCATCATCTCCTTCTAGCACCACTAATCAATATGAAATGAAGAGAAGAACAGATTCACCTCATGAAAAGAACAATGCGGTGTGGTTAAGGTGCACAAAGCGTTTAAGGAATCTCTATCACTTGGTGAGACTCAATCGAGTTGAATGTTGACACTCTGTTACAAAAGGGCTCACGGGAGAACCTTGAGACAAGATCAGCGAGACCTTGAAGGTGGATGAACCAAATCGTCTACAAACTCTCTATCTTCACTTAAGAATCTTGATGATGTCTTCTCTTTTGGTGATCAATTCATTAATGACAAAACCTTAGACTACTGCACAATCCATGTATAATTTCGACATTCGACAAGATACTTCAACCATTCCTCCAATGATTGCATCTTCACTATCAACGCACTTCCACCTCCCTTGCACTTTCAATCAACCGTACAAACACCAACGACAACACCACCAACTCCGAACCCATCTTCACAATTGCGGATGAAGTGGCTCCACCGACTTCCCTCACAGATTCTCACGTCGATCAACTCTTGGATAAAACCATTAAAGGGTAGAAGCCTTTGGAAGGCAACTTCCTAGATCTGTTGATTCTCGGTGGATCGTGTCTGATTGGAGCACCTCAACTTCACCAGGCGATTCTTGATGCTATTGAAGGAGAAGTCAAGGATGCCGTGGAATGGGCAATGGAGCTCCACTTCTCGAGACGATTCAAGGACCTCCCATCTCCGATATGAGGCGACCACAGTGAAAAGGATGTATGAGGTTTGAAGAGGATAAGCATGAGGTTCACGATAAACTTTATGAGGCACTTGAAGAATCCATCAAGTTCGACAATTATGAGCAGTTTAAAATTGAAGTCGGAGAAAAGGATGCTAAAAGAAAAGAAGGACAATTGTGATGGAAACATTGATGAAGGATCGCAAAGATCGCAAAGATCCTCCACCACCGAGGCTGGGAACTTGGAGCTGGAATCCTTCGTCAACACCAATTCACCTCCATCACGACCACCATCATCAACCCCAAAACCGTCCAATCAATCGGACTCTACAAACAAGCGAGTACTCGGAAGAAATCGCCGCACCGGGCGACGATCGATTCAAGATTCACCTCCACATCCACTTCAATTCACGATGATCAAGTGGTCCACGAAGAGTCTCAAGTTATGGTGACTCGAGAACCGGATGAAGATGATGCATCGGAAACATATTCCTAAGCCATCGGAAGATTGGTTTGACAATTACATGGTGGGAACCGCACTAGTACATCCGGGTAGCTCCTTCAGAGACACAATTCAACGGCGCATTGTGGAAGATAGACCTCCTTCTCCGGAACCCATGGACAATCCAGTCGACTCTATGATTCCCGACAACAATTGGGCATCGGTTA
Source organism: Chrysanthemum lavandulifolium (assembly GCA_022545495.1). Taxonomy (NCBI): domain Eukaryota; kingdom Viridiplantae; phylum Streptophyta; class Magnoliopsida; order Asterales; family Asteraceae; genus Chrysanthemum; species Chrysanthemum lavandulifolium. The sequence continues at coordinate 235,164,000 of CM040242.1, read as the reverse complement.
TCACCAATAACTATGAAGTTCGGTGAAGACTCTCTTACGCACTACTGCTGTGATATGGGAAGTTTCATTAGATGGTTTTGTGGCGGAAAAGTATCTCTTCCATAACACCAAGAGATCTAGAAGGACAAGCCTACGAAATTGTCAAAGTCTTCCATTCGATGCAAACCATCTTCAATATCGGATGGAAGAATGCCATAAGATCTTGAATGACCAAGTCGGTGAGCAAATCGATCGCTTCAATGTCAACAAATCTCTTCCTCTTGGTGGTGAACACAGTCGGATAACCATTCGGTGAATTCTTCTTCAATCGCGACTTGGACTATCGTGTGCTCGCTCTGCGGAAAGAAGGCTGCTCTATCTATTTCAAAGATGAAAGCGCAATCTATTACGATCGGGGCTTGAGCGGATGGTTCTGATCAATTCGGGCAAATGAAGAGCAAAAGTATGATATTGCGGCGTCTTATGGTATTTCCAGGGTGGTTCAAAAGAAGATGTTCTACATTGAAAGACATGGTCTTGATAAAAGGCCTTGATGAGGTCGGATCAAAGCGCAAATCTTAAGCGTTATCGGTGTAGAGATCTTCCGATCTATGGATATGAGTACTTGAAGAAGATTGTCCTTAAAGAGCGACCTCAAAGTGTATACCATTGAAGAGAACGACTTCAAACATCTTCTACCAAATGATTTGAAGATCTCTATCTCTTAAATCTTCAAGGACACGGAGCACTTACATGCGTGAGAAAAGGCCCTCTGCGGTGTCACTCTTTGGATCGGGGCTTAGTCATACGGAAGCGAGTTGAGGACTTTCGACAGCATTGAAAGCTACCAAACCGGGTCAACCTCACAAGTCCTCAATGGAATGCAGTGGGCATGAATTTCATCGAGAATACAAAGTTCTTGACACTCCTAGAGCCGTCATCTTCACCGACGGATATGGATCGCGTATGCTTATCGTCTATGTGAACTCTACAAGTTTAGTGATGAGTGCGCTCAAAATGGTCGAAGAAGAACTTGACACGAGTGAAAGAAGCCAAACTTGATATGAGATCTTGGGTTAAAACTACGTTACGGGTGATGATGGCGTGAAGAGGTGTGAACATTTCATTCTTTGCAATCCGTCGAAGACTCATGACGAAGGATCTTCCGCGACCTTGAAAGCTTTGTTGGTGGTAGGCTCGTGATGGTCACTACAAACTTCTTCAAAGAAGCGAATGAAGACTTCTTGAATACCGTTTATGTTTTGTTAACTTTGTGTTATATGTGGTGTATTAAATATGAACAACTATGATACATGTAATAGTGCTAGGATTTGTACTATGGTTTCCCTTGTGAAAAGGGAAACATCATGTTAATCCTTTTTCTTTATCATATAAAATTGGACACATTTTCTCCTACAAATATTTTACCTCATACTTATTTAAATCACTTGAGATCCAAAATCTCAAAGGATTTAAGATTTTGATCGGGGAGAAAATGTGATATAAATATGAAAGATGGTAAAAGATAAGATGACCAATTTTGTGCATACTTCTCACTTATATGTGCTAAACAAGTTTTCGAATCTCGAAGCATATATTAAGGGGAGAACTCTCTTGTAAATTCAAGTCATCGAAATTACACGACACTTTAAATACTTTAAAGTACCTTGATCACATGGCTTCTAATCCTTTGATGATAAAGGTTCCTCTAGTATGTGCAAAACCCTTTTCAACCTCGAGGCACATATTGAGGGGGAGCGAATTTATGGAAACCTCATCCTTCCCGGAAATGCTATATTTACTTGATTTAATATGGGAAGTGATGTTGATATCTTTTAGAAAATGGTAATCAAAAGAAGTTAATTCTTTCTCTTGCCTCCGTGTGCAAAACATTTTCAAATACTTGATGCACATGTTGAGGGGGAGTTCTCGTTCTAAAATATCAAAAACAATTCGGTACAAAATGCTTTGATAATATATCACAAGTATCGAATTGATTTTCAAATGGTTTTCAATTGGATCCAATGGCGGATGAACAATACCAATTAGACCGACCAACTTTACTTTATATGCGGTGATATAAGGATGATTAGGTTAGGTATTGGTTCCCATGATCCGCCGAGCAGGAGGATCTACCGAGGACAATCCACTAGTTAGTGTAGAAGTCCTTAGGTATGATGATAAAAGGAGAAAAATGAGATAAGGGAAGAGTGCGGACTAAGGCGAGCTAGTCTTGGAATAAACCCAACAAGGTTCTAGCTATGAAGTCTTGGTAAGCCTTGAAGGGTTGAAGAATTAAAAGAATTGAATGAGAAAGGGTGAAAACAAATAGCCTCCATTTATTCAACCTTAGAATGACCGGGTTCACTTCATATACTCTTGATGGTAACATCGGTATTGAAGACAAGGCGTCATGGACCCGGTGGCGCTTGCACTTCAACTTTCCAAACCACTCAAGTTCCTCCTAAAAGGACTTGTTTCATTCTCACGGGGAACCGACATTATCTATCGACTTTCTCTTAGAGATGGTTGATATTGAAGAAGACCTCTCCCTAGTCTCCGTTATAGGATCCAAATATGCACAAATTGAGTCTAGAGCCACGAGATCATCAATAAATCTCATTAGGACACTTTCAATGAAGACTCTGTTTCACACAATGTGGAAGAGATTATATCTTGAGTCCTCGCATTATCCTTGTGGTATTGCGGAACATCCGAGTGATGTGTTTACATATTCACAATGAAGATGGAAAGCCTTGGAGCCAACATCAAACAAGCTCTGGTAGGTGGCATGTGAGATCTATCATATAGATCAACCATGTGACAACCCAGCAGAAACAATGGGGCGATTCAATTTCTTGAATCAATCACGGTTCGAGTTATGGATTGACGGATACCTTTGAAAAACCGGTCTTTGTGCTTAAAAACTCTTTTCTTTAGCACATCGATTGTGTACTCATTTTCAAACCAAAAGGTATTTTATGATTGATAATTGATTTTCAATAAAACCTTCGTTGTATTGCAAAAACAATTTCTATTGAGCAATACACGATTGTTTTCAAATCTCTTTTCATCAATCGGTGAACTTAAAATTATTTGGTTCACTCACTCCTTCTTTGTCTTCTTTGAGATGTTCGGTTTGAGAACAGCTAGAACAGTGCGAAACCTGTCAAGGAGATTCTTAGGAATCCTACGATCACGAGCGATACTTGTCTTGATCAGCGAGGAACAAGTGGGCGTGTACCTCAATTCAGCGAAGTGATCAAAGACACTTCGTGCGATTTGTTGCTAGCATTGTATGCGAGTGCGCCCGGCGTTTGCGGTGATCGAATGAAGCGGTCAATCCACGACCGCATGCTCACTTAACACATTCATCTCAAAAGAAATCATGATTAGTGCATCAATGACTCGATATCTTCACTCCAAGCTTACGCTACTGCTGCGCCAATATCATGATTCAACAAATGTGATAACGCTACACGCGTCGTTCGGGGTCAAGAAACTTCCTTTCTTGAGCAAGTTTTATAACACCTAGGCGATGAACCTAATCGTTGTAGTGTAGTAATTAGGGTAAGCCACGGGTATTGATATCGTTCTCTGGGGAATAGGAATGCTAGTGAGAAGTTACTACGCTAAGGTTGAGGTTGAGGAAGATTATTTTTGTATTTTATATTTTTGTAGAAATGGAAAAGGTACGAATCTCGGGTATTGGATTTGGGGTTGGTATTGCTACCGATTACTCTACTATTATCTAATTATCTAAGCTAAGGTTGTGATAGTCTATGTCTAATTGATGTGTACTCGTATGATAGTTTAAAGATGTGTTTACTTAGGTTTTACTACTCCTTAATTATCTCCTATTGATGGTTGATTTGTCACGTCCTTATTCCTAGTTGCGTTGTGATTCTAAGGCTATAGGGCGTGCTTGTTTCCTAACTCTTTGAAATTACCAAAGGGTCTTGTTTACAAATCCTCTAGTGATTTATAGGCGCCTACTCTACGGTTGTCCTTGAATACTTTATCCTACAATTACCTAGATAATTATATTCTAAAGTTCACAAAGAAAAGTCAAGCATTAAGTACACAACGAATAATCTAGCGCACTCTAGATCATTAGTCAACTAAGATAAGTATCAACCAATCAATATTCAATAATTAAGTTTCATATTCCTAGCAAACACACAAATAAATTAGCGGACATGGAGAACATGCAAGCATACACACAAATAATCAAAGACATAATTAAATTAATGAAGTAAATACTTATCTTGATGTATAATAGGGTTTAGAACCTAAAATCTGCACAAGAAAGCCTTGGTTCGGTTTAGGTTTTACTCCAAAAGACTACCCACAAAACCAAAAATTCGGATTCTATATATAAGATTACATCTGCGACGACGCCACCTTATGTTTCGTGGCGCCGTCGTGTCGCCGCTCATTAGGGTTTCGTCTTGGCCACGTAAACCTTGCGACGGCGCTACCTTATGACCGTGACGTCCCTTGACTCGGCGCCGTCTTGGGCGCATCTAGGCCGTCCGAGTAACGACGGCCTACTCCTTTAGAACACGACGTCGTCCCTTGAAAACATGCAATTTAAACCCGACCCGTCGCAAAATTCCTTCCGACGGCGTCGCAGATATCTTGATGACGCCGTCGCCTTATGTTTCAAGACTTTGAGTGTCTCGATTCGACTTTGGCCATTTTCTTCGTATATTCGCGCTTTTCGTCCAAATAAGCATCATTCCGACATTTTGCCTTCAAGAGACCTAAAAGTGAAAAGGAACGATATTAAGCAATAACGGATCTGAGTGATCGAATAAGGGCTTAAATGACCCAAAAAGGTACCTTTAAAACCTTATCAAATATCCCTACACTTGGTATTTGATTGTCCTCAAGCAAATGTGCTTTTAGCCAATTAATTTATAAGTTAGGGGTCATGAAGCATTCATTCAAAACGGTCCACAACACATATAAGCCCATAAAAGTCATAACAAGCACGGAATTACATACTAGCACCTCACATGGGGTGTTTGGATACTCACATCTCTCTCGGGTATATATGAAATATAACAAATCGAAATGGAAGATAAACACTCATTAACCGGTCTAGTACATAGATTACCATAGGCTTGAGAATAGATCAAACCTCCGTCGCTTTGGCATAAGCACCTAGGAAAGACTATCAAAGAGGTCTTTTAAAGGGTTGTAATGTTAGGCTTACGGTAGGAAATGAAGGGTTTGGTGGGATAGGCTATTTAGTGGTGGATAGTCAAAATCTCTATGTTGCAAGTATACGAAGAATGGCGTTGCTAAGCCAAGACTCGACACTCTAAAACTCTAGGCAACGAAAATAAACAAACATAATTTAAAGATAGATGTAGGATGGTAGCCCGTATGGTTTTTTTTTTTTTTTTTTTTTTTTTTTTTTTTTTTTTTTTTTTTTTTTTTTGCATACACTTTTACTCTACCATCCTCTACGGTACATCAAAATGATAGGGATTTATAGACACATCCCTACACTTGAGTTTTATTACTCTAACACTAATTTGACCCGAATTGAAAAGATCAAAACACTTGGAGTACATTATTATGCAAACAAAGGGAATTTGAGTAACGTTCTCTTCCCTATATTTCATAAACTTTAACTTTTCCCATGAATTCCAATCATCCCAAAGCGTATACAAAGGATATGACTCGACTTAGCAACTCATGCAAGCAACGGATAATTGAACTAAGGGTTTTGGGTGATAACATAAATTGCACTAAAAGTGAGTGCAATAAAGGTAGGCTAAAGCGATTTGGGTGTATATTTGGGGTGGGGTGTAAACAATGCTCTTCATTGATATCCGGAAAAACCGAAACATCACGAGAACCGCGAAAAGGATAGGCTCGAGGGGTTAACTAGGGTATCGTGTACTAAAGATGAGTACATCGCAAAGGGTGTGGGGAATTACTCAACCGATATGGAAGAAGTAATTATATTACGGTATCAAACAAGGGTTTATCCTAATGCCTCTTATCATTTAGTTATTCCTAACTACACAAGTGTAGTCTCACTAGCGATCTCGAATGCATCACAAAACAAGTTCTAGAATCTAATATACTACCGGTTCACACTCTAAGCATTAAAGATGAATGCTTTAATTCCTACTAATCTAAGGGCGATCCTCACATTTTGGGTGGAATTTAGGTGGTAAGGTTTTTTTGTGCTAGTCATGCAACTTCCTATCCATGAGGCGCTTTTGTTAAGACTAATGGCCCACTCTTATCGTCATGAAAAAATTTTAAATTTGGCTAAAATTACCCTAACCTACATTTTCTCATGGTTTATTACACAAATACACTTGGACAAAGCAAATAGTCAAGGATAAGCATAGTTTCAAAGTTCCGTTTTATTTTCCCTCCCTACACTTAAAGCGAACATTGTCCCCAATGTTCCCCGAAAATATCAAAGTTATGATAATAGAAGGTAATTAAAAGCGAAAAAACTAATACTCCCGATTAGCTCGGTAGGATCCGTAAAAGTGGTGGTTAAATCTTTTCCAAGAAGAGTTTTTGCGTGAAAGGCTCCTTCCAAACTTGTGTAACTTCTTCTTGACAAACTAAACTGCACACTAGAAGAAAACAAAGCGAAACCTTCGCGTAAAATCGGCGGTAATAATATACATAAGACTCGATTTAAACTAGGATATAATGCTTGTGGAATGGATGTTTACAATTTCTAAGAAAATTAAGACACAGAAAATTCCAAAATTTATAAGTAGCTCGAAAACGAGAAAAAGTAATCGATGTTTTACTCCTTCTGGCGCCGTCGGTTTCAATCTGACGCCGTCGTTATCCCGACAAAAAGCGGTGCGATTTTCTAGAAAAATTTCGGAAAATTTACATCTTTAGAATCTGGAAAATTTACGCAAAACATTCATTATGACTCGATACAAGCATTTGACTCGAACAAACAAACATATATATCTTTTAATTAATTGTTATTCTCATGTTTACGTTTCTTTTGGCGTGTGTAATCCTCCCTACACTTATCCCTTATGTAAAATACCTTTATATGTAATTAAGACGAAGTTAAAAACAAAATAAAGCATTTTTACAAATTTAAACATGAGGATAAATAATTAATAAAAGATATATGACACACAAATGAAAATAAAAAAAAAACAAATACACATGGGTTGCCTCCCAAGAAGCGCTTGTTTTTGTTCGAGTCACGAGCCTGACTCTACCCTTATTTAACAGATAAAGGGGAAGTTTTCCCTACACTTAAGTTCAAATGCGGGTGATAGTAGCAATACACACCCTTAGGGTGGAAATTTGCTACGTGAGGAGAGGGTGATGGGTGATTTATATGCTCAAAGGTGTGCTCTATTCATTATAACCTTACCTAAGTCTATTGGTGTGGCGAGAGAATCAAATCTCTCTCTAAGAATGGATCATTTTCTACCAACTTCAAAAGATTCACAGTTAAGGATCCATCTTGACCTAATAAACCGGTTTAAACCCATAGTGTTTCTTGTTATCAACCATGAATGGGTGATATAAGTGTGTAAGGTCATGGGTTACTCCTATATCGGCTTCTACTCTACATGGCCTAGAATCTACCACCTTTATCAAGCAACTACCCGGACTATCTATTTTGATTGGTGGATTGGGGCCTAATTCAATTCAAGATTCACATCTAAAGGCGGAAAATTGGGTAAGGTTTTTAAGTGAGGCTCGGTTCATCAAAATATGGAACTTCCTAGGACTAAGAGAGAGGTCATGACAACAAGCATCTAAACCTACATTCTCTAATGGTGTTTGGTCCAAAGGTTCTCTAATTGGGGTTCCTATAGTCTCTTCTACTTCTTCCGGTAAGTTATAGGCGATGTGTGTTCCTCAGTGATGGTAAGACTTGTGGGTTATCAGGGGTTGGATTTTCTACTCTATCCTCCATCTTATCAAGATCACCTATGTATTCATTTTGTATTGTGGTAGCGCCTAACCATGACATGCACCTTGGTACCTCAACTCTAATCATCTCCTTCCTAAACAACCTTTCAGGCAAGTTTCCAAATTGAAAATAGGTCTAAAGATTCGTTTTGGGTCCCATGTTCCACTTCTAAATTGGGCGTGAATCTCAAAGGTTTCCATGCAAATCGAGCACCACGTCCCCAAATATCCCCATCCGTTACATAGTCAAGTCTCCTTTGGGTTTAGGTAGGCGTACGAGTGTAAAAGAATTGTAGTGGAAGCAATGAAGTCAATACCATGATAAAGGACTTTTGCAATAAATATTTAATGCGAGTCCAAGCCTCGGGAAAGGATTCATCATGATGTTGCTTTGGAACCTCGGGATCTCATTTTGGAGTGGAAAGGGTAGATTATGTAGTGGATTTTGTTGATTGGGTGAAAGTTTTGGTGGATTCGCATTCTCCATGATGGTGAGCGGAAGAGTCAATGGAAAAGTTTTACTAACAAAGGCACAAAGAAGGGGATAGACTACGAGGAAGCTAAAAATGAGAAAAAGTTATTTGATAGGAATCAAGTAAGGAAACCTAAGCGAGGTGGACTACTAACTAGCTATTCTATTCCCGGCGGTGGCGCCAAAACTTGATAACGCTACACGCGTCGTTGGGGTCAAGGAAACTTCCTTTTCTTGAGCAAGTTTTATAACACCCTAGGCGGTGAACCTAATCGTTGTAGTGTAGTAATTAGGGTAAGCCACGGGTATTGATATCGTTCTCTAGGGGAATAGGAATGCTAGTGAGAAGTTACTACGCTAAGGTTGAGGTTGAGGAAGATTATTTTGTATTTTTATATTTTTGTAGAAATGGAAAAGTACGAATCTCGGGTATTAGATTTGGGGTTGGTATTGCTACTGATTACTCTACTATTATCTAATTATCTAAGCTAAGGTTGTGATAGTCTATGTCTAATTGATGTGTACTCGTATGATAGTTTAAAGATGTGTTTACTTAGGTTTTACTACTCCTTAATTATCTCCTATTGATGGTTGATTTGTCACGTCCTTATTCCTAGTTGCGTTGTGATTCTAAGGCTATAGGGCGTGCTTGTTTCCTAACTCTTTGAAATTACCAAAGGGTCTTGTTTACAAATCCTCTAGTGATTTATAGGCGCCTACTCTACGGTTGTCCTTGAATACTTTATCCTACAATTACCTAGATAATTATATTCTAAAGTTCACAAAGAAAAGTCAAGCATTAAGTACACAACGAATAATCTAGCGACTCTAGATCATTAGTCAACTAAGATAAGTATCAACCAATCAATATTCAATAATTAAGTTTCATATTCCTAAGCAAACACACAAATAAATTAGCCGGACATGGAGAACATGCAAGCATACACACAAATAATCAAAGACATAATTAAATTAATGAAGTAAATACTTATCTTGATGTATAATAGGGTTTAGAACCCTAAAATCTCGCACAAGAAAGCCTTGGTTCGGTTTAGGTTTTACTCCAAAGACTACCCACAAAACGAAAAATTCGGATTCTATATATAAGATTACATCTGCGACGACGTCACCTTATGTTTCGTGGCCGCCGTGTGTCGCCGTCATTAGGGTTTCGTCTTGGCCACGTAAACCTTGCGACGGCGTCACCTTATGATGTGTGCCGTCCCTTGACTCTGACGCCGTCTTGGCGCATCTAGGCCGTCCCGAGTAACGACGGCCTACTCCTTTAGAACTCGACGTCGTCCCTTGAAAACATGCAATTTCGCCCGACCCGTCGCAAAATTCCTTCCCGCGGCGTCGCGGATATCTGATGACGCCGTCGCCTTATGTTTCAATGACTTTGAGTGTCTCGATTCGACTTTGGCCATTTTCTTCAGATATTCGCGCTTTTCGTCCAAATAAGCATCATTCCAGCATTTTGCCTTCAAGAGACCTAAAAAGTGAAAAGGAATGATATTAAGCAATAACGGATACAGAAGTGATCGAATAAGGGCTTAAATGACCCCTTAAAAAGGTACCTTTTAAAACCTTATCAAAATGCTTCCGCTACTCTGATGAGAAGATATCACGATCCATAATGTGAGCATGTCGGTCCCAAAGTCACAACACCACAATGGATGTCTCAGAGATTGTTGTTTGCTGATGATCTCAAAAGGTGGCTCTTATTTACTATCTCGTGAATCAGAAATGGACCTCCTACATTAAGTACAAATCTTTGCAGTCTTTGAAGTTGCACCACCTATGCACCAAGTTTACGATGTTGTTATATGAAAGTCTACGAGCTCAAGAACAAAGTCAAGTCTAGAATGCTAGGATTTGAAATGTAAAATATGGGGTGACCTCCTTAGGGGGAGATTGTTAGGAATTAGAAAATTCCGGTGTTGAAAGAGTCGGTCACCCCAACTATTATCTAGAATAAGTTAGCTCGTAGATTGGTCATTTGTTACGGTTTATGTAGTTAGTTAGTAGCATAAAATAGTGTAGTGCAACACCGTGGAGGAAGGTCGGTCTTTACCACCGTATCCACGATCCACAGGCCGTCGGAGGTCGTTTAGTTTGTAACCTATAAATACCCTCTACCTTGCAAGGTAGAGGTTGGATATTCTTTGGTAATCTAATATTCCACTAGTTTCTCTCACTAGAATGTCCCACTCTTTCTCTCTAAAATCATCTATGTGCTCATTGTGTTAATGTTATGATGTGTATGTGAAAAGTTAATATCTAACAGCTTTCAAGAAAAAGTTATACCATGTCGAAGTCTGCTGCTGAAGGGTTTTTCAGAAATTCGATTTTTAGGGTTTTTATGCATATTCAACTTCTTGAATTTGTTTTACTTGTTCTAATTCTTGATGGAGGTTGTTTATACATTGTGTGGTGTTTATGATTCATGGTTAGAAGCAGCTTTGATAGTGTTTTCTCGAAACCACTCCTAGTGTTTTCTCGAAACCACTGCTAGTGTTTTCTCGAAACCACTGCTAGTTCACCACTCAAGGGGAAGTTTCTACTGCTTATATTCTCTATTTGTTGATAACAAAATGGGGAAGAAATATTGGAGTGGCATGGCATGAATCAAGGGGAAGACAAGGAAGACAAGAATGTTTCATTCGTAGTGAGATTTAATTATCTCAACTTCTGCTACTTCGTCTAAGGAAGTTCGTACAAGAACCGTGTTTGTTTTGTCATCATCAAATAGGGGAAGATTGTTGGGTTTATTGATTCGATGATACAAAACAATAAAGAATGAAACATCAAGGACTTAAAGTGACAAAGAAGAAATCTACAAAAAGATGGAAGGACTTGCTTGCAAAAGAAGATTTATTATTTAGTCCTTCGTAGTATCTTGTAAACCCTAATCCTCTAGTATATAAAGAGGACATGGGGTGTAGGTTTTAATAATTAAGTCTTCCATAATGTAGTCTAAAGGTGTGTGTGTGTGTGTGTTTGTGTAACCTAGGCGTGTAGTTTATTGTAGCGTCTAGGTTAGTTGTTTACCTCAAGATCTAAGGTGTCTTAGATCCACATTATGATTAGGTAACACGTATTATTCTGATCAAATAATATTTGGAGGAGATTGGGTGAAAGTAAAACCTTGTGTCAATCATAATGATGTTTTGATTTATTCCGCTGTGCATCTTATTGTTATCATTGTTATTATTAAACCCTAGAGGCTCAAAACGATCTCAAGGAGTATAACAAACTCCACACTATCTAACTTGTACATCGATGCACCATATCAAATGTACACCCTTGGCACCATAGGCGGACCTTCATAGAGACCCGGGGGGGGCCGCGGCCCCCCCCAAAATTTGCGGCACCTGGTGTAATATTATAGGTTTTAGGTGTAATTTAATTGAGGTTACAAACAAATCTCCGATTCGGCCCTCCCAAAATAAATTCGGCCCTCCCAAAAAAAATGTTCAAGTTCCGTCTATGCTTGGCACCATTCACTAATGCCTTCAACACGACCCATCGGTACCTTTCACTAATGCCTTCAACACAACACTTATATTGAGGGAGAAAGAACTATCAACAAGATGCACTTCAGTGGTCTTGATGGTGACGAAGCTTAGCAACTCATGACTTGAGCTTGCATGTCTTCAAGAGGTGGTGATCTCGCCTTTAAGAGGAACCTAGAGAATCATACAAACATAAAACTACATAGAATGATCCTTTGGAGTAGTTAGAGATGTTAGAATACTGGGAGGAAGTATATCTAAGAGTGGTGGTGAGCAAGAGAGAAATGACTCACTCTTTATAGACAAAACTTGTCGACTGTCCCAAGGTTCCCGCGGATCCCTCCCTAGAGGGATCCGGCTAGTGCAAAACCTGGGATCCGGCTACTGGGTCAATTTAGTCTGGATTTCGGGTTGCAAACCGGGTTATGGGTTATGGTTTATGGACCATGGGTTATGGGTAATGGATTATGAATACCAAACAAGATGCAATGTACCTAGTCATTGGGTTATGGATCTTGGGTCATGGGTCATGAACTTTTGGTCATGGACTTTCGATCATGGATATGGATAATACCCAACATGACTTCATGCATGATGTCATGAAATGGGTCATGGGTTATGGATCATGCTCCATGGGTATGGGTTATGGACTTTGGTTTTTACCCAATCAACATTCATTGTACCTAGTCAATGGATCATGGGTCATGGGTTATGGACTCTGATTTTTACCCATTACAACATATACAAAGTACATATACATTTTCATACAATGTAAACACTAGTTATTATACATATGTATTTCTATAAGATGTAAACAATATTACTAGTTAGTGTTATATAAAAATGTCTTTGGGTTTATATAACTTATTTACTAGACATGTTTTGATATAGTTTTAATATGTTTAGTAAAAGTGTGTTAGTAAACTATTGGCTCAAACCTTTTACGTATTTTATTTGTTTCGTTAAAATGATTTTACGTTTGTTATCGACAAAACATTAGAAGATTGTAAAATATAAATAAACGTTTTTATGGCTTATTTGTATTAACAAAAATGGTTGCCAAAGCTTATGGGCTATGATTATGAGATAGTTTACAAACAAGGTAGGGAAAATGTGTCTGCTGATGCCTTGTCAAGATTGCCAAACACTGGTGAAATTCTGCAAATGGTGACTGATTCTTTAGAAAAGAATCCAATTATAGTATTTGGGTAACTCAAATGTATTATATTTGAATCCCCATATCGTTCCTAGCGAAGGATGAATGGAGATTACAACTCGCGTCGCGTTATTCGGGTTTTGAACGGTTAAAAAGGATTTTATAGTGATTTCTAAACTACGGGGCAAGGAAAAGTAATGGGAAGCAATTAAATCTACTAAACCTATGGTGCAAACAAGAAATTACAACTAAGTATGCAAATAACAACTAAAAACGTAAATTACGAATTAACTAAAACGTATATTAAAATGCAAACTACTCTATTTTAACTTCTAGAAGTGATCTAATAATTTTCTATAGCTAAAAAGGTGATTTAAAAAATTATCTAACATTTAAAACTAATTTTTTTGGTTTTTCTTAATTTTATTTGAATTAAAAACTAATTTTGTATTTTTAAAATTGATTTAAAAAGCTAGAAAATATAAAAATTTACAAGAAAATTACCAAACTATTTTTCAAAAATAAAAATAGACTAAAAATGATTTTTAAAACTGAATTTAAAAACTGATTAAAACTAATTAAATATCTAGAAAATACTAAATTCACTAGGAAAAATCTGGAAAAATACTTTTTCTAACTTTTTGATTTTTCTAAACCTAATAAAATTAACTTTTTATTTTTGTGACAATTTTATGATTTATTTGAATTAAAAACTATTTAAAAGTGTTAAAAACTGATTTTTAATCTAGAAAAATAGTAACTGAACTTAAAAAATTATGAAAAATTGCAGAAAAGATCTAAATGCAAATGTGAATCAAGGAAAATTATGAAAAACAGCTAGTGAATGCAGAATAAGCACTGTGATGTGTAACTGTAATGAATAAGCTATATGGAAATAGGCTAAAAGCTAAAAATAAGCTACCAGAAACTATAACAAACTGAAATAAGTCCAAACTAACTAAGAACTACATATTGCAACTAGTAGTGACTAAATAAGCTCAAGAAAATAGCTTAAAAGCACTTGATCAGTCTAAATTCCAAACAGACCCTTAAGTGCTATAAAAAGCTCTAGTAAGCTAAGGATTACCTAAAATAAGCTACAAGGAACATTAGGGAACCTAAATTATCTAAAGAAATCTAAAATATAGAAAGCTTAAATGGGGAATAAGCTAAATGATAAGCTCATAACCATAGGGTCTTCTTGAGGACACGGCGGTTTGAGATAGTGGTATTCGAGGTTCAAAATAGGCTACATATAAAATTTGAATAAGGAATCTAAGTAAGCTAAATCTAATGAAGCAATTAAAATGAATAAAGTGAAAATAAGGACATGGATTGGTATGTTGTAGCAACATACTAATGGGAATTAGGGACTAACTTGCAAACTAAATAAGCTAAAGAAAAAGCACTATAAAACTGAAGAAGCTACAACATAGAAACTTTATACTCTAAACTAAAAATAGAAGTAAAAATCAAGCAAAGTAACCAAAAGGAAAGGAAATAAGCTGTTGTGAAGAAGGTACTATGGACAGGACAAGGATTGCAGACAGAAAAATGAGACCAAACCCCTAACTTCAAGCTTATCAAAAGCTATGTAGAAAAAATCACAAAAATCTAAATAAATATGGATTAAGATGATAAGCTACCAAATATTTATTTCCCAAAATCTCAGATGAAATGGATAAAAAAAGAGTAAATGAAAAATCAAAACTAAAACCTGTTTGGAAAATGTGTTGATATTTTTGACTTTTCAGTTTTTGAAAGGTTTGACTAAAATGAACTTTGAATGATCCTAAATTACTAAGAATGATGTAATAAGCTATATTAAGACATAAATAAGCTATGTAATCTACTTGTGCAACTAAGGAGATGAGTATGCAAACTAAATTGACAATTTGAAGGCAAAAATAAAATGAAAATTGGATTTTGACTATTTGATGTGTAACAAGGTATTTAATTCTAGAACTAAGCTAAACTATCCTAAATGAAGATGTATGAACCAAAATTAACACCGATGCGGTCTTGAACTTAATTTAAATGCTTAAACCAAACACATTAAAGAACCAAGTGCAATTTAACATTTAAAACTTGATGAGTTTGGATTAAAACATAATTTAAATGAACCAAATAAGTCTAAAGCTGACTATTTAAAAACTTGAAATCGCAAATTTAACCAAAAATCATGTTGACTTTAATGTTTGACTTCGTTGACTTTTGAGCAACTTGAATTTTAGAGCAATTATCAATAATAAGCTGCATAAGCTATCAGCGACACATGAGCTTATAAAACAAATTTAAGGCTTATGAAATAACTTGAATAACGATGACAAATTAAGGAAAAAGCGAAAACTAACTTTTCATTAATTAAGCGAAATTACAATGTGAAACTTGAAATTACAACTAAGAAAAACAATTTAAATGATGAAATTAAAACGGTAATGAGTTTTCTAGGCTACCCCAATAATAACCCTCATCAACCTCATCTTTCACCTTGCACACCACCTCTCTTTTGCAACCTACATACAACCTTTTATGCACAATAAGGCGACCAACACTATAAAAAAACATACACCACAAAAATACATTTTAATTATTAAAACACACACACAAAGAACCACACAACCTGGGTTGTCTGGACGACCCTCATACCCAAAACCATGACCGACAACCTTCGACGACCTTGAAGCCACAACAAGGACGACCCTGAGCAACCTTCACAACCCAGTAGGTTGTCACCCTTACTGTGCCTAGCCTAAAGATATAAAAAGCGGGCGATTTCTTGTGGCGGTGAAGAGGCCTTTTATAGTGAAGTAGAGCACAGGCTTGGATCTTAGAAGCTTACGGAGTACAATCTCGCCTTTGATCTTCTCTGTGTCACCATCTCAATCCACACCGTAGGATCAATCTTATGATGTGGCTTGGCCAATAGAATCACTCCATTCGTACACCTTGGCAATCCAATATGTCACACCCTCGACACGTTTTGAGGGTTCTAGAGACCTAAGTATGTGGGTAAAATGGTGGAGCAGGGGTAATTGTGGAGATGGAGGTTGAATAGTAAATTGGGTGTGTTTTACTATTTAGGCGCATATTTTAGAAAGGGTGGTTTTTATTGTGTTTAAATTTTTGTTGAATGGGAAATAAAAAGGAGTTGGTTAAAACATAGTCAACGGAAGACTTTACTAGCATTGGGGTACTACGCTATTGGTACATAACACAAGTATAGCGAAGCAGAATAAACTCATCCATTGCTTAAAAACACGGCGTAACCCCATTAAAATAGTTCATAAAAGCGGTCCCAAATAACATCGAGTGAAGTAGATCCAAGACCATGCCATCGTTGCCAAGCGCCTCCCAAATTAACTACCTAAGCCATACATATCAATTTCTTGAGAAAAACATGCTAAAAAGTCGACAAAAAGTTGGTGAGTTCATAGGTGCCACCCACGCAAATTAAGCCATAACATATAAAAACCATCACACACTAATCACAAACAACAACCAAGATGTTATACGTCATGGCAAATTATTGCAACCACCAATCCGGTGCCACCACGACAAGTTGGGCAAACAAGTCCGAGCGGGCGGTCAACCACGATAGATCTACCTACAACATTAATTAATGACCTAATAGTGACAAGTTAAAGAGAGGCTAAACCTTAGCCTTGACTACGTAATAAGCGCAAACAAAACACAATTTCATAATCGGTCCAATCAAAACATTTTCATGTTTTCTCACCCCAAGATTTAATAAAGAAAAGTACGAATAAAAGTGGGGCTATGAAACTCACCTTAGTCAAGCAAATGCACAAGAATCAGGGAACAAGAAGAGTATCAACTATCGTGAAACAACAACTCTTCGACTCGGCACTACCTAATAACATAGACTCGGCTTAGAACCCAAAACTCTTTCATAACAGGTTTACGGTGTTTGGTATCCGTGCGTGCGTTGTGTCGAATCAACAAGATTCATGTGAACACACGCTTCTCAAGAACTCAACAAAGATAAACCACAACAATCTATGTGTCAAGTTTGTAGTTTAATAAGTCACTTAAATAGATTGTCAAAACTTATTGAATTAGTCAACTTGATAAACTTAACAATGTATTTGCCTTACTTATTATTTCAAAACTATACCACTTCCTAAGAAGTCGTAGGATACGTTATCATTACTAAACCCTTCCGACATAGCTAACGAGGTCTTACTTGATTCGTCAACCAAATAAGTTCGTTAGTTAGGTAAGTTAAGTTTATTAATGTCAAGTGTCCGTAACATGCAATTGAATGGTATACGATAGTATTATGGCGCTTCTAGTTTTGCGTGCCCTCAAAACATTATTAACCCATTTATTACACTTCTCTTTTTCCTTTATTATTTGTTTAAAAAGGAAATTATAACAAGTAAATATACTTGTTATTTATTATATGAAAACTTTATTATTACTTAGCTTTCACGTCTTATGTTATCGTTATATTTAACTTGAGTTACCATTTCTTTCGAGTCACAAGTCCGAGTCATTACTTCTCGACTTATTATGTTATATCAAGTCCGATAATAAATCATAGTCCATGTCACGGCCTTGTCGGAGTCAATGATGACTAAAAAGTCAACGTGACACCGACTTGGCGCAAAGTTCACAAGTATATCATCAAGTCATAAAATAAAAGTCAAGTCCCATATCCACATCAACTTCAACTTCGTGGTCGTCACGACTCACGTCTAACCTATCCCGTCACTAGTAATCGTCACACAACCGATTCCCATTTCAATTTTACCAACACCAGTATTATTTTGGTGACCATACGGTCCGGCTTCTCCTTTCTCTCGCCAACAATCCCACAACAACAATAATTCACCAACAATATCAACAACCTCCAAAATGTTTTGGCGAGACCGTCGGGTCTCGGCCTACCCATCGACTACGCAAAACCAAGCGACCCAAAGCGAGGGTCTAAACCACTCGACTACAACAACAACAACATCACTATCTCAACTTCAAAACTACCAATCAACCCATTCGGTTCCTAGGGTTTCATCCAAACCAAAACATAAATAAACAATAATAACAACAACAACAACAAGAATAACATCAAGAACATGAACAAGGCCACACCGTGAGCTTAAGCGTTAAGCTCACGGCTGCCCGACTTGACACGCACACCACGACACAAAGACCGGATACCAAGCATGTTTTAGTCACTTTTTTATTTATCAAAACTCATTTCCCATGTGTTCTAGCCTAACCCGAAACAAAAAACGAGTCAACCTACGACTCGGTTAACACGAGTTACAAGAAAATCGAGCCACAACTCGCGTGACGTGACCCTACCTTTTCTCCTTCGTGATATCAAAACGGTGGTGGTGTTATAGTGGTGTAGAGGTGGCGCGTGGGGTAGTTCAAACGAGTGAAAAGGTGTGTTGGGGCACGTGTGGTATAGATCGGGTAGAGGAGATGGAGAGGGTTGTTTTGGTGTAGGTGGTGAGGTGAGGTGGCCGGCGGTGGAGCGGCGATGGGTAGTTTTCTGTCCAGCGGCTAGGGTTTGGTGAGGGAGAGAGAGAAAGTTGGTGAGATGGAGATGATGAGTGTTGTGTTTTTGTGTGTTTTTAATTCCCACATGGACCATGTATAACAAAGGCGGCCGATTATAACCAAGGGACCATTCATGTATACTTTTCAAAGTTTCCGATTCTTACTTCCGAGCTCGTAGTTACTACGTTAAAAGTATAACGTGTTTTCTTAAGTGCACCATGATTTCTTAATTACGACTTTCCAATAAAATTGATCATAAATCGTCTTTAGGAACTAGATGAGTAATATTTCTCAAGTTTCTCGAATATTAGGTTTTGCTTAGTCTTTGAGTCTAGTAGTGCCTAAGATTCAACAACGTGATATTCCGCAAAATGTCAAAAGATTATTTCCAACGTTTAACTTGTTAAAATTTTAAAGTAATGTGGTATTAAAAATAGTTTCGAAATTACGGTTGTCACATATAACGCTTTAACTATGGCACAAGCTTTATTAGACAACATTTATAAGCTCCATGGTCTACCCAAAGTAAGTGTCGGTGATAGGGATCTTGTCTTCCTAAGTAAGTTTTAAAAGGAGTCGTTTGGTATGTTACAAGTAAACTTGCACATGAGCACTACCTACCACCTCAAAGTGATGGCCATCTTGAAATAGTGAATAAAGCTGTGGAATGTTATTTGAGATGCATGAGTGGGGATAAACCAAAGGACTGGGCTCATTGGCTTTCACTGGCAGGATATTGGTACAACACAACATTCCACACTACAATCAACACCACCCCTTATCAGGTAGTTTATGGACAACCACCACCCACTCACATTGCTTACATTCATGGGGAGAGCATGGTAGAAGCTGTGGATAGATCTTTATCAGCCAGAGAAGAAGCTATTCAACTGCTTAAGTTTCATTCTGAGAGCTCGAGGCGAGAATGAAGGCCATGGCGAACGCATACCACAGGACATATAGAATTTGTTGTGGGTGCACTAGTGTATCTTAAATTCCAACCATACAGGCGATCCACAATCGGGAATACCAAGCATCACAAGTTATCTCACAAGTAATTTGATCCCTTTAAAGTCATTCGAAAAGTGGGCAAGGTGGCTTATAAACTTGAGTTACCGGATTACGCACAAATACACCCAGTGTTTCATGTCTCACGATTAAAAGGCGCACAAGGTGATCCTTGATAACATCAAATTACGATATTTTACATATCAAATTCCATTTTATGGCCTCATTTGTATTAATATGGTACTTAATTCGTTTACATTCGTTCATATTTACATTTCAGGATAAATGAGGCATTGGAGCAGAAAAGATGTGAGAAAAGGCCAAGAAATATATTCAGAAGAAGGTTACGGCGTAATCGGCACATTTGACTACGTCGTAACTCACACTACGAGGGCCTAAGATTTATTTGTGAAGGTTACGCCGTAAACGCTTAATAATGTTACGGCGTAAATACGGTATCGACAAGGATACGGCGTAACCAACTCTTACGGTTACTCCGTAATTATTTTTTGTGAAGGTTACGGCGTAACATGGTAATTTAGTTACGCCGTAGAAATATTTGAGGAGTCAAGATCTGCTGGATGAAGAATTAAGGCGTAACCCGGTGATTTAGTTACGTCGTAATATTACTAAATCTGAGTTCGGTGCTCAATTAACACATTTATGTGTTGGTCTCCATCAATGGAATGAGCGAACTCAAGGTCCTAATTTGCAATATTGCTATTATGAAAAGTCAAGAAGTTATGTCGTAACCTTAAACTTGATTCGCGCCATAACTATATTTACGGAGTAACTAAAACTTGAGTTACGCCATAATTGAGGTTACGGCGTAACTTACACTTAAGGTTACAGCGTAACCTTGTCGGGGCCTATAAATACAACCCTAAATCTGCATTTTTAAGTATCTCTCTTCACCCCTCTCCTAGGGGTCGATTAGGGCACCACTCTAGGGAAATTTCCAGCAGTTCCAAGCCATCTTCCAAGGAAGAATTCACTTGCAATCATCATCATTATTAGCTCTACATCAAGTAATTTGTATAAAAAAATATGTTCAATTCAATTTATGTTTTATTCATTTTTGTTGGTATAATTTACTATATGTTTGGCTAAGCACCTTTAGTGCTAGCCTAGTTATGATTCCTTAATTGTTTCTAGTGTATGCATGCATAGTTCGATGGTAGTTACCATAGCTTGGTAGTTTTGAAGTGCGGTCGTATCTAGTTGCTTAGAAGAATTGACCAATTGACCTAAGCGGTGGGTAGAGAGGAATTGGTAAGAATTGACCGGTGAAGACCTTTCCTCTTGTGTGAACCGACCAAATGATCACCGTTCGTATGGACAAACTTAAGTTAGGGATGAGTGTCTAAGATGCTAGCGCCCGGGTACTCATTATTTGAATCTTGCATGTAGGGCACTTAATGACTTGGCTTAGGTGACTTAAGGCCCTCGACTCCCCAAAGGGTTGGCCTTTGACGTCGGGTAGGAGCCTTTGTTGATAGGTTAGGACGAATTGACCAAATGGTGTCCTAGCGACTTAAAGCCGTACTTGAATCAATTGGAAGTAATTTAGAAAACATAGACATTACATGATAGGATGAATAATTAGGTTAGCACACCTTCCCCTTCTGCATTCTAATCTATTTAATTTCCGCATTTCATTTCTGTTTATTAGTTTATTAATCAATCAAACCCCCTTTAATTCGTGACAATAGACTTAAGTTAGAACCCACACATATAGCTCTTGGGACGACCTCGACTTTACCGAATACTATACTACACACGATCGGGTACATCGTCCGTGAGTGCATAAGGTAAACCATAGGTAGACGAGATAATTATAAATATTAAAACCTGGTCAGAAATCCTGCATCAATCCTCCTACTACTCCAATTGTTATGCCTGTTTTCAACAAAGATGAAGTGATTTTAGTGGAACCCTATGCTATATTGGTTAGAAGCATGGCCAGAAAAGGTAAGCTGCAGTTTATGTTCTTGTTCAATGGCTTAATGGTCTGCAGCTGATGCAACATGGGAGTTATATGAAGACATAGCTGCCCGTTTTCCATCCTTTGATATGGATGCTTGATGCTGATTACTTGTGGACAAGTAATATTTGAATAAGGAAGCATTGTTAAGGGTACAAAAGAGAGAGTCAAAATCAACAACAAACAACACAAGCGTATTTCCGCCAATATGTTTTACCATTCATTCATCATTTCTGTATAAATACATTCATTAGATTCATTTACAAGTAGTTAATCATTTTGTAATCCAAACTCTATCTTGTACAATACATCTTCTAATAACAAATCCCTTTGATCTTCAATTCGAGTTCTTATCTTCATATCTTGAGAATTCCTGTTGATCAACTTTTGATTTCTAGAAATATCATTACATAAACCCTAACTGCTATATCCAATAGAAAGTTGCGGAATCATTGGCATCTGCGGGAAGCCGCTACCTTTCTTGATTTGTTGGTTTGTTTGTTCTTTTAAGATCTATATGCTTTGAGTTTGATATTATTGGCGCCTACCTACTGATATCTAATTCGGGGTGTTTCGAGGCGGGTGTTTGGGGTAGCTTAAACTCGACCGGTGTGTTTGGCTTTGCTTATATTATAACATCGGATTACTTTGCTTATATTCTAGTATAATCGATTGGTGTTATATTAATTTATATGTAACAACTGTTTCTATTTGTAGATGTATCGATTCACGTAAAGTTGGGTTTAGAAGTTTGTTAGTTTGTTTTCGTGATAAGCGGGATGAGGAGAGAAAATTTGGTTGAGTCAAAACCGGATTTTTCGAGTGTTGAACGAAAAGCGCGAATTTTGTTAGTTACGGGTTCGCGCTTTGCTCATTGTGATAATGCTATAGGTGATCATTATTTGTTGAAATCTATTAATAATAAGATTAATTATTGTAGGATACATGGGATTGATATTAAGTATAATATGGCTATTTGGATAAGGAGTTGTCGGGATATTGGGCGAAGTTTCCTTTGATTAGGAGGTTGATGTTGTCACACCGGATAGTGGGCGGAAATTACACATCAAGAAAGATATTTTTGGTGGGTTGCACGCCACCTTGATGAAGAACAATTCCATCACTACTTTGAAAGTTATGGTAATGCAACGGATGTAGTGATAATGTTTGACCAAAACACCTAGAGGCCTCTAGGATTTGGGTTATGGTCCCAATGTAGGTTATGGAAGTAATGTTTACTTGCAGGTCAATTTGCAATTGGAGCTTTTGTGTATGGTAGTCAAGCCTATGGTTATGGCAACTATGGTAGTAACGATGGCTACAACCCCAACCACAGTGGTACAGAGTGCTGCTAGGCGATTTGGGCGGGAGGTGCAACAAGCGAAGATCAACAAGGGACATGTGGTGGTTATAATGGATAAACCGGCTACTCTAATGCAACTTGGATATCAGTTCGTGAAAAGGTCTTTTAGTGAATCATGACATTATGGTAGTTTAAAACCGTATTTTCGTCATAACGTGAGTTGTAATACCTATTTCGTTTGCCTAATTTTCGGATATATGCTCTTATTTCAAGCAAGACATTGATGAGAAGAGTGTGTGCTTTATATATTAGCTTGTATGACACCTTCTTGAGAGACCAACGGTAGGTTGTTACTTATACATTCTATTGTTTTGGATTACTGAAACTTAGAGCTATTACATGTTGGTTGATAAAATTCCAAGATCTATTGAGCGTGTTGTTGTAAATAACGTGTGTATTGCTATTAGAGACAAATAAACTATGACATGAAAATATAAAAGTGTAGAAAAATGATACCGTAAATCTTTTGATCATTGAGACTCAAAACACAAATAAGAAAAATGTTGAGGCATGTGATGCTCATAGTTTCCTTAAAATGATTCGTCCTCTCCACGGTGCTTGAGAATCGGAGCGTTATCTCCTGGATACAACAACAACGGATAACCGTTAGCACAAGCGGGTTACCAAAGCGAACCAAAATCGTGCCTTCACTCTATTACACAAGGTCGGGATGAATGTTAAACAAATGGAGAGAATGAGTTGTGTTTCTTGGTGTATGAAAACAAATGAGAAAAGCTCTCATTTATAGGTAAAGGGATGAAAGAAAAAACGGTCACAATTAATACCATTAATCCTACTAATGGCTAATAAACACATAGTTAATTCGGTCATTACATATGACCAAACATTAACCTTGTTCTTAACTCTAATTATTATACATGATGACCATCAATTGTCATTCAAACCAATAATTTGACCATATTTTCAACAATCCCCACATGAATAAAATTGATAAAGGGAAACAAATTTCAACGACTCAATGTTGTAATAGAGTTTTTCAGTTGATATTTGCATAGGATAGGTAGGTGTTACCATTTGAACCTTCCCTCGTGAAATATACCTAGCCTCCTAGCAGCCAGTGAGAACTTGATGTCTTTGAACCGCTTGTTGTTTGTGGAGATGACAATATATATTCACAAATATCTCCTTGACACATTTTGGTTCTCATAGTTATGTTCGTTATGGTCATAAATATTAGCTGTTCTCATGAGAGTAAGAATGCGCCCCACAATTTCCTTATAAGCGACCCCACTTCTCTCACATAGGTGATTCTCGATTAATCATTAAAAGCCATATGCTTAACCTCATATTGTCACCATTATAGGAATGGACTAGGAAGTTTGCTAACTCCTTAAAATAATTGTGGAGTTTATTACTCCCTACGGTGACCTCGGTTTATACAAGTAGGTTGTACTATTGAACCCAGATATTGGGATCTCCAGTCAGTTGGGTTAGGTTTTCCTTCATATAAACTTTTCAAGGGCTTTAGTCACATCCTCTTCACGACTTGCTAACTAACTCTCACATTTATCTTTTTGCAAGCGGATCCGCAAAGTTATTCTATGACTTCATATTGTCAATAGGGATAACCCATGCGAGAGTAGTTGTCGTGTCGACATAATATGTTTGTACAAATTTGAGTTTCATGCAACTCTAAATATATCATGCTCTAGTTAATTCTTGATTATTCCAATTAGGAAAGAACTTCATGTTTGTTGACGTTCTTTTGAACTCTAGCTAGGCCGGAATCCCTCACATGGAATTTATCTCAAGAATTTTGTAGAAAGGTTCTCTCTTTCAATGTATTAATCTTGTTTATAAGATTGTTTCTCACATGGATATGACATCATGATCCGTAGTAATTTGTCATTTCACAAGTTTCATACTAGTGTATGCAAACTTTTTGAATGTCTTATGTTAGTTATTTTCCGTATCATAATTACATATTCGAAATCTAGCATGCTATAGACCAAGGAATCAAGCGTATGACATAAGATGCATCATTCTGATTACTCATAGCTTCATCTACTAACATTCTTCTTTTAGACAAATCACCACCTTAAACCATACATGTTTTAGGAGGATCCCATAAGTTATATGTGTAAGTCCTACACTTATAACATTTCATTCCAATTCATTTGTGATTTAATATAATCACATTTTATCTCTTATCATTATATGATTATCACAACTTTTTTATGTGATTATAATCACATAAAATAAATTTGTAATCATTTTACACAATCAAAATATGTCCAACTTAGCGAATGGACTATAGCTCACATTGGATGACAATCAAACCATTCATGTTAGTTACATAAACCAACGTAATTTGTTGTCATCTATATGTGTGATCTTTCTTGACATTTCATAATGTCGTAGACGGTTATCTTCGACATTTAGTCATTTCTTACAAAATGACAAACCGTTACATTATTAGCAACATAAGTTCGAACAAGTCTTAACAATTGTTCATCTTTATAGAGTAACAAGTAGTTTGATTATTTGCAACAGTATTCACAACAGGATGTTTGCAACATCCAAACTTCCAATACTCTATACAAATTCAAGCGACTTATTTATTCTCATGTTACAAAATTAGTTGCACAACACCGCACCAAATAACTTTAAATAGGCACTACTTTCCCACAATATTTTGCACCAAATAAAAAACAAACAATTTTGCGTTAAATATCGCACAAAACATCGCATAATTATGCATAAAACAACCAGATGATGTTGTACCAAAACCTCAAATATATGTTTAAACAACACAAAAAAATGGTTGTATTAAAATACAAACGCGATCAAATAATTCTTCCGTTTAAGCTCAACCATTTTTTTTTAAAGAAATCATGTTTAAGATATTACCTAATCACTTTTAAAAAGGGAAAAAATTGGGTGCAAAACTCGGTTGTTTACTATGAGAAAACACATTTTCTCGCAACAATGCACATGGAACATCAACTTGTCGAAAATGAATTTCGTATCAACAATAGAAATTGCTATTGAACGGCTCATCAATTTAAGCTCAAACTCACCAAAATCAAGTTTGATTTGTTAGCTACGCATTACAAAGAGTTGGGTTCAAAAGCATTTGTACTATGCCGACAATGCATTTTTTTCACGAGTGCGTAGCTATTACATCAAATATTTTGGATTCCAAATAACACCAAACTTTGCATTTAAATAAGAATGTGTTTAATCTCAACATTTAGTCATGAAACCAATACTAGTTACACAAACCAGTATCATGACAAGATTTCAGACAACATGCTTTGAACACTCGATTATTCTATCATAATGTTGATTCACAAACTTTTATAACATCATATAGAACAAACGGTTTGTAGGTTATCTCCTAAAAAGACTTGAAGAAACTTACTATAGCTTTTCTAGAAATCAAATTCAAGTTCAAAACTTTAAGCATTTAGCTGTGGTCCATAATAATTACGAAGATTTCAAAGCAAAAGTAGCTACATGTCAATTTCTTTGACATCAGTCAAATGAAAACTTAATTATGTGATAACGATAACACATGTAGTATAAGTGATCACATAAATACACAAAGCATCTATGCATTACCAAAGTACATATTTCATATATCTTTCCAAACCAAATATGCACACTCAGTAAAAACAATCACACGATAAAATGTTTCGGAAGGATCAAATCAAAGTGTCCCACCAATAAATAATCTACATGTTTTACATGAACATTAAGTCCAACAATATTATGTCCTGCTTAGAGACGTGCATCATTTCTCAAACCTACTTAAGAGGAAGAAAAACATATTTGGTTTTCAATCGAAGATCGATTATTCAACAATGTATAAGATAGCATGCAGGTTCTATGAAAATGTAAATAGTAATTTCCTTTGCTCATGTCAACAACCCACATTTTGAGACACAAACCAACCGTATAACATAACTAATGAAACCAAACAGTTTGGTATTTTTTTTTCTTTCCAAAACACATTCAGATTGATTTTATTATTATATATATAAGATGCGATTTAAGCACTCTGATCTCACTTTACATAAAATCAATAGCATTTTACTAAAAACCATAAGAGTTTATGCTATTCATCATCCAATAACTCACATTTAAGTTACTTGTGGTTGTTATTCTTAAATATTATTTGAAAACAATATAAAAAAATTTCAAGCAAAGTCTCATTCACTTTTTCAGTCAACCATATGTTGGAATTATATAACATGACTAAGCATAAATATAAACAATAAACATCAAGTACACATGCGGAAGCGTATAGAAAATATTAACGAATAATTAATTAACATAAACAAGAATATGCGTACCTTTCTTGATTCTAGCCGAACAAGAATCAAATCCACAAAACTAGCAATTGGATGAACCCTAATTAGGGTTTATGGGATTATGTGAATTACCCCTTACCTTTTTGTAATTCAATCCAAGAATACTAACAATAATGTGTTAATACCACTTTCTTGTACACACGTACTATACCGAATTAAAGCAATGCTAGTTTTAATTAAACAAATAACTTGATGTGGAAAAGGTTTGAGGATCGACACCCTTATGGTGTGGCCGATCGGTTTTAGCAAAGAAAAACACACAAAACAAGTTTTAGGTTTAGCTAAGTACAAGAGATAAATTACAAACACCATTGGTTTTGTATTTATACCCAAATTAACTTGGTGAACAAGTTTGAGTTGTAGATGGGTTGGGTTGGGTTTCCTTGGCCGATCGGTTTGGTAATCCCACAAGGAATTCCGGAACCTTCCCAATATTTTACAACTTAGTCCTTTTCCAATTACATTTAACGACCGTTAGTCCATTACACTAATTACTTAACGTCTTTTATGTTATTTCATTTAATTAATAAATAAATATAACTATTACATTTAATTATTAACTTTAATTCTCATACGTGAAGTGTGCAATCCCGTGGTCTCGAGTTCGATCCTAACACATATCTATTAATTTATAGTCCATTAAACCAACAGCTCCCACTTGGACATATCTTAATAGAGTGATCACATCGGTTAGCGTCTAGCAACACTTCGATGCCTCTAGTACAACTCGAGTAAGGCTCCTGGAAAACCTTTTAATGATTTCTCATTATTATTATCCTTTTGTTTCTAATACCATGTTAAATAAAGATATGGAATTAAGTCATTCTTTATTCAACCATTACATTTCTCGTTATAAGTGATTGAGCAAGATTACCAAATCTTCTAAACATATTTAGGGAGATTTTGGGTGTGGCCACACAAACATCTTGTCAACCCTACGAGGGCCCAAAGAAGATTAAATTTCAAATAAATTTGAAGGAACAAATTCTATATTGACTACGAGACTAACCCATAAACTTTGCAACACTTGAAACAACCCTTATGACTACCGATTCACGATAGCGTTAAGTTGTTCCACGTAAGTGCACTACATTCATGACACTTATCCGGTATCTCAAGTCCGAGGATAACTATTCATGATTTACTTAATAACAATATCCATAAAGTAAAATCATGTAGTTGGGATAAGTCCTATATTCAATTCATTGAATATCATCCGAAATGGTATGCATTCTCATCAATATACTTTCAAATATATTCTACCATATCTCTCAATTTGTCTTAGTTTAATGATACTCCCATATCATTAATTGACAACAGACGATTTAGAATAAATAAATTTATTCACGGATTAAACATGCAAATATAGGATACAATATATTATAAAATCAAACATACCAAGTATTTGATTTATTATAACAATTGTTTAACATCCCTTATCCAAATACCAAATAGATCAATGCATGAAAATTCCAGTTGATGAATTATGCCTCAAGTAATGACAATCATACTTGTTGACAAGACATAAATCAACCAACTTGATCTATCGTAATTTTGAGAATACTTATTTCAAGAATTCAATTAATGAAGTCCTTGTATGTGTGCAATCACCGATCCACATAATAATTCATAAAGTGTGTGACATCCTCTATTACCAATTTTATGACAATTTTTCGACAATTTAAACTTTCAAACATTTTAAAGTTTAAAGTATTCTTATTCTTTTAATGTATAATGCAACTGCACTCTTAGTAGCACAACTAGTTCACATGGCCATTAACAAGGACGAAATCATACCATGACTAGTATTGAGTGTCATCTCAATTAAACCAGCATCATTGTATACAAACAACAATATGCTCATTAAAACTCTGTAAACTTTAATATCTTATTGTGTAATCTTTGATGTCTTCCAAACTTTCAAATTTGAAGCTGATGACAATTTGCACAACATTTGACATATTGTTCATCCATAGAATCTAGGAGCAATTCCAGGCTGACGATGCAATTCTATTAGAATATTCATTACACAAGTTATCTAAAAACTTTTAGTTAGATATCAATGTTGTCAAATCACTTCTTATTCAAGAATGATATAACAATTTTAATACACAACATGATGTACATGATGAATCTACAGGTCAAACTTAGATTTCATTCGTGTTTTATCTTGTCAAAAGATATTTATCCATTTCCCAAATGATATATCATGTTTTATTAGAATCATTTATTTTACTGCACATGTTTATTGATAATAAACACATATATTCCAAGGTTATATGAATTAATTCTTAAATTTTACAAGTGAAGTTTTATTCCAAATTAAGACTTAACATTTAACTTACAAGGAATGTTACTTCCTATATGTTATACAACATATAAGATTTAAAACCTTAACATAATACTCCCACTAGCTTTTAGGAATACTTAAAATTTATCTTATTTCAATTATAAATCAAAACTAGGATTTAATAATTAAACATAAGAATAATTTCATAGATGCATGCATATATCCATTCATGAATTATTGCACTTGTACACTTCCAAAGATTATATGAATTCAAAAACTTTTCGATTACTTACCGTCCTCGCTCAAGTAATTTCTCAAGAAAGAGTTTTGATATTCCATTGTCATATTTCATATTAATGAATACAAGTATGACAATTATCATCTTTATATATTTAATGTGTCTAGGAAAGAATATGCAATCATAATTAATTGCTTAAGTATGATTAATAATCTTGTCATAAAACATGCATTAAATATGTGTACAAATTTTGTCCATATGATTTCTACATAGAAATTCAAATCACTAGGGTTTTTCATCTCTTTAAAGAACTCATTTCCATTCTCTAGTCTAACTATTAAGATAAACCAAATTTCCAAAATTGATTATCTTTATGGATAGCATCTTTAACATTCATAGTATGAGTAATTTACCCAATTCAATATTTGGTAATCCATCATAATGATTATCGGGTTTACTATAATCACAGAACTCATATTTCTCAGCATATAAGTCAAATATCTGAGATATCCTTGCAGATCTATGAATGAAAATTCCATCATCATGAGGTCTATCATTTACATGTCTAACCTCATCATGATATTTACTAGTGTATTTAAGAAGATTATGTATCTTGTAATTTTATCTTTCAAGATAAAAAAAACTCCCACTTGCCTTTTGTAATATATAGACTATCTATATATACTTAGCAATTAGAGCAAAACTTCATTGTTCTCTTTTTGGGACATTACAAATACACATTGATAATTCCTGACTTAAGTTTGTTAACAACCTATTCATATGCAGTTTAACAAATTCAGAATCTTCAATTTTAAAACTTAATGTGATTCATCACATTCCATAATGAAATGGTGTTTTATCAATCTTCTAGGTTGGAGTCATATTGAGTATATTCAATCCATACTCAATTTTCTAACCTTGTTACTTTTTAAGAAAGAAGTTATGGTTATCTTGAATCAAACAAATCAAATAAAGTTTGATTCTCCTAACTGAACATGGTATTCATTAGAATTAATGTTGTAAGACAATCTAACAATATATAAGATAAACATATTCCTTTTGGCTTACCTATTTACCAACTAAGTCAACTTAATAGTATAATAGACTTTCCAAGCCAATTGCATGCTTTATAACATAAGTACTCTTTAACCAAGTCACTTCATATCCATGTCTCATCAAGAAAACATAAACTGTTATAATCCCATTATACGTTATAAATCATTGATCAACTCAATGACTTCTTGTATATATCTTAATTAAAAAACATAACAAGTTAACGTCTTACTTTATTATAAGTCTTAAAAGACTTTATGTTTATGTCTTTACAATGAATCATAAACATGTTTAACTAAAGTAATTATGAACACAACTCTTTTTTTCAATAGTAATTTCAAGTTAGTTTATTTACTTCACATTAATGTAGGACTACATTATTTTCCATTTATGTCATTCCAAAATACATAAATAAACAATTTGAAGTAGTATTAGATTACTTCATTTATGTCATTCTAATAATACATAAATATTTAATTTGAAGTAGTCTTATATATCATTTTGACACATGTTCTAAATACTTGTCTAATTTAGAAACTACAAATATGTTCATGCAAAGTCTGACTTCACATAGAGATTTACTTTGTTGTTGCAATCTCGTCAAGTTCTGACATAACGTAAATTGCAACACCAAGTGTTTCTTGAATTAGATATGTACAAGTTATATTAGAATGTTAGTCTCTTACCTTGCAGTCAAGAGAATCCATTAAATCATATACCTATATGTTGTACCTTGCACACAATATAGATTTCTCCAACTTGTGCATGGAACAACATCATGTAGCAGATAAACAACATGACATATGTTTGTTTATGTGACTAATATGATTGTGTCATTGATATTAGCATAACTAGTAGATGTAGAACCACTTCATTGTCTAATAAGAAAACGTACATGACTATCCTTGAAAACATAAGTGTCTATAAGTGGAAAGTAATTATCTTAAGACATTCTAGAGATAATCTGGGTTACTACTAAGATTACAAAGCTTGTAACTCCCACTGAATTAGAGATCATTACATTAATTCCTTATTCAGTAATAAGAACAAAATACTCCCACTGGATTTGACAACATTGTAAGTGTTGCATTAACCAGTGAAAGAAAATAGCGTTCTATTTACTTCCCTACACCTTTGAGAAAGTCCATACATAACAATTACTTATGTACTTAAAAGAATGTATTCTACTATGTAGATGATGAATTTATCCATCAATGCTATTAACTTGAAAAATTGGGCATGCAATTTCTTTCTTAATAGTTCTACTATTCCAACAATTGTAAGTAGTACTTTTAAATGGTCAAAGCACAACAACTACATAAAACATTCTAGTTTGTCTTTTACCAATTTTGCAGTAAAATAGTCTAGCTTCTAATTTAATAACTCAGAAATATGCAAATTTCTTAACTATTAAAATTTGCTTACGAGTTATGTATTTAGAATTTAGACAATTCCAATTTGTCCTATCATACCTTTCTCATTCATGAAAAGGAATAGGATTGAATCTCACTCTTTCTTATGAAAAGAGGACTAGGTTTATTCTTTTAGCAAAATTGACTCTACCAAAACCCTTACAGGTTTAGATCAATTTACCAATCTGAGAATAACCTACGTTTACGGTTTAATGTTGCATTAATACATTTAAAGAATTTAGCAAAATTCAATTTTAGTATTTTGATAATTAAACTTTTCAAGAAAATAAAATACCCAAGGTAATATTCATATAACCATAGAATTTTCTCGAAAACTAGGATCCAATTATCATAGTTCCATTACATCGATTGATCCGCTAATAACGAAAGCACATAATAGGGTAATCATCGAACAATAATTGGCAAACAATTTCCAATTCCTAGATCATTATGGGATTTATATTTTCCAACGCTATTGCAAATATAAACATGTTTCATCCCATCTTATGCTTTGAGTCCAGTTCTCACTTCCTACTCAACTTAAGTGTCTAACTTAAAAAGCGCAAATATGTTCATGTAAGGTCGACTTTACATAAAGATTTACCTCTCCATAATCTCGCCAAATCTTGTCATGGCGTAAATTGCAACTTCAAGTGTTCAGTTTAATTAGATGGCATATAACTTAATTTATAAAGGGTACTAGTTTTGATTTTATGTGGTCAAATCAAATATGTACAAAGATGTCATGCATTCATCTTGTAGCATAATTTTAAGAAAAACCTTTTTATTACCAATTAATAAAGATCAAATTATCAAAGTTTTGATTGAGGTATTGGGTTTACCAATCAAGGAATTTAGCGTTAATTATCGCCCATTATACCGTACTTTTGCATAAGTGTAAACACTTAGTGTTTCGTAATAATTACCACCAAGTGGCGCATGGAATTAAAACTAATTCACCCTTAAGATGCGTTTGTACATTTATGGCTTACTTAGTAGCTCAATCGAACTCATGAGGCGGAGGACAAGGTAGCGCAAAAGCATAACCTTAGACATCCTTTCGGTGTGACCATGCGCACTTCTTTATTAACCCTTTATAGGTTGTTCTAGTGGGTGAGATGTTCTAACCATTTAGTACATAATCATCAATCAATTAAACTATTAAGAACTTAACTCTTAAAAAACAAATCAAATTTCACCATTGTTTAGTCCGTATTATTTTTCTATTCAAAATTACCCTTTGCTTAAAAGCATCTAACATTAATAAACAAACGAGTAACAAATAACAAATAAACAACTAAAAAACAATGCGCACATAATAAACAATTTATACGTGAAAACAAGTAGCCACATGCAACTTATTCGATAAAACCCTATTAATAATCAATGTCTAGGTTAAATTAATGTATATATTAATTAGGGCTTTCACTCTCCCAATTGAAAGTGAGCCACATACATCAACGAATCGATTGCGTAAACCCATAATTAATGATATACCAAATTGCACATAATTGATTCATTAATGTATATAATTGGAGTCTTCCCCAATTCAAGATTTATCGTAAATAAACATGTGATAAATATATCTTAACAATTAAACAAATATTCAAGCAACTATCCATGACAAACATGCATGTATCATCATGGATATATCATAACAATTATACAAATAGTCACAAGATCGCATATAATAATCCCATGTCACATAACAGTTATTCATGAATTAATTCTCGTAACATATATACAATTCTAGGTTTAGATATCGATTAACAAAACAATTTTATAAATCCTATAAAATATTTATATAAATTCGACTAAAAAAAATTTAGGTCGACATAAAAAAAATTTAAAAACCAATTAGGGCAAAAGCCCTAACCATAAGATTTAGGGTTTACATAATAATAACCAAACCCTATAATTAATCATATCAAACACAATACAATATCCGTTTTTTACGTGTTTAGTAATTAATTACTCATTAAACCAAGCTCGTGATGCCACTGTTGGAATTATATAACATGACTAAGCATAAATATAAACAATAAACATCAAGTACACATGCGGAAGCGTATAGGAAAGATTAACGAATAATTAATTAACATAAACAAGAATATGCGTACCTTTCTTGATTCTAGCGAACAAGAATCAAATCCACAAAACTAGCAATTGGATGAACCCTAATTAGGGTTTATAGGATTATGTGAATTACCCTTACCTTTTGTAATTCAATCCAAGAATACTAACAATAATGTGTTAGTACCACTTTCTTGTACACACGTGCTATAACGAATTAAAGCAATGCTAGTTTTAATTAAACAAATAACTTGATGTGGAAAAGGTTTGAGGATCGACACCCTTATGGTGTGGCCGATCGGTTTTAGCAAAGAAAAACACACAAAACAAGTTTTAGGTTTAGCTAATGAGTACAAGAGATAAATTACAAACACCATTGGTTTTGTATTTATACCCAAACTAACTTGGTGAACAAGTTTGAGTTGTAGATGGGTTGGGTTGGGTTTCCTTGGCCGATCGGTTTGGTAATCCCACAAGGAATTCCGGAACCTTCCCAATATTTTACAGCTTAGTCCTTTTCCAATTACATTTAACGACCGTTAGTTCATTACACTAATTACTTAACGTCCGTTATGTTATTTCATTTAATTAATAAATAAATATAACTATTACATTTAATTATTAACTTTAATTCTCATACGTAAAGTGTGCAATCCCGTGGTCTCGAGTTCGATCCTAACACACATCTATTAATTTATAGTCCATTAAACCAACACCATATTGTCTACATGTAAATAGCATAACCGTCCAAACTCAAAACATTTCACACGTTAATTACTCACATGTAATTTACTAACATTTATCATCATGCAAATGTATTTCATTAATAAATATGCCTGCATAAACCAAAGTTCAAACCAGTTTTTGGTTTCCTCAAGAGACAAAACCATCAGATTGTTTTATGCTATAATCATATTATATTTAGTTATTTCACATATCAACAACCACTCTAATAGCAATAAATGATTTGTCTTAAGACTGTTGTATATAACGTGTTTGCTATTAGAGACAAATAAACAATGACATGAAATTATAAAAGTGTAGAAAAATGATACCGTAAATCTTTTTGATCATTGAGACTCAAAAACACAAATAAGGAAAATGTTAAGGCATGTGATGCCCACAGTTTCCTTAAGACAGATTCGTCCTCTCCACGGTGCTTGAGAATCGTGAACGTCTATCTCCCAGGATACAACAACAACGGATAACTCCGTTAGCACAAACGGGTTACCAAGGCGAACCAAAATCGTGCCTTCACTCTATTACACAAGGTCAGGATGAATGTTAAACAAATGGAGAGGAATGAGTTGTGTTTCTTGGTGTATGAAAACAAATGAGAAAAGCTCTCATTTATAGATAAAGGGATGAAAGAAAAAACGATCACAAATAATACCATTAATCCTACTAATGGCTAATGAACACATAGTCAATTCAGTCATTACACATGACCAAACATTAACCTTGTTCTTAACTCTCATTATTATACATGATGACCATCAATTGTCATTTAAACCAATAATTTGACCATATTTTTCAACACGTGTAACTCATAAGACATGACAAACTACAAAAATATGAAGT
The DNA here is from genome assembly GCA_022545495.1 of Chrysanthemum lavandulifolium. Classification (NCBI taxonomy): domain Eukaryota; kingdom Viridiplantae; phylum Streptophyta; class Magnoliopsida; order Asterales; family Asteraceae; genus Chrysanthemum; species Chrysanthemum lavandulifolium. Next base: position 235,128,069 of record CM040242.1, on the reverse strand, counting down.
CATTATCCGAATCTTGCTTAATTTGGAGAATGGAAGAAGTGTTGAACCTTAATGTTATAGAAAGCAAAGATAAGGGTAGTCTAGTGTATTATGTATTATGTATCAGTAAGTTTCGGTATAATCCGAAGTTAGTTTGGGTGGGTCCAAAAGGCAGTTATATGTTAAGGTTACAACGGTTAGAAAAGTTGTAACGTTTAGTTTATGAGAATCGGTATAACTATATCAAAAGCACCGATTCATGTAGTATATAATAGGTAGGATTACATAAACATTCAATCGGTTGTAATCAATACAATGATCAATATTAATATATTTACATTAAAGTTTACATCCCAATATCCTTGTTCAACTCATCAATTCTTGTTAATCTTACGTGTTTGATAATATACGATCCTGGAAGTGCAAGACACAGCCTGTGATGGCATCGGGCGTGGTTGCAAGATTACAAGTTTTTATTCAAGTTTTGATCAAGCAAGAAAATCAAAAGACTTAGAGGGAAGAGACACCAAGGATTGTTGGCGCGAGGAGCAATAGCCAAAGTAAGAAAGAGAGCATAGAGACGGTTACACCAGCCATCAGGCAGTTAACCACAGAAGAGTAACAACATCAAGAGAATAGAGAAAGTATCACCAGGAGCCACAAGCAAAAGAGGCCACGGGTTTTTATTAAATAAACCCACGAGGTTCCAAACTCAAGAAAGAAGGAGGAAGATTACCCGTTCACTCGTCGATTGGAGAAGTAAGAAGATGAATGGAAACCGGAGAAGAAAACCGGACAGTTAGATCGTTGTTCTAACGAAAGCATCGACCGATTGTAATTGGAAAGAAAGGAACCAATTTCTTTGTGGTATTCTTTTTTTTTTTTTTTTTTTTTTTTTTTCTTTTTGATTTTAAATCTAATTAGAATTAGGTTTTTATAAGAAAGGAAAAGTAAAGTTGGGAAGAAAAGAAAAAACCAAGAGTCTGGAAGTTTGGGAAAAATATTTATAAGTATTTATTTATTTTTTCTTTTCACTTTATTTATTGATTAGGAAAAATATATATACATATTAAAATCCCAAAATCAATTGAAGGATAGTAAGAAAGTAAGAATAAAGTTTTGATATTTTTTTCTATTTAGGGAGACAAAAGCAGTTATTTTTTAGAATAGAAAAATACAAAACTAGTAAGAAGTAAGTTAAACCGAACCCTTTGTGGTTCATAGCAAGTTAAACCGAACCCTTTGTGGTTCATAGCAAGATAAACTGAATCCTAGTGATTCATAGCAAGATAAACCGAATCCTAGTGATTCATAGCAAGATAAACCGAATCCTTAGGTTCATAGCAAGTTCCGAACCTTAAGATTCAAATAGCAAGTAGAACCCTTGATTCAAACCGAGAAGCAAGTAGGATCATCGTGGTTCATTATCGAAGAAAGGATCAATTACTTTGGTCAAAGCAAGCAAGTTAAGCCCTAATTAGCGACTTGGTTAGGGCCGCAAGGTTGATTAGCAAGTTGGTCAACTTTAAATCTGGGTAGCAAGTAGCCCGAAAGCAAGTTTATTGGGTAGCAACTAGCCCAAACAACAAGAAATTTGATCGTAGGTTCAAGAGAAAGAAATCGAAATCAATTTTGATTCTAAGCAAGCAAGAGAAACTTCATAGTTTCTATATAAGCAAAGTCAGTAAGCAAGTAAGAACGCAAGTAAGAAAGCAAGCAAGAGCGGAAAGCATGAAATGGAAGAATAGCCCAAATCTGCGTCCGACAAGTGCACAGTGAAGGAACTAAAGACAAGAGCACTTTCAAATGTTATGAATGCGGTAACTTTATCCGAATGAATGCACCAAATGGAAGAAGAAAGTCAAGTAAAGAAGACTCAATTGTAGTCTATAACATTAGGGGGTGAATGTTGGACCTTAATGTTATAGAAAGCAAAGATAAGGGTAGTCTAGTGTATTATGTATTATGTATCTGTAAGTTTCGGTATAATCCGAAGTTAGTTTGGGCTGGGTCCAAAAAAGGAACGGTTATATGTTAAGGTTACAACGGTTAGAAAAGTTGTAACGTTTAGTTTATGAGAATCGGTATAACTATATCAAAAGCACCGATTCATGTAGTATATAATAGGTAGGATTCTGTAAACATTCAATCAGTTGTAATCAATACAATGATCAATATTAATATATTTCTGTTAAAAGTTTCTGTCCCAATATCCTTGTTCAACTCATCAATTCTTGTTAATCTTCTGTGTTTGATAATATACGATCCTGGAAGTGCAAGACCTGTACAACAAGAAGTGATCATGTATTTTCTTATGTAATAAGTAACTGCCACATGCAATTGTCATACTTTGATCTCATATATTTGTGCGGTTTGTTTCTTGATGTATAGTGGGTGTGCTCTTCGTCTTCAAAAACTTTCTGATTTGAATGCTTAATTGTTTTGTTGTATGGTCTGAATAAAACCATGTTCTGTTATTGGTTGCAATGTTACCGTGCTTTTACATATGTACTCAGGAGGAGAATTATTCAAAGAATGCCGCTTCTCTGTGTACAAGCATTTAAATCACTTAATATCAAGGAGGACCAAAGTGATGGTAATGAGCAAGCATCTGAGGAAGCATGGAGGGTGAAAGTTATGAATATGAAAAAGCTCTAAATGATGACAGAACCTATCTTAAGTTCAAGAAACGATTGGATGTGTACCCAGAGCAATGTTTCAGGTACAAATCGCATCAAATTTTGAATTTTTAACAACTTAGTGCAGTAGTGTCGTGATCCGAAAAAAAATTCTTTTCGTGTGTGGAACTTATGAATAACTAATGTCTTAAAAAGTTGAATGCTATAAGTATTGAGGTGGCAAAACGGGCGGGCCGGGCGGGCGCGGGCAAGGGCTAAAATGGGCACGGGCTAGAATGGGCACGGGCTTAAACAGGCACGGGCTAAACGGGCACGGGCCAAACGGGCACATGTTATACAAATCGCTTAATAAAACACCTAAAACGATGAAAAAAATTCCTTAAACGTTATATCTTATTTATATTAAAAAACTTAAATATATAATATTAAGAAAAATCTTTAAAACGATCGTTAATGTTCAACAATTGAGAAAAAACAAAGTGCCCGTTTGTGCCCATTTAAGTTTTCAATGGGCTATATGTGCCCATTTCAAAAAAAGAAGGGGGCTAAATGTGCCCAAATCTTTTAAAAATGTGCCCATTTAGCCCATTTTTTTTGCTTCTGGGCACATTTTGCCACCTCATTAGTTAGTTAGAAAGTTTTTCTGATATGGAGATCTAGGAGACTAGGAGGGTATATGAATTTGAACACATTTCAGATGATTCCTGACCCATTTCACCCGCTCTACCGGTTGACTTGTTTCCTTATTAGTTAAATCTCTTAGCATAGCCATATGACCCATCAAGTTAAACCATTTGTGTGTAACTGGATTAAATTTATTGGCTCTACTTTTTATAATAGGGTCCATGTCATGTGATAATGGGATGATGTGAAATAAGTAATTAAGTGGTAAATGCATTAAAAATGGCTTTTCAGAATAATACTAAAGTCCAATATATCCTCGTATTCTAAGTTATCTCCTCTGCAGATACTCATATGGTGGGAAGCCGCTTTTGGCGACTACAAAAGCAGGAGATCCTGGAAGATGCGAGCTATGTGGTGAATCAAGGCTTTATGAAATGCAGCTCATGACTCCATTGTTAAACTATCTACAGGAAGCAACAAATAACAGTTCTCTAGAAAACTGGAACTGGATGAGTCTAATCGTGTATACTTGTTCCAAGGCAAGTTCCTACATGTTTCAGCACAAATATAAAGGATACTGAAAATCTGTCTATTTAGTATTTACTGACAGTGGTTTTGTCTAGGGTGGCAAACATATTAGGGTTAGGTAACATGTCAAAACGGTAACTTTTAGTATGGGTCAGGTTGTGCCCGCACACAAACTCTCCTTTTAAAGTTTCCTATTTATAATAATTAAGGTGTTCAATATGGAAACAAATCTATAAAATTCAATAATAATCTTGTTTTTGAAACAACAACGTTCTGATGGGGTTTATGCATTTTTAATTACACGTTGAGTGACTTTTGACAATTGAATCATTGAACCTTGTGACCTAAAAACCAAAGAATAAGTATTGCTTCATGTCGCTTTTGAAAACATGTTGCTACAGATGCCTGTTTGTTGTTACTTTCTTAGCAATCTGAGCTTGCGAACGAGATGGTCCTTTAGAATTTATGTATCTTTAGGCATTACCTATATTTATGCCTTTTATGTAGCAGGCTTGAATTGACATGCATTTTTTTCTTTAAAATTTAGAGTTAATTGCATTTTTGGTCCCTGTGGTTTAGCCAAATTGCAGATTTGGTCCCTAAAATTTTGAAAGTGCACCAGAGGTCCCCATTTTCAAGTTTTCGTTGCATGTTTAGTCCTTGATAAACATCAAATGACTAAAATACCCTTGTCTTCTTCTTTTCCTATTTTCTTTTCCGTCCATCTTTTGAGTTTCTTACATAAATGGTCCTTGTGTCTTGCTATGTTCTATAGATTTAGTCTGATTTTTTAATTATTTATTTAACTATTAATATTACATAAATGGACCAACGGTGTAATTTTCAAAAAATTGAAAATTTTCAAAAATTAAAAAAAAATTTTGAAAGATTTATTCGGAAATATTTTTGAATATTTTTTGAAAAAAATTTTGAAAATTTTTTTTGAAAAAAAATTTTGAAAATTTTTTCGAATTTTTATTTTGAAGTTTTGAATATTTTTGAAAATTTTTTTTGAATATTTTTGAAATTTTGAATATTTTTTTTGAAATTTTTGAATATTTTTGAAAATAAAATATTTGAAAAAAAAAATTTTGAAATTTTTTTGAATATATTTTTTGAAAATTTTTTTGAATTTTTTCGATAAATTTTTTGAAAAAATTTAAAAAAATAATTATTCGAAAATTCTTTTTCAAAATTTTTTTCAATTTTTTTTTTCAAAACCGGATGAAAACATATAAAAACAGACAAAAACGCAAAAAACCATTATTAAAATGGAAGAAAACGTATAAAAACGGATAAAGAAGAATAAAAACGTGAGAAAACCGGACAAAATCGTACAAAACCGGATGAAAACGTATAAAAAAAACAAAAACGCATAAAAGTATGTTAAAAACGGACGAAAACATAGAAAAACATACGAAAGCGTAAAAAAAGGGACAAAAGTGTATAAAAACAGACAAAAACGTATAAAAACAGACGAAAACGGATGAAAACATAAAAAAATGGACGAAAACGTATAAAATGTACAAAAACGTAAAAAGCGGATGAAACGTATAAAAGCGTAAAACACGGACGAAGCGTATAAAAGCGGACGAAAACGTAAAAAATGAATGAAAGCGTAAAAAGCGACGAAACGATAACAACGGATGAAAGCGTTAAAAAGCGGATAAAAACATTCACTTGACGGTCAAACTAATGAAATAGTGGTTAAGGAACCAAACCGTGCGAATTCAAAACCATAGGAAGAAGATTTGCAAATTAAAAAAAAATGTGTATGGACTAAATATGTAAACCCCTTCCAACACAGGGACTATTTATGTAAGAAAACTAAAAAGAAAATAGAAAAAGAAAAATACAACATCAATGACTAAAATACCCTTAGTCTGTGTGGACCCATGGACCAAACATGCAACGAAAACTTGAAAATGAAGACCTCTGGTGCACTTTTAAAGTTTTAGGGACCAAATCTGCAATTTGGCCATAGCTGCTAGGGACCAAAAATGCAATTAACTCTAAAATTTATTTCAAGGGATGTGCACCCGCCTCGAAGCATGAAAGTAATGGATGGGTTGTCGCAAAGGAAGCCATAGTGGTGCAAATTGAAGCCTACCAAACAGTTCCGTCAAGATGGAGTCTACACCTCAAATATGGTGTATAAAAGTGTTAAATGATAAATAATCTAAGACGTATGAGATTTCTAATTTGAGTGTGTTGATATGCATTTAGTAATTTTGTATTCAAATAATTAGTCGAGGATTATTCTACTTTTCTTTACATGAACAAGGATATATAAAATTTTCAAATTATAGTATGGTGTTTCATTTGACGAAGAAGTTATGTGAAATAAATATTGCCATGAACAAACACGTTATTGAACAAAATTATTGTTCCGCGCTATGCGCGGTTACCTACTAGTGTTATATAATTTCAACACTTTCGTCTTAAGAGGCTAGTTCTTCCCACCCGGTCACCCATTGGTTTTGTTAAATTGTTTTATATTGCAATTAATTGATTTCACAAAAGCTCGAATCAAAGTTTTTGAAAAGTAAATTTCATAACGAAGTTAAAAGCAGTAAAACTATTCAACCCTTCTAGTTTTTCACACCACGCATTCTCAAGAACTTGCAAGTTCTTTGCCTTTCCCATCCAACAACATTCTAATGATCTGATGTTTTTATCCTCGTCAATTGTTTGACTCAAAAGTAAACTTTTTTAATAATTTAAACCCATTGTAAAAGATATTTATGCAAATCAAAACTTTTCTTGAATTTTTTTATAATATGAGCATCTTGAATATCATATCAAGTCTCATTATTGTTATATAACTAGTATTACAGACTTGATTCCTTGGACATATCTCCTTGTACTTTGATTTTAAACGGCTAGCTGAAACCAAACTAATGAGACGGCGGGGATTAACGTTATTTAATTGTGTAAACCGAAAACAAATAAAACCAAATTGCAGTACAAACGGGAAAAGGTAAAAAACCAAGACGAACTAATGTATGATAATTTCTGGTCTAAGTAATGTCAATACGACCAGAAGCTATTACAAAAAGAACAACTAGTGCACCAGCAGCATACAAGGTGAATCGTCTTGCTTGCTGAACCATAAATTGATAACCTTTTAAAAAACTTGGGAATAATTGCAATCTTCATCAAACATAAGACAATCTATAGAGAAGGGAGAAAGTACATGTTAAAAATGTTCTTAATGCAGTGACTTCGTTGGGCCTTTGGAGATGTTCAAAATCATCACTCGACCCGGTACAGGGGACTTCTGCTTTTGGTGCCTGTGCTATTCACGCCTTTATATGTAGCAGAATGTTTCATAATCAGAGGTTTTTATCTCGGATGTAAAACCAAATGACTCAAGAACCCGTCTAGACCCAACAATACGCAGACCTTTCATCCTAAAAACTCTCTCTGCAGTGATATCCAACTCTTTTAAACATTCTAACCGTCCAATTTCCTCAGGAAATTCCGCAACTTGAGTACATTCAGAGAGGTCGAGATTAACGAGCTTTCACTACAAAAAAAAAGGGCTATAGTGACGAGAATTTAATGGCGACTTATATTTTTCGTCACTATTTAGTGACAATATAGAATTGTCGTCACTATATATCGTCACTTGCATTTATTAGTCACGAAAGTTTCGTCACTCATCTTTGGATTAGTAGTCACGAAAAAGTTGTGTCACTAAGTTGACTATTACAATTAATTCAATATTATTCTTAGTGTAATCTTATTAATATTAATATATTTATCACAGTCAAATCAATAATAATTTATTTTTCTAATTTTTCTCCTTTTCAAGTTTTAATAATAAAAAAAAAGTAGCGTATCTAAATTTATAAACTACAAGTTTTAAAAATCAATACTGTGACCAAAGTCACGCACAAAATCAAGTTTTAAAAAAGGCACAAAATCGGTTTTATCTACAACCCGAATAAAACACACAGCGGATCTACAAGTCGATTCGAAAGAATTAATTAATATAACTTGAAATTCATTCTCCTCATTCGTTCCTATCATCACCGCACATTTTCTTCCGATTTCACACAAACACACATTACGATCTCATCATTCCGCCATGGTTAGCATCTACCGAATCTCGTCATTCACTATTTTGCCCTAATTTGCTCAGAGGTTTTCTTTTAATCCTAATTATTACGAGTTAATTTCATCTAATTTCGATAATATTATGTTACTTGTATGAATTTGTTTTATAATTCGTATCTATTTGTGTTTCATCTACAAGTTTAGTTGTATAATTCGTATTTATTTCGTTTGAGTCAACAAGTTTAGTTGAGTTTATTGCCTCTTTGATTCGTATTTGTTTAGTTGAGTTTATTGCCGATAAAATTGCAAAGTCAATGTAGCAGTAGTAATGGTTGAGGTTATTTGATTGCTGGTTTGAGTTTAGAATGTGTAGGTTTAGCGGATTAAATTTAAGCATTGCATGCCAAGTGTTCGATAAAATGTCTAGCAAATTGCAAAGTCAATGTAGCGACCACTAGTTCATCGAAATGATAGTTTAGTTGTGGATGATGAGGATTGTGGTAAGTCACGGTGAGTTTGCGCTAAACGGCATCTTAATGAGGTGATTATTGTTTCGCATTTCGGCCGGTTTTATCGGATTGTTTTAAGTTGTGGAGTGTGTGTTGGCGGTAGTAAAGTCTAGTTTAAGTTGGTACTCTTGCCATATTTCTTTTTGGGAAAATGGCGAAAAGTCATCAAACTTGACACTTATTGTCGTTGTGTGTAGCGACTATTTTTTTGTCATTGTGACACAAACCTTTTGGGATCGTCTATTGTGTGTATCGGTGACTTGTTTAACTTGTTGTAGCAGGTCATGTTAACGACCGTTAACTTTTTATTGCACCGCTTAGTCCTTTTAAATGCTTTTAACGACCGTTATTATATTATTGCACCGTTAGTCATTTTCGCCCGTTTTACATGTTTCGTTCGTTTTGCACTTTTCCGTCCGTTTTTGCACGGTTTCGTCCGTTTTTACACGTTTTCGTCCGTTTTCACACGTTTTCGTTCGTTTTACATGTTTTACATGTTTTACGTTTTCGTCCGCTTTACGTTTTCGTCCGCTTTTACGTGTTCATCCGTTTTTACGTTTTGATCCGTTTTACGTTTCGTCCGCTTTTACACGTGTTCTTCGTTTTACGTTTTCGTCCGTTTTACATGTGTTCATCCGTTTTACGTTTTCGTCCGTTTTACGTTTTCGTCGCTTTTACACGTGTTCTTCGTTTTACGTTTAAATCATTTTACCACGTTTTACGTTTTCGTCCGTTTTGCGCTTTTACGTGTTCTTCCGTTTTACGTTTTCTTTCGTTTCGTCCGTTTTGCGCTTTTACGTGTTCTTCGTTTTACGTTTTCGTCCCTTTTACGTTTTCGTGCGTTTTACGATTCGTTCGTTTTACGTTTTAGTCCGTTTTACGTTTTCGTCCGTTTTACGTTTTACGCTTTACGTCTTCTTCCGTTTTACGTTTTCGTCCGTTTTACGTTTTCGTCCGTTTTAAGCGATTTGTCCGTTTTACGTTTTCGTCTGTTTTGCGTTTTACACATTTTCTTTCGTTTTCGTCCGTTTTACACTTTTTACGCTTTTACGTGTTCTTCCGTTTTACATGTTTCGTCCTTTTTACGTTTTCGTCCGTTTTACGATTTCGTCCGTTTACGTTTTGTCCGTTTTCACGTTTTGTCCGTTTTACGTTTTCTTTCGTTTCGTCCGTTTTACGCTTTTACGTGTTATTCCGTTTTACACGTGTGAAAGAAAAACCGGACGCAAAACGAAAAAACGTAAAAAAAAAAAACGTAAAACGGACTAAAACGTAAAAACGAACGAAACATGTAAAACGATTTAAACGTAAAGTCGAAACGAAACGAAACGAAACGAAAAAACGTGTAAACGAAAACATGTAAACGCGTTTTACACGCACGAAACAAAAAAAACGTGTAAAACGGACGAAACGTAAAACGGAAGAACACGTAAAAACGATAAAACGGATGAAAACGTAAAACGGAAGAACACCAAAAGCGTGTAAAATGGAAAAACGTGCAAAACGTAAAACAGACGGCGTGTAAAATGGACGAAACCGTAAAACAGACGGCGTGTAAAACGGAAGAACACGTGTAAAACGGACGAAACGTAAAACGGACGAAATCGTAAAACGGACGGCGTAAAACGGACGAAACATGTAAAACGGAAGAAGACGTAAAGCGCAAAACGGACGAAAACGAAAGAAAACGTAAAACGGACGAAACGTAAAACGGACGAAAAAGTGTAAAACGGACGAAATTGTGTAAAGCGGACGAAACGTAAAACGGAAGAACACGTGTAAGCGTGTAAAACGGAAGAACACGTAAAAGCGTGTAAAACGGACGAAACGAAAGAAAACGTGTAAAACGGACGGCGTAAAACGGAAGAACACGTGTAAGCGGGCGAAAACGTAAAAGCGGACGAAAACGCGTAAAACGGATGAACACATGTAAAACGGACGGCGTGTAAAACGAAAGAACACGTGTAAGCGGACGGCGTGTAAAACGTGTAAACGGACGGCGTGTAAAACGGACGAAAACGTGTAAAACGGATGAACACATGTAAAACGGACGAAACGTGTAAAACGGACGGCGTGTAAAACGTAAAACATGTAAAACGAACGAAAACGTGTGAAAGCGGACGGCGTGTAAAACGGACGAAACCGCAAAACGGACGGAAAAGTGCAAAAGCGGACGAAAACATGTAAAAACGGTGAAAATGACTAACGGTGCAATAATATAATAGCGGTCGTTAAAAGCAGATTTAAAAGGACTAACGGTGCAATAAAAAGTTAACGGTCGTTAACATGACCCGCTACAACAAGTTAAACAAGTCACCGATACACACAATAGCACGATCCCAAAAGGTTTGTGTCACAATGACAAAAAAAAAATAGGTCGCTACACACAATGTGATAAGTGTCAAGTTTGATGACTTTTCGCCATTTTCCTTCTTTTTAGATGAATAAAAGTATTTATAAATCATTCTTCATGGTCCTTATAATTGAGAGATTAACCTATGTTGTCAAATGTGCAACATCGTGCATTGACTTGCCGAAATCGGTTGTGAATAAGCATCAAGTATATTTTCGTTGTGTCGGTTGTAATGTGTTGTTTCGATATTATATGCCTTGATGTGTTATATAGGAACACGAATGATGATTGCTAAGGGAAGTCAAAATAATGAAGCGATGGTGAACCCAAGTCATCGAAGTTGAAGCAAACGCTAGTAAAAAACAAGGTAAGTTTACATTATCATAACATGCTTATTGGTGGATTAAAAGATGACATGTCAACCAACTTATGCATAATGATTCATAAATGCTACGTGTCGACAATGAACCGTGGCTAGTTACAAACACACCTTTGTGATGCTCAACATTTTCAAATTGAGTATCAGAATTATCTTGCTTAGGGTTCTTAAGGCATACCTTTGTGGAGTAATTCTTTACCGCATGGCAATCTGCAGAAATGTAAGTTTATGTCTCATATTTGAAGTAATTTCTGACTCTTAGTGTCTCAAGATTTGGAGTAACACCGAGGTGGAGGGTCTTCAACTTTAAATTACAAAGGTCGAGAGTTACGAGCTTTGGATATTCAGCAGGCATACGAAGTTCGACCATAATACTCTTAGTGTAGTAGGGGTGGCTGAGTCTTAGGGTCTCAAGATTCGGAGTAATCTCGAGGTGAAGGGTCCTCAAATTTAAATTCTCGAGGTCGAGATCCGAGTTTTGGACTTCGGCAGCATGTGTAATTTTTCCAATTTATTACAACGAGAGATACGTAACTCCTTTAGATTTGGAGTAACACGAAATGAACTTCTACCAAATTATAACACTGTTTAGAATTAGTGTCTCGAGATTCGAGCCACACTAAGGTCAAAGTTCCTCAATCATGTGAAGAGGTGAACTTTAGGAACACGAGGTTTAAACAAGCTGTCATAAGCAACAAAAATGGAAAGATAAATGTTAATTCTCAGAATGACCAACAAAAGAGGAAAGATAAACTACCAATTAATGAATCAACCATTATTCTACCTTTTCTTCTCCGTCTTTCCAAAGTCGAGCGATGTAGCTGTCTTCCATTTCAAGTCCAACAAGATTTTTTGCTTCAAATGTTTTTGGTAAACTTGAAAAAGGATAATAAACCCAACTCAGAAATCGTAAGGCATTTGGAAGGTGTAGACTAACTTCATGTTTGCTAACTTCTTGTTCAATCCATAAATATCGAGTGTTGTATAATTGAAGAAATCTAAGTTCCTTCATGTTTGCGAGACCGTTCATTAAAGTTTCAAAACTGATTCCATATTCATCGAGTGTTATACATTTGGTTGCTTGCATTTCTGTAATTCAAATAGCTTGTTATCATGGAAGATATATTGTGTGTATAATAAAACAAAATTTTGATTTTGTACAATGACTAAATTGAGCACTAGAAAAGTATAATGACTTTTAGTTTACCAAAACCCAAATAACTTGATACTTACCTTGTTATTAGCCAATATATCTACAACTTCCTCCTTAATCCATAACCGGCTATGCCTTTCAGGGTTATTGGGGTTCAGTCGACGGAAAATATTCTTGCCCATTTCTTCTATATGGTCATGCATTTCCAAACGATAAAGTGTTTGTGAGAATTCTTTATGTTCAGAAATAATTATGAGAGATTTGTTCTAAAATTTTAAGCCACTTGACAAAATCCACGACTATTAAGCACTATGATCGCATCCTCTTTCCTCCAACCTTTGAGTATGCAAGCAACATCTAGGAATATTTTCTTATGATCCTCCTCTAGATCGATATAGTTTGAGTTCCAATTTTTCCATAGTTGCCTTGAATGGAATTTTTTTAGTCTTTCTAGGGTATCTATCCAAGTGAGCCTCATTTTGACCATATAGCATCGAACCCAAAACTTTGATCGTGAGGGAAGACCATCAACATATTTTACAACTTTGTCTGATAGGTCTTCGCCCTTCAATTGGAATATCTCTTTAAATGCATTCTAACTCAAGAGACAAATCGCTTCCAGCGATAACAGTTGGCGTCAATGAACTTCACTCGGTGGTGGCGTAACTTGCTTATCTCGTGTGGTAATGATAACTCGCTTCCTTTTGAACCGGTCAGGATCGCTGCTAACGCCTCAAGTTGTTCTATATCATCAACATCATCTAGAACAATAAGAACTTTTCTCCCACGAATCATCCTTTTCATCATGTTTGTTCCTTCATGAACACTACTTACGATGATGTTTTCATTACTTAACACGCTTGAAAGAACTTGTTGTTGCAACTTATTCAAACCCAAAGAGGATTTTGAAACTTCCGCACATTTTCAACAAAGGCTTTAGCGTCGAATCGAATGGATATTCGATCAAAACACTCTTGCCAAAGTTGTCTTCCCACCACCTCCCATCCCCATATCCCACCATGCGGACATCATCAGCATCAAGTTCTAAAGATGAAAGGAAAGCTTGTATTCGTGTCTCCATGCCTACTAACTTTCATCAACACTTTCGGACTCTTGGAGCGGATCTTTTTGAAAATAACGTCAACAATTATCCGGATCAATTTGGATTCATCCACAGAACAATGAAGATCTAAATAATTACTAATTATCAAGAAGATCTAACATTATTTCATATAGCAAATAAATTACGAATAATTACCCATTAGCGCCTTTTCCAACTCCCACCCAAAGAAGATTGCTCGCTTGTTCAAAGCCTTCCTCCATTTCTCGTGACTTCTTTATTTTTATGTTCTTTAAAAGCTTTTTAACCGACCCACTTTGCATCTGATTTCTGGCTCCACATGATAAAAGGCGGGTAGCCTCACTCACTCGCTCCCTTCGGCTCCATAATCTTGACAAGCTCGTCTAAGCACCAAGATGAAGATCGTAGTTCTTAGAAAAAACGATGATGTAGAATCTCGAGTCCTCGATAGATTTAAGGAGCTGCTTGTCGATCGTTTTCCCTTTTCAATTTTCATATCATCCTTGTAAGTTTGAATACCATGTTGCTCAAGAGCTGTATAAAGATGGCTAACAAAGTTGTGGCGTGTGTCTTCACCTCGAAACTTAAAAAAACATCATACTTGAAGCTCTTTTGAACGGATGAATTTGAGGTTGAAGCCATTAAAAGTGTGGTTGAATCAAATCTTTGTTTCAAATTTGATGTTTGCAAAAACTTTAGAATGGAAATGGGACAAAGAAGACTTCGTCTACAGCTAATAAATAAATGAAAAGGGATCCTTGCACGTTAACCACAAATTACTAGTTTAATGTTAGTTGTTAATAATTTGGCCATCTAACAAAATTGTTCCTTGTTGACTCTAGACAGTCAATTGTTCATTGTCAACTCTAGATGGTTAACTCAACACTAATTTAATATTGTTAATGTATTTGTCATTTCTTGGCGAAGACCGCGCAATGGCAGCTGCTTCTAGCGGCATCAATTAACGAAATGCGATATTGTGATAAGTGTTTCAGATAACGTGAAAAGATCAAATGTAATTCAAACGGTTGTAACGTTTGGTAATTCAAATCTAGCAAAATTTCATAACATGTAAACGATATATAAAAATATTTAATGAGACCGAAACGAAAACATTACATCAATTATGAGATCTAACTAACAACGACGCTCTTTCGTCACGTAAAACTTTGTAGACGACATTTGAGGTGTAGACTCTCTTTGACCGAACTATTTGACCTGGCTTCGTTGATCGCTTCAGGTTCTACGTGATCACCCGCAGACAAAGAACGGAAACTCTAGCAACAAATAATTATAGTTAACGAGGTGGCGAAGTCACGCCGCGTTGCGGCGGGGCGTCGTTTCACGTCTTTGGTAATTGCACGGTAATTTTTTTAAGTAGAAAGTCGGCCGTTTTGTGTGACTAAGGAGCAGTATTGCTCAACTCGCTTCATCTCTATTTATGTAACAAAGAGGTGTAACTAAGGAGCAAGTTCATATGTAGGAAACCAAATTTCATATAAAGTATAATTGAATATTACTGAAATTATCCTTAAGCAAAAAGCATACGCATGATTACTATATTGAAAGAACAAGTATTTGTAACCCGCCGCGATGCGGCGGGATTTTTTATGGTGTTTCGTAATGGTAGTTCAAAACCTTCACCACCCATATCACCTGCATTCGAAATCTGTCTCGGCCTCGTACCTGTAAATCTGTCTCGTACCTTAGTCTTAATCTTTTCCTCGGTTGATACAATCTGTGTTCCCAGGAAAGCAAATCAAGTCTAAAGTTAGAATGTTTCAATACTAATTTAAAATAAAAGTAAATGCAGTGATTTGATTTCTAACAGAAAAAAAATTAGTTGTCATAATTCTCAAATTCATTGAAAGAAAATAACTAATGAAATCTTTACCTCGTGAAGCAATTTCGGAAAACTTCTGCTTCACATTCACGTCCATTATAGTGCTACTTAACCCGATCAGACTCAAATTCTCCATTACATTTCTACTCCAATACTGAATCTTCACTTCGAGCATTTACAAACCACCACTGCAAGCGCCAATCTGCCAAAATTTGTTACATGTTTTGATGGCAGGAATGTTCATCTCAGATAAAATCCCGATTAAATTTTTTTAACTTGCAATATTTTTATCACCATCATCTAACGTGTACTCACAGTTTTAGTTTCATTACCTTTTTTAGATATTTTAGCCATTCTAGGCGCGATTTTATGTGTAATCCTTCATTACATGACGCATGCCATTAAAGCTTTTTGGTAATACTAATAACCAAATTAATTCCATATATGCGTACCTGTACATCTAGTGTCTCTGCGGCTACCCTGACAAACATCTTTGTATTTGGTTGTTCATGCTTTTTGGGGTCCATCTACATAACAGTATCATATAAAGGCAAGGTATAACGTATAAGGACGTTACTGTCTATAAAAATATAAACTTTTCTTCTTACCTTAGCTCGAGGACATCTGATATTCCATGTCATTTGTTATTTCCTTACTTTTCCTTTTCGGCAAACATAAACAATTTGTGAACACCATTAGGCCCAAACCTGAAATTATGACAAAAACAAAAACAAAAGAGGAAAACTTCTATGAATATTCGTTACATAAAATATATCGTCACCAATCGATAACAAATGTATGTATATATATATATATATATATATATATATATATATATATATATATATATACAATTGACATTTGCATACCTCAAAACCGTGACCATGTACGCACAAATTCTTCTGGTCTGGCCCAAACATCTAGTGCAGCTGATCTGTCCTGAAGCTTATGACCACATATGTAATCGATAGCGGCTGCAGTGCCTGCGATGCATCGTCATCTGTTATGCAGTAGCATCTCCTACAGACAGTGTTGTTACAGGGTTCCGTATACAAAAATGGTTGTTCCATGCAGGCCTGAATGCGAAGCTTGCAATGCAGAGTTCAGAAACTCGAAAATGTTTTGTTTGAAATACTCCTAATAGCTGCAACTTACAATTCATTTTATAACGAAAAGTAAACAATATATCAATTGCTATTGGGTTTATTTGAACCAAAAGCAGTGAACAATATAAGATTATGTAAGATTGTATAGGGCTAGCAAATAGCTTTGATTTTAAAAGGGAAAAAACATAATGACATAAATAATATCGCATGATAATCAGTAGACTTACTTACTTGGCACCCATGCGAAAATAATTTTTGAGTTCTACTCGGGAATGGAATGCTTCCTGGTGTCATTTTAGAGGCAAAGAAACCAACCGCTTTGTCGTTTCTTTAAGTGATGTCTCTCTAATTTGTCACTCACCTGCAATTATGAGTTACTAATTAGGATCTATACTGAAATTCTGTAATTAAACAATAAATAGTCGAATGTAATCTAGCCTTGACAGATAGAAAGGAGCTACATCATATGATCCCAGTCCCTAACGCTTTCCCACAACTGGTTCCCCTGTCATAATTTTATTCACCGTCAAAGATACTGAAATTAACCAAAAACATACTAAACTATATAACAAAACTGAATCTCGCATCTGGGTCATCTAAAAGGCCAATGAAACCAACCATGTATGAGTTATAGGAGAAAATATAAATAAGTGAAAAACGTAAGATCGTGTCTCGCATCTGGGTCATCTAAAAGGCCAATGAAACCAACCATGTATAAGTTATAGGAGAAAATATAAATAAGTGAAAAACGTAAGATCGTGTCATTACCTTTAGACACTGTCATATATATCTGGTAAAGTATATTTGGTGATTCTACTGATTGTGAATGTCTTCCAAAGCGCAGTCATAATTTTACATCAGCATAAACATGAATATTTTTTAAAACAAAGTTGACTCACCACCACTATTTTGAATCATAAACCATAGCATACATGTTTAAAAATCTTCGGTACGAATTTTACACAAATAAGCTCTAAACACAGCATAAGCCATTTGAACACTGTCAAAAGCCAATTGTATTCTGAGAACCCAAGCTTACTGAAACACAACCTTCTCGTAGCACTCGTAACTTCATTTTTACGGTCACTGTCAGTCTACAAATTCAAGTTCAATTCACTTTGTTTTTGCTTAGTAGCCATTACAATAAAAACTTTTTGAAGTTATAAAAATATTTAGCTTCTTTAAACACATTCTTATTTGTTTAAAAAAGCTAAATATTGTTAGATAATACGTTGCATAATATATACACAAATCTTTGTCCGTCTAGTTTGTTCGAGTTACTTGACTAAGATTAATAAATATATAATATACAGAAAATTATCTAAGATATCAATGGACTTTCCGGATTGCTCAGTTCGTTTGTAAGTTCACTTCATTTATCGAATTGAAAATACATAAAAAGAACTAAGTTCATAAATGATGTAATTTTAAAGCCTGCTGCAATGGTTTAAGTTAGAAGGAAAAAAATACTAATCAAAATTAAAACCTTTTCTCCCCCAAATATCTTTTTATAGAGAAGTAAAAACAAACCTCTGTATAATCTTCTTCTTCTTTCATCTTAATGTTATTGTGAAGTCGATCTGAGGAACAAAAGAGAAAAGTCAACCAAAAAACAGGGTAAAACGATGAACGGTAAAAGCTAATACGCGCTTCAAACGTCAAAAAGGTTCCCATGTCAGATTCACGCACACCACAAAAAACGTAACAAAATTGTACCTGATGGCTGATGCTTCTGAAGATGGTGGCAATTTCGGCAGATGGTGGCTGAGATAAGGTTATGATGGCGGCGGCGGCAGCTGGTGGTGGTTTAGGGAGAGAGATGCGTGTTTTAGGTTAGAAAATATGTGATATCCGGTGTGTTTATTTGTGTGTTGGTTTTTCTCTCTCATTTGACTTTCAATTTCAATTTTCAACTTTTCACATTTTCCTTCGACCCTTTTTCCATTTTAGATAGTAAAGATTAGGTGGTGGTTTTTTTCCCTAATCTTAGGGGTGTTTGTTTAGCTTATATGCGGGCTTATGAGATTATTTGATTTGACTTATGTTTATGTTTCGTCTTCCGAACTTATTTTGAGACAATGATTAACCCGTATAAGCCTCAAGTCTCAAGATAAGTTCAAAAATCGAGGCTATGAAATAAAAGCAAACACAAATAGAAAATGTTGAAGTTACAGTAACAATGATTTAAATTTTTTTGATTCTTATAGATTACGGAGTATAATTTGTGGGAAAACTATATTCATCCTATCAATAGAAAACCCTCTCTTTGTCGATTGGAGAAAAGACAATAATCCTTATCGTTTTTTCTCAATTCAATCACTTTCCTTGCAGTTTTTAATCATTCTTGGTTATATTATGGAAAAACCGATTTTCTTTTGATTTAGGGTTTAATAATTTCGACTATTTAGTATTATTTTTCAAAGTGAGATCATATTGGTTTGATCCTTGTCGCTGTTTGGTGATTAGTTTGCATATGGTGGCCGTGATTTGCTATCGACTCAATAAAACCCTATATATATATATATATATATATATATATATATATATATATATATATATATATATATATATATATATATATTTTTTTTTTCCCTTGGTTGTTGCTACAATGTGCTTGGGTTATGTTTGGCAAAAACTAACAGTAGTTCAGAACTAAGCTGTAAGTTATGGTATGAACCGCAGTTCATAACACGAGCTACAAACATATCAATTTCCGAGAAAACATGCTAAAAAGTTAGCAAAAGTCGTGAGTTCATAGGTTTAAATAAATAACGAAGCATTTGGACCAAACAGTAAATCCTCTTATTACGCAAATTAAGCCATAACATATAAACAACCATCACGCACTAATCACAAACAAAAGCCAAGACGTTATACGTCATGGCAAATTATTGCAACCACCAATCCAGGTGCCACCTTGGCAAGTTGGGCAAACAAGTCCAGACGGGGCGGTCAACCACGATAGATCTACCTACAACATTAATTAATGACCTAATAGTGGCAAGTTAAAGAGAGGCTAAACCTTAGCCTTGACTACGTAATAAGCGCAAACAAAACACGGTTTCATAATCGGTCCAATCAAAACATTTGCATGTTTTCTCACCCCAAGATTTAATAAAGCAAAGTACGAATAAAAGTGGGCTATGAAACTCACCTTAGTCCAAAGAAATGCACAAGAATCAACAGAACAAGAAGAGTATCGACTATCGTGAAACAAAACTATTGACTCGGCACTACCTAATAACATAGACTCGGCTTAGATTATATCTCCAATCAATAGTTCCCATTCCCAACTATTTTCCAGTTTTATTTCCAAAACTCTTTCTCATAACAGTTTCTGGTGTTTGGTATCCGTACGTGCGGTGTGTTGACTCAACAAGATTCATGTGAACACACGCTTCTCAAGAACTCAACAAAGATAAACCACAACAGTCTATGTGTCAAGTTTGTAGTTTAACAAGTCACTTAAATAGATTGTCAAAACTTATCGAATTTGTCAACTCGATAAACTTAACAATATATTTGCCTCACTTATTATTCCAAAACTATACCACGTCCTAAGGTGTCGTAGGATACGTTGTCATTACTAAACCCTTCCGACATAGCTAATGAGGTCTTCGTCAACCAAATAAGTTCGTTAGTTAGGTAAGTTAAGTTTATTAATGTCAAGTATCCGTGACATGATATTAAATGGTATACGATTAGTATTTATGGCGCTTCTAGTTTTGCGTGCCCTCGAAACATTTAGTAACCCATTTATTACACTTCTCTTTTTCCTTTATTATTTGTTTAAAAAGAAAATTATAACAAGTAAATATACTTGTTATTTATTATATGAAAACTTTATTATTACTTAGCGTTCATGTCTTATGTTATCATTATATTTAACATTAGTTACCATTTGTTTAGAGTCACAAGTCCGAGTCATTACTTCTCGACTTATTATGTTATATCAAGTCCGATAATAAGTCATAGTCCATGTCACGGCCTTGTCGGAGTCAATGATGACTAAAAAGTCAACGTGACACCGACTTGGCGCAAAGTTCACAAGTATATCATCAAGTCATAAAATAAAAGTCAAGTCCCATATCCACATCAACTTCAACTTCTCGTGGTCGTCTACGACTCACGTCTAACCTATCCTCCGTCACTAGTAATCGACACACAACCGATTCCCATTTCAATTTTTACCAACACCAAGTATTATTTTGTCGTGACCATACGGTCCCGGCTTCTCCTTTCTCTCGGCCAACAATCCCAAAACAACAATAATTCACCAACAATATCAACAACCTCCAAAAGTTTTGCCGAGACCATACGGGTCTCGGCCTACCCATCGACTACGCAAAACCAAACGACCCAAAACGAGGGTCTAACCCACTCGACTACAACAACAACAACATCACTATCTCAACTTCAAAACTACCAATCAACCCATTCGGTTCCAAGGGTTTCATCCGAAACCAAAACATAAATAAACAATAATAACAACAACAACAAGAATAACATCAAGAACACGAACACGGCCATACACAAGTTTCTCGGAATATTAGGTTTTGCTTAGTGCCGGAGTCTAGTAGTGCCTAACTAAATGCCATACACAAGATTCAACAACGTGATATTCCGAAAAATATCAAAAGATTATTTCCAAACGTTTAACTTGTTAAAATTTTAAAGTAATGTGGTATTAAAAAAAGTTTCCGAAATTACCAGTTGTCACATATACTGCTTTAACTGTGGCACAAGATTTCTTAGACAACATTTATAAGCTCCATGGTCTACCCAAAGTAATTGTCAGTGATAGGGATACTGTCTTCCTAAGTAAGTTTTGGAAGGTGTTGTTTGGTATGTTACAAGTAAACTTGCACATGAGCACTGCCTACCACCCTCAAAGTAATAGTCAGATTGAAAAGTGAATAAAGCTGTGGAATGTTATTTGAGATGCATGAGTGGGGATAAACCAAAGGAGTGGGCTTATTGGCTTTCACTGGCAGAATATTGGTACAACACAACATTCCACACTACAATCAACACCACCCCTTATCAGGTAGTTTATGGACAACCACCACCCACTCACATTGCTTACATTCATAGGGAGATCAGGGTAGAAGGTGTGGATAGATCTTTATCAGCCAGAGAAGAAGCTATTCCGCTGCTTAAGTTCCATTTGCAGAGAGCTCAGAGCAGAATGAGGGCCATGGCAGACAGACACATGACATATAGGGAATTTGTTGTGGGTGCACTAGTGTATCTTAAACTCTAACCATACTGGCATTCCACAATTAGGAATACCAAGCATCACAATTATCTCCCAAGTACTTTGGTCCCTTTAAAGTCATTCAGAAAGTGGGCAAAGTGGCTTATAAACTTGAGTTACCAGATTCGCACAAATACACCCAAGATGTTTCATGTCTCACGCTTAAAGTCGCATTAAAGGTGATCCTTGATAACATCAAATTACCCGATATTTTACATATCAAATTCCCATTTTTATGGCCTCATTTGTATTAATATGGTACTTAATTCGTTTACATTCGTTCATATTTACATTTCAGGATAAATGAGGCATTGGAGCGGAAAAGATGTGAGAAAAGGCCAAGAAATATATTCAGAAGAAGGTTACGACGTAATCGGCACATTTGACTACGCCGTAACTCACACTACGAGGGCCTAAGATTTATTTGTGAAGGTTACGCCGTAAACGCTTAATAATATTATGGCGTAAATACGGTATCGACAAGGATACGGCGTAACCAACTCTTATGGTTACGCCGTAATTATTTTTTGTGAAGGTTATGGCGTAACATGGTAATTTAGTTACGCCGTAGAAATATTTGAGGAGTAGATCAGTATGCGCGGACGAAGAATTACGATGTAACCCGGTGATTTAGTTACGCTGTAATATTACTAAATACGAAGTTTAGTGCTCAATTAACACATTTATGTGTTGGTCTCCATCAATGGAATGAAGGAACTCAAGGTCCTAAGTTGCAATATTGCTATTATGAAAAGCTGAAGAAGTTATGCCATAACCTTAAAATTTAGTTAATTTACAGAGTAACTAAAACTTTAGTTAAGCCATAAATGAGGTTACGGCGTAACTTACACTTAAGGTTACGTCGTAACCTTGTCGATGCCTATAAATACATCCCTAAATCTGCATTTTTAAGTATCTCTCTTCACCCCTCTCCTAGGGGTCGATTAGGGCACCACTCCAGGAAAATTTCCAGCACTTCCAAGCCATCTTCCAAGGAAGAATTCACTTGCAATCATCATCAGTATTAGCTCTACATCAAGTAATTTGTATCAAACAATATGTTCAATTTAATTCATGTTTTATTCATTTTTATTGGTATAATTTCTATATGTTTGGCTAAGCACCTTTGGTGCTAGCCTAGTTATGATTCCTTAATTGTTTTGTTTATGTTTTCATTCTTCTATAGCTGTTTCTAATGTATGCATGCATAGTTCGATGGTAGTTACCCTAGCTTCGGTAGTTTTGAAGTGCGGTCGTATCTAGTTGCTTAGGAGAATTGACCAACTGACCCTAAGCACATAGGTAGAAAAGGATTAGGTAAGAATCGACCAACCGACGACCTTTCCCTCTTGTATGAACCGACCAATGATCACCGTCAGATGGACGAACTTAAGTTTAGGGATGAGTGTCAAGATGCTAGCGTCCCCGCACTCATTATTTCGAATCTTGCATGTAGGGCACTTAATGACTTGGCTTAAGTGACTTAAGACTCGCCTCCCAAAGGGTCATTTTTAACGCTCGGGTAGGAGCCTTTGTTGATAGGTTAGACGAATTGACCAAATGTTGTCCTAGCGACTTAAACCCCCACTTGAATCAATTGGAAGTAATTTAGAAAATATAGACATTACATGATATGATGAATAATTAGGTTAGCACACCTTCCCCTTCTGCATTCTAATCTATTTAATTTCCGCATTTCAATTCTGTTATTAGTTTATTAATCAATCAAACCCCCCCTTTAATTCGTGACATTAGACTTAAGTTAGAATCCACACACATAGCTCTTGGGACGAGCTCGGCTCTACCGAATAATACACTACACACGACCAGGTACACTACCCCGTAAGTGCATAAGGTAAACCATAGGTAGACGAGATAATTATAAATATTAAAACCTGGTCAGAAATCCTGCATCAATCCACCTACTACTCCAATTGTTTTGCTTGTTTTCAACAAAGATGGAGTGATTTTAGTGGAACCCTATGCTATATTGGATATAAGGATGGCCAGAAAAGGTAATGTAGCTGCAGTTTATGTTCATCTTCAATGGCTTAATGGTCTGCAGCTGATGCAACATGGGAGTTACATGAAGACATAGCTGCCCATTTTCCTCCTTTGATATGGATGTTGATGCTGATTACTTGTGGACAAGTAATATCACTAGAACAAAAAGTGGATTTGGCTACACCGAATATGTGTGACGATATACATATAGTCACACATGTTTTTTCGGCCGTGCGATTAAAGGTCGCATGACCATAGGTACCCTATGGTCACGTGTTTGACTTTTTAGTCTCTATTGCAAAAGAGTAACCAAAACCGTAATATGTGTGACTAATTAGGTACAAATTTTGTTGATTAATCCGTGATTAGTGACCATAAACATCAGATAGTCACACAAAGCATGTTTGTTTTGGGTATTTAGTCACATACAATTAAGCATAAAGTGGCAAAAAGTGTTAATAAGTGTGACCATATGTTGTTTAAGGTGAAGAAATATGTCTTTTGTGACTATTGATCATCTAATGGCCACTTGAATTTTATGTTTGTGTGGCCTTTTCTAACATTTAGTCACACAAAGCATGTTTGTTTTGGGTATTTAGTCACATACAATTAATCATAAAGTGGCTAAAAGTGTTAATAAGTGTGACCATATGGTGTTTCAAGTGAAGAAAGGTGTCTTTTGTGCGACTATTGATCATCCAATGGCCACATGAATTTTATGTTTGTGTGGCCTTTTCTAACATTTAGTCACACAAATCATGTTTGTTTTGGGTATTTAGTCACATACAATTAACCATAAAGTGGCTAAAAGTGTTAATAAGTGTGACCATATGGTGTTTTAAGTGAAGAAATGTGTGTTTTGTGTGACTATTGATCATCAAATGGCCACTTGAATTTTATGTTTGTGTGGCCTTTTCTAACATTTAGTCACACAAAGCACGCTTTTTTTGGTATTTAGTCACATCCAATTAATCATAAAGTGGCCAAAAGTGTTAATAAGTGTGACCATATGGTGTTTTAAGTGAAGAAATGTGTGTTTTGTGTGACTATTGCTCATCCAATGGCCACATGAAATTTATGTTTGTGTGGCCTTTTCTAACATTTAGTCACACAAAGCATGTTTCTTTTGGGTATTTAGTCACATGCAATTAACCATAAAGTGGCTAAAAGTGTTAATAAGTGTGACCATATGGTGTTTTAAGTGAAGAAATGTATGTTTTTTGTGACTATTGATCATCCAATGGCCACTTGAATTTTATGTTTGTGTGGCCTTTTCTAACATTTAGTCACCAAAGCATGTTTCTTTTGGGTATTTAGTCACATTCAATTAATCATAAAGTGGCCAAAAGTGTTAATAAGTGTGACCATATGGTGTTTCAAGTGAAGAAATGTGTGTTTTGTGTGACTATTGATCATCCAATGGCCATATGAATTTTATGTTTGTGTGGCCTTTTCTAACATTTAGTCACACAAAGCACGCTTTTGGGTATTTAGTCACATCCAATTAATCATAAAGTGCCAAAAGTGTGACCATATGGTGTTTTAAGTGAAGAAATGTGTGTTTTGTGTGACTATTGCTCATCCAATGGCCACATGAATTTTATGTTTGTGTGGCATTTTCTAACATTTAGTCACGCAGCATGTTTCTTTTGGGTATTTAGTCACATGCAATTAACCATAAAGTGGCTAAAAGTGTTAATAAGTGTGACCATATGGTGTTTTATGAAGAAATGTGTGTTTTGTGTGACTATTGATCATCCAATGGCCACATGAATTTTATGTTTGTGTGGCCTTTTCTAACATTTAGTCACACAAAGCATGTTTCTTTTGGGTATTTAGTTACATACAAATTAAGCATAAAGTGGCCAAAAGTGTTAATAAGTGTGACCATATGGTGTTTAAGTGAAGAAATGTGTGTTTTGTGTGACTATTGCTCATCCAATGGCCACATTAATTTTATGTTTGTGTGGCGCTTTCTAACATTTAGTCACGCATCGAATTAAGCAAACTGTGACCAAAAAGTGTTAATAATTGTGACTATATGAATCTTTTAGTCACATATAAGAAATCAATATATATCAAAACAAATTTAATATATAAAAATATATTCAAAATATATTCAAATACAATAAAATTGGAATGTATATAAAATTGTAATGTCGTATATAATAAAATTCTCAATAATTTAACGACTTGACTCTTGATCTTCTTAGCTTCCTTTGCATGGTATGACTAGAGACGTAGCGCAGATTTAATTTAGGTGCGCTGTTCTCACCAATCGCTTTATGGTACTTGGTGGTGTTACCGTAGGAAACAAAAGCCGGGTATCAAACATTGAATTAAATATGAAGAATGATATATGTAGGTTTATAAACACATGCATCTATGTACCTTTTCATCGAAACCACTTGATCCTTTGGCCATGCATAAAAACCACCTACCGCATCCTTAACTGCTTTGAGACCGTTATTTCCTACATCCGGTATGCATGCACTGCATCCACTAAAGATTTTTCAATAGATACTCTGAGCAATCCTTCGGGAGTGGTTTGTTATGAAGCATTTGTTTTCCATCGGTTTGTACACTGTACCTCCGCAATAATAGTTGATTTCTTTATGCCACATCGCACTTAATTACCTAAAAGATAATTTGTTGCATGTATATATGTATCAAGAATTAATTTTAATTAAACTAAAGAACATATGAAAATGTTTAAATACATACTTGTGGTAGTAATTGTAATGGAGACTCTGCTCTTGTGATCCGTAAAGTTGACGTGAAGAATCCTTTCGCTTTGATCTAGTCGATTTCTTAGGTGCGATGATTTAACAGCTTCCTATATGTATAATACACGGTAAATAAATAATGTATGTAGAATTCAAAAATCCTGTGGGGTGATTTATTACTTACACTTATTTGAATTTCCTTTTCCAAAGTTGCAAGTCCATTAGACTTCTCAATGCTCGCAACTTTCTCACGCCCAAAGAACACGTGTTCGGCAGATCCTCATCAAGACCGCTATTTAAAAGATTAATGTTCACCGGAGACACCGAAATATAAATTGTTTAAGAAGATCAAGCAGATTTAAAAGGGTAAAAAAGATGGAATGTTACTTTATGTCTTACTTCCGTTTCACAATGGAGTTGAAGTTGATCGCAATCGCCCCTTTGCGCAGCCCAATTGTTTCATCAAATCAGACACGCCTCTTTTCTTGACGCTACGCCTCATCGCAAGTTCACTTTGAAGTAACACCACTCTTTCATCGATGCTTGTCGATTCGAGGCGATCAAAATACCTCTTGTAGGTTACTCCACCTCCCACCTCTCTCGTGATATCCTCCCTTTTCCTTACCTAATACAACTGTCATGGCATCAAGCCATGATCAAGCTTCAAGATTCCTTGTTTGATCTTGTCGTCCGCTTTTCTCGCACACAATATGGGAAATAGGTTATTTAATTCTACCAAGATTAACTTGTAACTAAAAGTATTAACTAAAACACTACCAGATTAACTTATAAATAATAGCTTTAAGTAATACATGAGCGATTAACTAAAAGTATTAACTAAAACACTACCCGTATTAACTTATAACTAATAGCTTTAAGTAAGACAATAGCGATTAACTTATAACTAAACAAACATAATAATAAAATTTGCAACAAACTTACAAAATTTTCTCCCACCGATCCGATATCTTCATCGTGATATTCTCCGCCTTTTTCACCCTTCCTTTCAACCACGCAGTACCACGCGGTGGTTCTTCATCCGTTCAATTTCTTTACTCTCGATCTTATACATCAAATACATACAAATGTAAGATAAACGAATATAAACGAAACTATGATGCTATTAAATGCAAATGTAAATGTGCAAATGTTTATCGTTACCATTTTTTCTATCACACGCGCGTATCCACCTCGTCCCATTGTATGATCATAAATGTACTTGGAACGCGACACTTTAGCTTTTGTCGATCTCACCTTGCAACACAAAATCATACGGCGCTTAGATGTAGTAATGTCGATAGTATACAACTAATACATATGGAAACATATGAAAAGGTGAAAGATATTTGAACTTGAATAAAATGAATAATTAACACCTTGTATTCCTCATTGGGTGTGTAGTTTACAAAATTAACCCAATCTTCGCTTTTATAATTGCACTATACTTTGTCGGACTTCATTTAGTTTTGAAAGGGTATTTTGGTTGGGCATATGTAGTTTTGTATCAATTTCATTCGAAATTCCTTAGAAGTTGACCAAGACGATTCATTATCGCTTTCGACCGTCAAGTCAACATCAAAATATCACCGTAAAGATTAACAAATTGTTGTTAATTAGTTGCACATACCGTAAATGCAGAGATAAACTTATTAACACCTTGTATCTACGATACCAAGCCACTACTAGTTAAAAAAGTATATGTGTATCGTGATTTCATCCCACATTTTATCTCTTGCTTCTCGAATCAACCTTCCTCCAAAGTTAGAATCCACGACACCTATATGCTCACGAACCAAATCACCCAAAAAACTTGAAAACAATGCTATGTTTTTCCCGATAACCTATCCAAAGGCATCAAGGTTACATCGACCTTTATTCCGTCTGCTTTTCCATATTCCCGCGAAACTTAGCTAACCTAGTTATGCCCTCTTAACAACATTCGCATTTGAATGGTTGTTTCAAAGATCCTCACCCTCATCCGAATACGCCTCTCGATTCATATTCTAAAGTGTTTTCAATTTCACGATCGTAATAAACCAAATCATCCGGATAAGTGATTTGCGTTGACATGATTCGTCGTAGTAATGTGTTAAAGAAAATTAGTAAACTTAATTGGTAAATAATGGTGTAAAATTGAAGTTCGTTGTTTTGCTTGAAGGTCGATTTATTGGAGTAAAATAGGCTAATGATGGGCGCTTTTCAATTAAGGAAACCATAATTTCAAAGTAATTTTAAAATTTTGGCTAAAATTTGGCTCCAAATTTGATAATTTTAAAATGTGGCTCCAAATCAAACAATTTTCTAAACCAAAACACCCCGATGAAATGGTGCTTACCCACATCCCAAACACTCATATTACTTCAAACCACCGTGTCAAAACACATATAATCATAGATACACTAAAATCACCACATGGCGATACAAATGAACAATCAAAAGCTAAAATGGACTTAAAGCAACTAATTACAACTATAACTAATTAAGCAACTATAACTAATAAGCAGCCCAGATAAACAATTAAGCACAAAATAGGCAAATCAAACCAAGAACTCGATACATCAAATCAACCCTAAGACCTTACTTTAAGGCTATAAATAAGCTATTTATAAGCAATTAGATAAGCTCTAACATCCTCAAGTAGTCAAAAATCAAGAAAACATGTAAATGCAATTAACTTAAAGTTAAACAACAACAAAAACACCCAATATAGTGGTTCAATAAAAATAATTGTCATGAACAAACGCCCAGCTCTAAACTTCATAATCACCATAAAAAATTGACAACAATCTAAAATTGAACATCCTAATCCTACAATAATACATTATACTAGTGCTAATATGAACTTTAACACCACAACCAATTCTTAAATTCAAAACAACATGAAAAAAAGATGAAACAAACTAGCAAACACATTACTTATATTAACAAACATAATTAGTATCTCGATGGATAAACCATCAAAAGATCCATACATATTCCATTGTTAATATATCTACATACCATCCCATTAAACCAAGACATTAGACATTAGACATTAGACATAAACAGATGACACTAGAGCAAAGAAAACATCCCATTCCATAGCGAAACCCTTCAACCATTCATCGCTTCGAATTTGTTCTTCCTTGGTATCGATTTCCTCCTAAGATTGAGTAATGAGATCATTCAACCCGCGCTTTAGACCTCGCAGCCTCCCCTCGTCATCCCTAAGATCCACCAACTTAAGGACCTAATGTTTAAAAACGGCAAACTAAGTCCTCCTTCTTTAAACTATGACTATAAATTAGGGGTGTTGATCCGTTCGTTATCGGGTTTTGTTTCATTAAATCTGTTATATTTTATTTTGTCAACACGAAACCGAAACGAACCGAACTATAATTAAACCAAAGCGAATCGAAACCGATTATGAATTAAGTTCCTTCTTAGGTCGACCAAATTAAGCTTGATTATCGGGTTGACACATATGGTTTTAAACCGAAATGGATAATTGTTCGCTTTGAGTTGACACAAAATTTTAAAATCATACGAAAAATGGGTAAAACGGATGAGAACAAGTAAACACGGACGAAAAAGTCAGAAACAAAACCGGAACGATAAAACCGATTAAAAGGGACAAAGACGTAAGAAACGGACCAAAACGTATTAAAACAGTATAAAAACTTGTATAAACGTATTTAACTGGTAAAGTGTAAGAAAACCTTTGAAAACGGTTGAAAATTCTTATAAACATACGAAATGGGTAAAACGGATGAGAACGGGTAAATCGGATTTAAAACGGACGAAACATATGTAAAACATATGAAAATGTATGAAACGTTTGAAATGTACGTTAGTATGTAAAATGACTAAAACTTATTCAAACGGACTGAAACATGAAAAACTAGCTAAAATGTGTAAACACGGACGAAAAACTATAAACAAAACCTAAACGATAAAAACAGATTAAAGGGGACAAAGACGATTTAAACGATTAAACAAACAAAAACGTATAAACGTAAGAAAACGGACCATAACGTATTAAAATGTAAGAAAACGTGTTTAAACGTATTTAACTGTGTAAAAGTGTAAGAAAACCTTGAAAACGGTTGAAAAATTCTTAAAACATACGAAAATGGGTAAAACGAATGAAAACGGGTAAATGGGACGAAAACGCAAAAACAAAATTTAATCGGCCGAATGTGTAAAAAGTTATACAAACGGACTAAAAGATGAAAAACCAAATAAAACGTGCAAACACGGACGAAAACCCGAAAACAAAACGGAACGATAAAACCGATTAAAAGGGACAAAGACGAAGAAAACGGACCAAAACGTATTAAAGATTTAAAACTTGTATAAACGTATTTAACTGTAAAAGTGTAAGAAAACCTTTGAAAACGGTTGAAAAATTCTTATAAACATATGAAATGGGTAAAACGGATGAGAACGGGTAAATCGGATTTAAAACGGACGAAACATATGTAAAACATATGAAAATATGAAACGTTTGAAAATGTACGTTAGTATGTAAAATGTACTAAAACTTATTCAAACGACGGAAACATGAAAAACTAGCGAAACGTAAACACGGACTAAAACCGTAAACAAAACCTCAAACGATAAAACAAATTAAAGGGACAAAGACGCATTTAAAACGATTAAAATGCATAAAAACGCGTATAAACGTAAGAAAACGGACCATAACGTATTAAAATGTAAGAAAACGTGTTTAAACGCATTTAACTGCGTGTAAAAGTGTAAGAAAACCTTGAAAACGGTTGAAAATTCTTAAAAACATATGAAAATGGGTAAAACGAATGAAAACGGGTAAATGGGACGAAAACGCAAAACAAATGCAATCGGTCGAATGTGTAAAAGTTATACAAACGGATTAAGAGAAACGCAAACACGTATTTAAAACCAAGAAACAAAAACGGAACGAGTAAAAACCGATTAAAAGGGACAAAGACGAAGAAAACGGACCAAAACGTATTAAAACAGCACGAAAACTTGTATAAACGCATTTAATCAGGTAAAGTGTAAGAAAACCTTTGAAAACGGTTGAAAATTCTTATAAACATACGAAAATGGGTAAAACGGATGAGAACGGGTAAATCGGACGAAACGCATATATGTAAAACATATGAAAATGTGAACGTTGAAAATGTACGTTAGTATGTAAAATGTATAAAACTTATTCAAACGGACTGAAACATGAAAAACTAGCGAAACGCAAACACGGACGAAAAACCGAAACAAAACCTAAACGATAAAACAGACAAAGGGGACAAAGACGATTTAAAACGTATTAAAATGCATAAAAACGCAGTATAAACGTATGAATGTGTGTATAAACGTATACACGGGCGAAAAAGTTTTCAAAAAGTAAACAACCCTAACTCATATAGTATGGCTAAACATATGCGAAAGCATCCTATTGTGTCAAGAATTTACGTAATATTGTATGCAAGTAGTTACATGTAAGGTATTGCAATTGATGTTATCATGTGTCAAGATCCTATTGTGTCACAATTTTGTTGCGTAATGTTGTTGTAACCTTGTCGGTAATGTTTACGCTGGTTTTGTTATGCAAATTTGCATGGTTCGCAAATTAATAACCACCGATTCATTGTTTGCCAAAGTTGTAGTGATGACTAACTTTGATTTTTGTCAATGTGCTACATTGTAAAGATGACTAACTTTGATTTTGGTCGATGTATTGCAGCTTGACATAAATTTTAAGAATTTGAGCAAACCGATAACCGCTAAAAACCGATAAATCAAGAAATCAAATCGAGAAAACCCGAAACCAAAAACCCGCTTATCACGGTTCATAATGCATTTTACTTATCTAATTTGATCATTTACTAACGCCCATGGATTACATATCATTAATGTGATCGTAATCTATAAACGCCAAATAAGTAGTATTGCTTATTTTGTTAGATATGGTAATTTGAATGTTGCTATCATGACACAACAACATTACTATTATTCTAATATCTTTAGTGTTATTTAATTTTACTAAAATGACATATTACGTTATAATTTATGTTATTGTTCGCCGATTCGATTCGATTAATTTTTGAATGGTTAATCGGACCAACCGCGGTAACCGCTTCATTTCGGATACCCGCATGTCCGGGTTACCCGCTTAGTACGGTTCGGTTTTGATAGTAGAATGAACTACCCGCCCGTGATCGATAGTTAAAATCTCTAAACGAATCGAGCCGAACCCCGTGAACACCCTTACTATATAGGGGTCGGTTTAGATCCAATGAAAAATGAAGGGTTTAAATTGCAATATTAGATATCTTCCTAAATACTCCTCCCGCATATCACTTTTTCTTTTCTTTTTCTTGAACTATTGCATATCACATTTATGCATGGAAGAATATGAAGGGCTACAAGAATAACCCAAAATAAATTTTCCTATGCCTCTTAAGTGTTTTTGTGATTATTTGTGCAAATTGTGAGGTACATTGTAATTATGTATACTTACCTAACCATAAAATCAACACACTAAGTATCAATCATTTTACTCTAAACACACAACTATCAATAATTTTACCCTAAACACACAAAATGTCTTCCACACCTAATATCGATGAAATGAAAGCCGCCATCGAATCCGCAAGCTCGCCGATGCTTTCAGTTGTTGATATTGCAAGACATAGCGAGAGGAGAAAAAATTGATCGAGCGGATGGGAGAAGAGATCAAGATTCGAGGGAAATCATACAAAAAGAATGTATAATCGATGAGGTCGGTAGATTGTTTACTCGCTTCAATGTCAGTTGCAAAGAATCGGTGAGTATGCCTTCGTGAGATACAGTTGAAGGATCAAGGAAGATTGATTTGGCTGGCTCGCTTTTGGTGCTATGTCGTCGAGTCCGCTTTAGAAGGAGGAGTTCTGGAAGATTTGGATGAAGTTGATGAGTCCGAAGATGGAGCATAGGAAGCTTTGGAAGTTTTTTTGTGTTTTGATGATGTATAGTTGATGGTTGTATGGATGCTTGCTATTAACTCGCTACTTTGTTTATATAAGTAATTATATGTAAATGATCAATGATCAATGATCGACAATGGTTAATTTTAGGTTTTGATGCTTTATTAACTTGAAGAAATAAGTTAGTTTTATTTATTTATTTACTTTTATTAGAAAATGATCAAGTAGTGTGTGTTTGACTTTCAAGATTTCACACATTTATCTCTCTTACACTCGGTTAAAACACACAGCTAGATTATAATTAATAGCGATTTAGGGTTTTCAATCAAACGCAAAATCAATGAAAATAAATGTTAGTCAATGAAATACTCTTGAGGGCTATTATAAAGGGCTTGATTCTCTTCCTATCGAGCCTAATATCTCGTATAAATGTTATAATTTAATGCTAGTTTGTTAGTTTAGGATGTTTATTGATTTATAGATGATATTGTGTTATGTTAGTTTAGGATGTTAGTCGGTATTAGTCATTTGCATAGGAAAAGTAGTTGTTTGATGATTTATGGATCATTAGTCGAGGTAATAACGATTACGTGTTATACATGCGTGAGATGGGTAACGCCAAGAATGAGACACGAAGAATGAGATTAGTAGACGCCAAGAATGAGATTTGCGGTAGGTGTCCCTTTGCCTCCTTGCATGTTTTGTTTTGCCGTAGTCTTAGGCCCGCGTGGTTTGCGTTGCTTTGTTGTTGCTCCCTTAGGTTGGCCCGCTTTTGTGTGCCCGGCTTTTTGGTTTTATGTCCATTGCGCTTTGCTATTGGCGATTTACTGCTCGCTTGTGCGTGTTTCTTTTTCCGTATGCCTGCTTGCTTGTTTGCTTGCTTTCTTTTACTACGCTTATCGCTTTTGGTTTTGTCGTATTCTTTCTATCCTTTCGCACCACGCTATCGCTTTTGTTTGTTGTTGTTGTTGTTGTTGTGATCGCATAATTGTCAATAAGGTATGCAGCTTAGTAAATATAAAAGCATAGTTAAATGTTAATGTATGGGACCCGTAAGGGTTAACTATGCTTCTTTTTAGGAAAACACTTTTTATGATCTTAATATATCAAATCCTTTCGAGTTTTATACTTGCTCCTTTTGTTTTTCAACAATCTAGCAATTTTCCGGTGCGTAATTGTACAAAGGAGTTGAAACGACAAAAGGACCAGGGGGATCTCGTAGGGTTTGATTGGTTTCTTTTGATGAGGTGTGTTGATTAAGATAATGATATAGTGTATTGTTCATGGCAGCCACACCTCTTCATTATCCCATTCAACACATACACTGTCGAGAATCGATAATTATTTACACTTGGTACTTTGAGCTTCCTCAAAACCCATTCCTATGTCACCGCCATAGCAACAGTTTGGTGCAAATCTTTGCGCCCATTTCAGACATGGCAATGGGATTTAAAGGACGCTCAAAGTACTAAGTCGCTCCACTTCTTGCTTATAACATATTGACATTTAACTTTTTGACCATTTTGCATGTATAAACTCTATTTTGTTCATAAGTGTCTTACTTTGATAGAGGTCGTGATGATATATCTTAATAAATCAATCGATGATGTGATAGAGGTATGTTCAACTTCCTTTGAATCCGCAACTATATCATATTGTTCCTTAACTTTTTTAACAATCTAGCAAAACTATAATTATGATTTCAAAAACATAATTAACCTTCTCGCCCATACGCCTTTTGTTTTTCAACAATCTAGCAAATCGCCGTGCGTGACTTTGCTCAAAGGAGTTGGTTTATTTTGGGCCACATGTTTATTTGTGATATGCAAAGGTCGTGATGACGATTATCTTATTTGATATGCAAATGATGTGATTTACCGATGTTGGCATGGCAATTTTATTACATTATTTTGCGCCCATGGCGGTTATATCCCGATGTTCCGTGTTTATCCAACCTTTTCACGTATCCGAGCTCATAATGCATATCACACCGCACACCCGCTTGAAGTTTATATGAGTCGATATACTTGTTAGAGATTTTGTTAGATTGTTAAAAGTTATGATCATGAGTTGCGATTCAAAGGGAAGTGGAACGACATGGTTATTACTTTGTGATGAGAGGGAATTTCAAAGATAGTTACCATTCTAAATTCCCAAACAAGGCTTTTGTTTTTCAACAATCCAGCAAATCGCCGGTGCGTGCCTTTGCTCAAAGGGAGTTGAAACGACAAAAGGTACCGTATGGGATTCGTGGGGTTCACTAAGTTGAAATTCCATACACATCTACAAAGTAACGCGCCACATTGGTATGTTCAACTTCCGCTTGAACCATAACTATATCATATTGTTCCTTAACTTTTTTTAACAATCTAGCAAAACTATAATTATGAGGTATCGGTGTGTATGAGGTCGTGATGACAAGTATCTTATTAAATCATGCAAATGATGTGATATCGATGTTTTGAAACTATTGATTTATATGATCCGAGCCTCACTATTATGTGCAAAATGAGTCAATTTTTTTGATCGTATGGTAGATGGTTGCTCTGTATACAAGATCTTATTCCCTAGTTTCAACATTAAAATTTTAACCATTGCACTTAAAAGTCTTTTCATCGCTGGATAGGCTTTTTGTCTTTCATCTCTCGTAAAATTAACTTTTGTAGAATCGATAATTATTTATTCGCACACCTTTGGTACTTTGAGCTTCGAAAACCCATTCCTATGTCATTGTCATAGCAATAGGTTTGGTGCAATCTTGCAGCCATTTCATAGACATGGCAATGGGATTTCGAGCGACGCCAAAGTACTAAGTCGCTCCACTTGCTTGCTTATAACATAGGTGTCTTACTTGATAGAGGTGTGTTGTTTACCATGACCATCAACGCTTTGATCAATTATGACGGTAGTTTTAAACTTGAGATTGCCCATATCTTGACTCGGTTTATAGCAATGTATAGACGATTATGTCGCATGTTTGTGACCGCTTTATTTTATATGCATAATATTATCACAACCTTGTACTTTAATGAAGTTGGTAAATTTCTTCGTGTCAATCATGTTTCATTGTGGTCAAGCGTCCGTTGGCGCCACGTGTATATATAGTTTCGTTAGAAGCTATATATAATCATTGGTCCCTATCATACACCCGCCCCAATGAATCATGATTGGCTCAAGATGTTAAGCATCCGTATATAGTCGTAGTAGAATGGGTGGAATTTGACATCGAATAAGAATGGGCCGGAAGAAGTTAATACCGAAGTGCTAAGTTAATATCGCTGCTAGGTTAATATCGGGTAGTGCTAAGTTATTGAATAGTATGTTTCTTATTTAAAAGTACCTACAATTATATACTTTATTACAACGTATAACTTTTTTGTTACTTGATTCCACAGTTTTTTATCATCACAAAGGAACGTGACATTCAAGGACGGAAACATCGTACAAAAACATTGCAAACGCTGATGCAATCGGCAGTGATTCAATAGCTACATTGTATATTCTGACAACCAATATTGTATTCGATATATGTATTTATTTGCGAAGTTACGATATCGTGTATGTTAATGTAATATTATTTATTTGTATGTTAAGGTACTTAATTTTAAGCGATTCTACCAAATATTTTGTATGTATTTAATCAAGGGTTTAGGTCATAAAATAGTTACAGATTTTTCAAATGTACCGCTTTGGTGTGAATTGTTGTGTAAAATTTACATATTTGCATATATACCCAAACATGCTTAAGTTGCATTGTACATCATGCATTAAAAATTGTATTATGGAGAAATATGAAACTTTTGAGTTTTAGTGGGTATATATGCAATGCTCCCATAATACAAGCTAAAAAATAAAACAAAAATCCTTCCCTTAATTAATAGTAATCATTGCGCTTTGAGAACCGTGACATATTACGGCTACACTTAATCACATAGTCTTAGCAAAATATTCAAGTCTATCTTCTTCAACACAACAACCGTGATCATCGTGTAATGTTACACATTTTTTTTTTTTTTCTTTTGTTTTTAACCATGAACCGCAAATGTAAAGTGATTGATATGCATGTTTTGATATGTTGATGGATACAAATGCATGTTTGGTAATTTTTC
This sequence comes from Chrysanthemum lavandulifolium, assembly GCA_022545495.1. NCBI lineage: Eukaryota > Viridiplantae > Streptophyta > Magnoliopsida > Asterales > Asteraceae > Chrysanthemum > Chrysanthemum lavandulifolium. Next base: position 235,090,791 of record CM040242.1, on the reverse strand, counting down.
AAGAATGTTTAACATATCCTAAAGAATATAGTATCCTTTGATCATAAAATACCGCTTTATTAGAACTATATGCGATTTGATTCTTTAGAATATTGTGTGACATGTAAATATAGGATGATTTGAATAAAAAATCATGGATATATGTGGATTGTGAAAACGAAAGTTATTTGTTAAATAGCTAATTAGACAACTTGTAAACATATGTTTAATCTAGGTTAGTATAGCTTTTATATGATTTGGTAAAGCACTACACCTTATGTAATTAATTATCTCGAGCTTAGGTTTAAACATTGGATGAAGCAATGGCGTATGGTATGTTGGGTAGATTATGGATTTCTTACTAGATTTTAACAAACGACAGGGTAAGATGAATAAACGTAAAAATCACGATTTTTACTCTAAAAGGACTATATGATTATTGGTTTTGAAACATAGTTAAATATGTAGTAGTACATCTTCAATCATATTTTGTTTGACACCTTAATGATAAAGATGTATCGATCATCTAAGACTTGTATTAGTTGAATGTTATGCATATGAGATAACCTTATCGACCATTAAGACGATTGTGGTTTAAAATAGAATGAGCATCCAATTGTTGGTGGAGGCAAACCGCACAAACATTAGGACATTGCGTAAGTTGTACTTAAAATGCTTACTTAAGGTTATAAATTTATCAATGTAACCATCAAATTGATATACGTGCTTACTTTTTAAATTTAAGATGCTTCCCGCTTTGTTTATCAAACACTGCACTCCAAGAAGCGCTGGATATACCTAATCCACAATAGGGGAACCAAACATAAGGTTTATCGAAATTGGTTCGTGGTCGACACTTTGCAAGGGTCCGAGTGGCAAGCTTTTATTGATCAAAGCCAATACATCAATGTGGCCACATTCCATTTCATTCGTCGGAAGAAGACCGTTATTATGTAACAGTAGTACAACGATGCAGCCACGAATGCCCCGGATACGATCTCGCTCTTCTAGGTTGCATAACGAGGTGCTGGTTACGCTGGATGAATATCCCGCACAACCTCTCGTAAGAAAAAATGTTAATCAATACATTGTATAAGTTTGTTGAAAATGGGATTATTTTAATTGTTTGACCCGCTAATGTTTTCTTTAAACTAAACTATTACGAGGTCATTCCTTGCAATTTCCGGACCATACCGACAATAACCAATTTGACGTTTGTTGTCGGCGTGTCTGTAGCAAATATCACTCACCGTCAAATTGAAATACGGAGGAAAATGTACGTGAATGAGTTTGGTGGGCACGGATGGAATGTATTGGTTCACGATGAAAACTGCTTTGCCGGCACAAGAGTTGTTTTCACAAATCTCCTAAACAATACTTTTCCCCGATGCCATTTGTCAAAATGGATCGATGATGCGCTCAACTTGTGCAACGATGGAGTCGAATCATACAAGACCGCTCATGAGAAACCCCGAGATGAAGGTATGTTAATCAAAGTGTAGACATAATCTATGACTTTATTTTAAAATAAACCTTTCCATATAATAGCTTTTAAATTATTAATTACCATTTTATTAAATTCCAATTGCGTATGAGCGATGAAACACATATGTACATGGAACTAATGTTCGAGCATGAAAGTGAAAGGATTGTTTTACGCCGCCTATCCTTGCATATGTCACTGACAGAGTCGCTTGGTAAGTAATGATACAATCGGACCATTTCACCATTATCCGCTTCGCAAAACTAATATATACTTCAACACATGGACATACTTTTGATTAGCATACTACATTGTTCTTTTAATGCGTAACATACCACATAAGTTTACAAAGCGAAATCACATGTGAAGTACCATAACGCATTGCCGAGATACCGGAAGACATGGAGTTTTGTGAACGTGAATCAGCAACACAACAAATGATAGGCCTAGAAGCAAGAACCACGCTACCATAAACGCCATATGGAGAGAGATTGTTGAGGAGTGTCGGTGGAACGAAACAAATGGTCGATTCAATCTTGTTGACTTTGTCATCGACGACCAAGCTTCGTGTCTTCCCGAATCCGCTTATAATTCCAAGATTTAGCATGTGCTAAAACGTAATTCGAGCGCATCGCTTGTTATTGGTAGACACGCTTATAAACGATTTTAGGATTGTGTAGGATTTGGTTGGTTTCATTTAGGTGTGTGTCCCAAGTAGTTGAAGCCATTCATGAGATGGAATGTAAACTACTTGGTATAGCCCCTATCCGAAGTGTATGGTTCATACCGGTGCATTAAAAGGTGTTCTTTGTAATGGTTTTGTGTTGGTTGTCATCATCCATGGTTGTATGATACGGGCGCTTGTTTTTATTATCGACTTATAAGAACAAATATATCGATATTGAATAGAGTTGTTAGTATGCAACTTGATATGGAACTTGTCCATATCGAGGTGTGTTGATTTTTTCATTTTACAAAGTTTCCTTGATTAATACAAGTTCATCTTTGCACCCAAAAAATATATATATTTTGTGTTGTGGTCTACTTATAAACGTAAAACTTTAGTGGTTAAAGTCGCCAAGACAAAGTTAAGTCCGTAGGTTAGTTTTAGTGGTTAAGGCTGCCAAGACAAGGTTAAGTCCGCGTAAATAAGATAAGTCTGCTTAGTATTCGTAGTTAGTTCTGCTTATGAAAAACATAATAGTTTTTGTGTGACTATTGATAATCCAATGGCCACATCAAATTTCTTTTGTGTGGCCATTTCTAACATTTAGTCACACAAAGCATGTTTCTTTTGGTTATTTAGTCACATACAATTAAGCATAAAGTGGCTAAAAGTGTTAATAAGTGTGACCATATGGTGTTTAAGGTGAAGAAATATGTCTTTTGTGTGACTATTGATCATCCAATGGCCACTTGGATTTTATGTTTGTGTGGCCTTTTGTAACATTTAGTCACACAAAGCATGTTTGTTTTGGGTATTTAGTCACATACAATTAATCATAAAGTGGCTAAAAGTGTTAATAAGTGTGACCATATGGTGTTTCAAGTGAAGAAAGGTGTCTTTTGTGACTATTGATCATCCAATGGCCACATGAATTTTATGTTCATGGCCTTTTCTAACATTTAGTCACACAAAGTATGTTTGTTTTGGGTATTTAGTCACATACAATTAACCATAAAGTGGCTAAAAGTGTTAATAAGTGTGACCATATGGTGTTTAAAGTGACGAAACGTATTTTGAGCGACTATTCATCATCCAATGGCCACATATTAAGTTACGTGACCATATGTACCGGATTTTGGCTACACTTGAATAATATGTGTGACAAAACGCTTAGTGTGACCATATATGGCATTCGGTCACGGTGTTAGTAGCAATGTGACTTTATAGATTAGCTTTCAAGCTAACACAAACTAAACTTTAAACACACATATTAACTTACGTGAACATATGTACTTGGATTTTGGCTACACTTAACGAATGTGTGACAAAACATTTAGTGTGACCATATATGGCTTTTGGTCACAAGTGTTCAATGTGTGACATATATTTGTCATCGCTTATATGTATATCGTGACTAATGCTTCAACCTTACTTTTCATTTGTCACTTGTTCCAATTTCGGATGTGGCTAAAGAGTTGGCAAAACATATCACCACCCTTACATAATGTGTGACAAAACTTGACTCTATGATTTAGACACACAAAAATTACTTCATGTGACTAACGATCAAGGTTACTTGTATTTGTCACGCTCCAAATTCATATGTGGCTAAATGATCCGAAACAAAATCACGGATACCTTTAGCCACACAACGCTCAATTGTGTGGCGACATAGTTCTAATGGTCACACAATTAAAATTTTCATGTGTGACTAATTAGTACATGTTGTCAATTTTGTACCTTCACCCACACAAATATGCTAATGTGTGGCTGTTCCATTTCGACCATGCGTGACCAAATCCCGTTTTTGTACTAGTGTATTTGAAGAAGTAAGCATTGTTATGGGTACAAAAGAAGAGAGTCAAACAAAGATAAAGTCAAGAAAAGTCAAACATCAACAACAAACAACACAACTGTATTTCCCGCCAATACGTTTTTACATTCATTCATCATTTCCTGTATAAATACATTCATTAGATTCATTTACAAGTAGTTAATAATTTTGTATTCCAAACTCTATCTTGTACAATACATCTTCTAATAACAAATCCCTTTGATCTTCAATTCGAGTTCTTATCTTTATATCTTGAGAATTCCTGTTTATCATCATGATCTTTCTTCATTTCAACTTCTGATTTCTAGAAAGATCGTTACATAAACCCTAACTGCTATATCCAATCGAAAGTCGCCAGAATAATTGGCATATGCGGGAAGCCGCTACCTTTCTTGATTTGTTGGTTTGTTTATTTTTTAAGATCTATATTCTTTGAGTTTGATATTATTGGCTGCCTATACAGTATCTAATTCAAGGGGTGTTTCAGGCGCGGGTGTTTGGGGTAGCTTAAACTCTGACGAGGTGTGTTTGGCTTTGCTTATATTCTAACGTCGGATTATTTTGCTTATATTCTAGCATAATCGATTGGTGTTATATTAATTTATATGTAACAACTGTTTCTATTTGTAGATGTATCGATTACGTAAAGTTGGGTTTAGAAGCTGTTAGTTTGTTTTCGTAGATAACTGGGATGAGGAGAGAAAAATTTGGTTGAGTCAAAACCAGGATTTTCCGAGTGTTGTTAACGGAAAAGCGCGAATTTTGTTAGTTACGGGTTCGCCGCCCGATCCTTGTGATAATGCTATAGGTGATCATTATTTGTTGAAATCTATTAATAATAAGATTAATTATTGTATGTTGTCCCAATATCCAGATCAAACTATATAGATTGCAAAGTAAATTGAATATGAACAAGTAATTTTGTCTATTAACTATAAATCGAATTGTACATGGTACATATATATATATTTTCAAATGGTATGTCCAACCGTTGTAACGGTTCGGTTTTGTAACCGTTTCTTAACTACCTTCCATAACCGTTTTATGGTTATTAAGTTCCTACTTAACGATTTTGGTCCTTCGTCTAATAATAATTACATAAGAAGCATAAGAGTAAGATTATTTGGTTCACATTCTCCTCCTTAATCTTGATCGTTGCTTCGTCCTAAATCTTGAACTCCGAACATTTGTCGCATAGTCATGAACTTCAATCTTGGTAGAGCCTTCGTTAGAATATCTCGCTTTGTAGTTCTCCACGACATGTTCCACATTGATGTGCCCATTCTCTACGCTTTCACGAATGAAATGGTAGCGAATATCGATGTGCTTGCTTCTTCCATGAAAGACTGGGTTCCTGACGAGTGCTATTGCTGAAACCTTGTCGACCTTCGACGTTATCCTTTCTCTTCCCATCCAGCTTAATTCACTAAGCAATCGCTTAACCATAAGGCTTGACATGTCACGCAGAGCCGCCATGAATTCTCGATTCACATGATGATAGCGCCACTGTTGGTTAATAGGTGACTCAAATAAAATACTATCCCGAGAGTTCCTTTCCTTGATCGTTGTTGATTCCATAACCATCGCTGTCAGAACTGTAATCTTGCAAACGCTTTCTTGATTGTATATTATGCCATGCTCCTTTGTTCCTTTGATATATCGGATTACTTGCTTTACTACCTTCGGTGATGATCCTTCGGTCTTGCATGAATCACGAGTAGTCCGAATCGAGTAACTAAGATCCGGTCTAGTATGCAGAAGTTCCCGAGACTCCGACAAGCTTCGTAATAAGTTGCGTCAACTGAGTTTCCATCTTCCACCTTGACCAACTTAGTACTGGTATCCATAGGTATCTTCGAATTGTACCAATTTTTGTCCCAATATCTAGATCAAACTATATAGATTGCAAAGTAAATTGAATATGAATAAATAATTTTGTCTATTAACTATAAATCGAATTGTACATGGTACATATATATGTTTTCAAACGGTATGTCCAACCGTTGTAACGGTTCGGTTTTGTAACTGCTTTCTTAACTACCTTCCATAACTGCTTTATGGTTATTAAGTTCCTACTTAACGAGTTTGGTCCTTTGTCTAATAATAATTACATAAGAAGCATAAGAGTAAGATTATTTGGTTCACATTCTCCTCCTTAATCTTGATCGTTGGTTCGCCCTAAATCTTGAACTCCGAGCATTTGTCGATAGTCACGAACTTCAATCTTGGTAGAGCCTTCGCTTGAATATCCGCTCTTTGTAGTTCTCCGACATGTTCCACATTGATGTGCCCATTCTCTACGCTTTCACGAATGAAATGGTAGCGAATATCGATGTGCTTGCTTCTTCCATGAAAAACTACTAATGCTAATATCAACCGAACTGCCTCTATCCGAGCAATCGTGCAAATACTTCATCAAGTCTATTCCTTGTTCTTGTACATAACCTTTGCTACTAACCGTGCTTTGTATTTGATGATATTTTTTTGCATCCCTCTTGGTCTTGTAAACCCATTTGAGTCCTATCGCTTTTGATTTTCTGGCAATGTAGTAAGAGTCCATGTATTATTCTTGTTGATTGAATCCAATTCAATCTCCATGGCCTCAATCCATTTCTCGTCTATTGATTCTTCCTTATAGTTAGGAGGTTCTTCTTCCGTAAATAGTAAACTTTGTGGTTCAACTCTATGTGCATACTTGTATATTTCCATCATGTCTCTGTATTCACGTACTGGTATATTATCAAATCTACCTCTTGAGTTCTCTACAAAACTAGTAGTAGCTTCTTCTTCCTCTTATGAGTGTGGTCGAATTGTATGTCGGTGGTGTGATTGGTGAAACCGATCGAATATGATCTTGTTCATGATACGTGTTGTCATCGCTCTCTCGTGTTGACCGGTGTAAGGTTTTCATTGTCAACTCCTTCTACCACAAAACTAGTCCAAAATGTGTCTTGTGTACTCATATCTTCTTCATCTTTATTCCAATCCCACGGTTTTGTTTCCATAAACTTTACGTCTCTACTAACATGTTTCTTCTTGGCTATTGGATCAAATAACCTACATGCTTTTGATCCTTCCTCTACTCATAAGTAAACCATTGGTATGCTTCTGTCGTCCAGCTTCTTTAAGTGAGGTATCGTTATCTTGCATAAGCCATGCACTCGAATATTCTTAGGTTTCAAGATTCGGTTTTACAGTAGAGTGCCTCATATGGAGTTTTATCCGTCAGGCCCTCGAGAACCCTATTGAGTATGTAAATTTCATGTTTAATCGCTCGCCCAAAAAGTTAATGGTAACTTCATCGCTTTCATCATACTCCTCGTAGTTGATAATATCGTCCTATTTCTTCTCCACTACTCCATTCTCATGGGGAGTACGGTCACAACCGTCGTGTTATTCCGCTTTCCTTCTGATAGCACTCGTGAATTCATTTGATGAATTCACCACCTCTATCCGCTCTAGAATCCTTATTTTCAATCTCATCTCCATTTCTATCTTCCGTCTAAATTCCTTAAATGTACTAAATGCCTCATCTTTCGATGTAAGAAAGTAAGCCCACATAAACGGTACAATCGTCCACCAACAAGAAAATGAGTTTCTTGCTCGAGTGTGTGGTCGGACTTATAGGACCGCAAAGGTCTCCATATACTAAGTCCAACGGGTTCTTTGATCCGAATTTAGCTTGGTTTGGAAATGGTGTTCTCTCGTGTTTTCCTAATAAACATGCGTCACAAATCTGCCCGACATGATTTATCCTTGGAATTCCTTCTACTAGACCCTTCCTAGTCATCTTGTTAATATTGTCATAATTCAGATGACCTAATCTAGCATGCCATAACCGTGCTTGGTTATCTATATTTGCTAAGAGACATATAGGTGCTTCTATCTGTAATTGAATCTTGTAGAGTCAATTCTTAGATCTTTCAACTTTCATCAACAACTTCTTTTTCTTATCATGCAAAGTTAGATTGTTTCCGTCCATAATGACCTTACAACCTATTTCCGTAAGTTGTCCTAGACTAAGTATGTTGCTCTTGAGGTTTGGTATGTAGTATACTCCGATACTACCTTCCGCTCCTCGGTTCTTACAACCTAATAGTATAGACCTCTACCCATTATCCGTACATACGATCCATCTCCAAACGCACTCGTCTGCTACGCTTTCATCAATATCCCTAAAATGACTCTTTATTCCCGCCATATGGTTACTTGCACCATTATCTAAATACCATATGCTTGCATCTCAGTAGCATATTTTCCGTGTTGAATTTTTCTTCATTCAACAACACTTCCTCTTGTTCGCTTTAGGCATAGTCATTAATAGTGATGGTTCATCGTCTTCTAAGATAAGGTTTGATTGTTCCTGAGTTGCTGGTGTTCCTCTACAATTCCTTTTAAGATGTCCAATTTTATGACACCTGTAGCATTTTACCTTACTTACATCCCACTCACTCTTATTCTTATCCGAACTCTCTTTATAACTTGAGTTCCCTCCTTGTGAGTTGTTTCTATTTTTATTCTGCCAGTTCACTCGTGAGAAATTTGATTTCCCTCCACGTTTGTAAAAACGTTTCCTATTTCCCGAGTGCTCACCATGTGCGAATAATAGGTTTTCCTAGCTTTCTACTTGTCCTCCTTTCCGGAGTTTTTTCCTTTCCTCAAATTCAATGAGTCTTCCAATTATCTCATCTAAAGTGATGTCGTCGAGAGTAGTTTGTGGTTTTCAACTTAGGGCATTGATATTGTGCAATAGGTGTTACGGGTTTTGTTGTAGTTGATGTTCTTGGTATATCGTCGACAGTCATCTTGAAAGTGTTTAGTATCTTCACTTTCTAATTTAATGGGGTTTATCCTTCCTAGTGTGGTCTTTCTATAAAATATGGGAATATCTAATCTTCCGGGAATCCTAGTAATACGGGATCAATAAATAGTTCTCGGGATTTCCTAATAGTATGAAATGACTATTATATACTATTCTAATATAAATGAAATCCATAAAAGTTTAATTTGTGACCTCGATGATGTGATGAACACAAGTGTATTCCCTTTGGTTCGCGTTAGTAAAAATCGTTTACCAACGTTTGTTGCTATTCCCAAGTTTGGTTGCCTTTTTTTCTTTGCCTTGCCTCGTTGTAACACTTGATGTCTTTTCCTTGTTCGAATTTTTTACCCCTCGAATTGAAACACCAAGTTTCTTCTCTTCGAAATGACTTCCTAAAGTTTCGGCCTCCTTTTTTTGCTTCTACCAAAAACGTCTCGACCTCTTTGTCTTGAAAGTGTTCGAATAAAATTTTGTGTTTAAATCTTTCTTCCCAACGAGCCCAAATAAAAAATTCTTTTCAAAAGAAAACTTTGTTTTCTTTTTTTGTTCCTCCACACTAAACACGTCTCTTTCCTTCGTACGTTATTTGATTTCCTTACTCCGAGACCAAACTTCCCACGTACAAAAATCTTGGTACCGAGATGGTAACCAGTCACCGAAACAAACAAGATTGTTTGCTTATGATTTTCTTCACGTTGTTGCTTTCCTTTGTGTCGTCCCGAGACTACTCCACAAAAACCTGAGCGCTCCTTCTTCTTTGTCACGTACGTATTTCTTCCACAACAACGTTTTCCCCGCGCGTTTCCCGCGTTTTCCTTCTACTTTGAGTTTGAATTTAACCGGTTTTCTCAAAGTATTTGCCCACTCGCTCTCTATCCCGAACAAAGTGTATGTCTTTCCTTCCTTCCCTATGTTGTCACCAATAAAGGTTTCCCAACCAATCCGTTTGGTGTAAACGCTTGCAATCCCTACATAAACGATCGTGCACTATCTTCACGATGCTTATTCACGCTTGTTTCTCTTGAAGTAGAGAAAACAAAATCCTTGTTGAAAACAAAAGTTTCACGTATTGAAAACAAAAGTTTCTGCGATTCCTTGGGTTTTTCTTGCATATGGTATACAAAAACCATTACGTATAACACTGCTCTTGATGCCAATTGTTGTCCCAATATCTAGATCAAACTATATAGATTGCAAAGTAAATTGAATATGAATAAGTAATTTCGTCTATTAACTATAAATCGAATTATACATGGTACATATATATGTTTTCAAACGGTATGTCCAACCGTTGTAACGGTTCGGTTTTGTAACTGCTTAACTACCTCCCATAACCGCTTTTATGGTTATTAAGTTCCTACTTAACGAGTTTGGTCCTTCGCCTAATAATAATTACATAAGAAGCATAAGAGTAAGATTATTTGGTTCACATTGTAGGATACATGGCGTTGATATTCAATTCGTATAATATGGCTATTTGGATAAGGAATTGTCGGGATATTGGGCTAAGTTGCCTTTGATTAGGAGGTTGATGTTGTCACACCGGATAGTGGGCGGAAATTACGGATCAAGAAAGATATTTGTTGGTGGGTTGCCACCTTGATGTAAGAACAATTCCATCATACTTTGAAAGTTATGGTAATGTAACGGATGTAGTGATAATGTTTGACCAAAACACCTAGAGGCCTCGAGGATTTGGGTTATGGTCCCAATGTAGGTTATGGAAGTAATGTTTCTACACCGAGTCAATCAGAATTGGAGCTTTTGTGTATGGTAGTCAAGCCTATGGTTATGGCAACTATGGTAGTAACGATGGCTACAACCCCAACCCCAGTGGGTACGGAGTCAGCTAGGCAATTTGGGCGGGAGGTGCAACAAGCGGAGATCGGCAAGGACGGTGGTGGTTATAATGGATAAACCGCTACTCTAATGCAACTTGGAGATCGGACTGTGAAAAGGTCTTTTTAGTGAATCATGACATTATGGTAGTTTAAACCGTATTTTAAGTCATAATCATGAGTTGTAATACCTATTTCGTTTGCCTAATTTTCGATATATGCTCCTATTTCAAGCAAGACACCGACAAGAGAAGAGCGTGTGCTTTATATATTAGAATGTATGACACCTTCTTGTGAGACCAACGGTAGGTTGTTACTTATACATTCTATTGTTTTGGATTACTAAACTTAGAGCTATTACTTGTTGCACTAGTACAAAACGGATTTGGTCACGCATGGTCGAATGGAACGGCCACACATTCGCATATTTGTGTGGTCAAGGTACGAAAATTGACAACATTTACTAATTAGTCACACATGAAAATTTTGATTGTGTGACCATTAGAATCATCGCCACACAATTGAACATTGTGCGGCTAAAGGTATTTGGTGATTTTGTTTCGCATCATTTAGCAACATATGAATTTGGAGCGTGACAAATACAAGTAACCTTGATGTGTTAGTCACATGAAGTAATTTTTGTGTCTAAATCATAGAGTCAAGTTTTATCACACATTATTTAAGGGTGACTGATATGTTTTGCCAACTCTTTAGCCACATCCGAAATTGGAACAAGTGACAAATGAAAAGTAAGGTTGAAGCATTAGTCAAGATATACATATAAACAAAGGACAAATATATGTCACACACTTGAACACTTTGTGACCAAAAGCCATATATGGTCACACTAAATGTTTTGTCACACATTCGTTAAGTGTAGCCAAAATCCAAAGACATATGTTCACGTAAGTTAATATGTGTGTTTAAAGTTTAGTTTGTGTTAGCTTGCCAAAAGCTAATCTATAAAGTCACATTTGTTACTAACACCGTGACCAAATGCCATATATGGTCACGCTAAACGCTTTGTCACACATAATATTTAAGTGTAGCCAAAATCCAAGACATATGGTCACGTAACTTAATATGTGGCCATTGGATGATCAATACTCACTCAAAATACACGTTTCGTCACTTTAAACACCATATGGTCACACTTATTAACACTTTTAGCCACTTTATGGTTAATTGTATGTGACTAAATACCCAAACAAACATGCTTTGTGTGACTAAATGTTAGAAAAGGCCACACAAACATAAAATTCATGTGCCATTGGATGATCAATAGTCACACAAAATACACCTTTCTTCACTTGAAACACCATTTGGTCACACTTATTAACACTTTTAGCCACTTTATGATTAATTGTATATGACTAAATACCCAAAACAAACATGCTTTGTGTGACTAAATGTTACAAAAGGCCACACAAACATAAAATTCTAGTGGCCATTGGATGATCAATAGTCACACAAAAGACATATTTCTTCACCTTAAACACCATATGGTCACACTTATTAACACTTTTGGCCACTTTATGCTTAATTGTATGTGAATAAATAACCAAAAGAAACATGCTTTGTGTGACTAAATGTTAGAAATGGCCACAAAAAAGAAATTTGATGCGGCCATTGGATTATCAATAGTCACACAAAAACTATTATGTTTTTCATAAACAGTAACTAACTACTTAATACTAAACAGACTTATCTTATGTCCGCGAGACTTAACCTTGTACCGGCAAATTTTAACCACTAAAACTAACCTACCGACTTAACTTTGTAATCGGCAAATTTTAACCACTAAAGTTTTCGCTTATAAGTGACCACAACACAAAATATATATATATTTTTGGTGAAAAGATGAACTTGTATTAATCAAGGAAACTTTGTAAATGAAAAATCAACACACAATCGATATGGACAAGTCCCATATCAAGTTGCATACTAGGCAACTCTATTCAATATCCGATATAACTGTTTTATAAGTCCGATAACAAAACAAACGGCCCATATCATACAACCATGGATGATGACAACCAACACAAAACAATCACAAAGAACACCTTTTAATTCACCAAGATGAACCATACATTTCAGATAGGGCTATACCAAGTAGTTTACATTCCATCTCATGAATGGCTTCAACTACTGGGAACACACACCCTAAATGAAGCCAACCAAATCCTACACAATCCTAAAATCGCTTATAAACGTGTTCACCAATAACAACCGATAACGCCTGAATTACGCTTTTAGCACATGCTAAATCTCGAATTATAATCGAGTACGGAAGACACGAAGCTTGGTCGTCGATGACAAAGTCAACAAGATTGAATCGACCATTTTGTTTCATTCCCACCGACACCCTCAACAATCTCTCCATATGGCGCTTATGGTAACGTGGTTCTTGCTTCTAGGCCTATCATTGTGGTGTTGCGATTCACGCTCACATAAAACCCATGTCTTCCCAGATCTCAACAATGCGTTATGGTACTTCCACATGTGATTTCGCCGTAAACTTATGTGGTATGTTCGCATTAAAAGAACAATGTAGTATGCTAATCAAAAGTATGTCCATGTGTTGAAGCATATATTAGTTTTTATGAAAGATAATGACCGAAATGGTCCGATTTGTATCATTACTTACCAAACGACTCGTCCGTGACATATGCAAGGATGGGCGTAAAAACAATCCTTTACACTTTCATGCTCAGTACATTCGCTCCATGCACATATGTGTTTCATACGCTCATCCGCAATTGGAATTTAATAAAAGGGTAATTAATAATTTAAAAGCTATTATATGGAAAGGTTTATTTTAAAATAAAATCATAGATTATGTCTACACTTTGATTAACATACCTTCATCTACGGGGTTTCTCATGAACGGTCTTGTACGATTCTACTCCATACGCTGCACAAGTTCGAACGCATCATCAATCCATTTTTAGCAAATGGCATCGGGGAAAGAGTATTGTTTAGAGATTTGTGAAAACAACTCTTGTGCCAAAGAAATGTTTTTCATCGTGAACCAATACATTCCATCCGTGCCCACCAAACTCATGCACGTGTCTATTTTCCTCCAGTATTTCAATTTGACGGTGAGTGATAGCTGCTATGGGCACGCCATCAACAAGAACATCAAATTGGTTATTGTTAGTATTGTCCCGGAAATTGCAAGGAATGACCTACCTAACAGTTTAGTTTAAAGAAAACATTAGCGGGTCAAAAAATTAAAATAATCTTCATTTTCAACAAACTTATACAATGTATTGATTAACATTTTTTCTTACGAGGTTGTGCAAGATATTCATCCAACGTAACTGTGCACCCACGTTGTCCGTAACCTAGAAGAGCCGGATCGTATCCGGGGCATTCGTGGCCTGCATCGTTGTACTGTTACATACATAACAATCTTCTTCCCGACGAATGAAATGGAATGTGGCCACATTGATGTATTGGCTTTGATCAATAAAAGCTCGCCACTCGGACCCTTGCAAAGTAATGCGACCACGAACCAATTTCCAAGAAACCTTATGTTTGGTTCCCCATCGGATTAGGTATATCCGGCGCTTTTGGGGTACATCTTAAATTTAATAAGTAAGCACGATATCAATTTGATGGTTACATTGATAAATTTATAACCTTAAGTAAGCATTTTAAGTACAACTTACCCGCAATGTCCTAATGTTTGTGCGGTTTGCCTCCACCAACAATTGGATGCTCATTCTATTTTAAAACCACAATCGCCTTAATGGTCAATAAGGTTATCACATATGCATAACATTCAACTAATACAAGTCTTAGATGATCAATACATCTTTATCATTAAGGTGTCAAACAAAAATGATTGAAGATGTACTATTACATATTTAACTATGTTTCAAAAATCAATAATCATATAGTCCTTTTAGAGTAAAAATCAGATTTTTTTACGCTTAATCATCTTACCCCATACGCTTGTTAAAATCTAGTAAGAAATCCATAATCTACCCAACATACCATACACCATTGCTTCATCCAATGTTTAAACCTAAGCTCGATAATTAATTACATAAGGTGTAGTGCTTTACCAAATCATATAAAAGCTATACTAACCTAGATTAAACATATGTTTACAAGTTGTCTAATTAGCTATTTAACAAATAGTCGCTACGTTTCCACAATCGACATATATCCATGATTTTTTTATTCAAATCATCCTATATTTACATGTCACACAATATTCTAAAGAATCAAATCGCATATAGTTCTAATAAAGCGGTGTTACATTATGATCAAAGGATACTATATTCTTTAGGATATGTTAAACATTGCAAAAAAATACCAAACATGCATTTGTATCCATCAACATATCGAAACATGCATATCAATCACTTTATATTTGCGTTCATGGTTAAAAAACAAAAGAAAAAAAAACAATGTGTAACATTACCCGATGATGCGGTTGTTGTGTTGAAGAAGATAGACTTGAATATTTTGCTTTGACTATGTGATTAAGTGTAGCCGTAATATATCACGGTTCTCAAAACTACAATGATTACTATTAATTAAGGAAGGATTTTTGTTTTATTTTTTTAGCTTGTATTATGGGAGCATTGCATATATACCCACTAAAACTCAAAAGTTGCATATTTCTCCATAATACAAGTTTTTAATGCATGATGTACAATGCAACTTAAGCATGTTTTGGGTATATATGCAAATATGTAAGTTTTACACAACAATTACGCACCAAAACGGTACATTTGAAAAAGTACGCAACTATTTTATGACTTAAACCCTTGATTATATACATACAAAATATTTGGTAGAATCACCTTAAAAATTAAGTACCTTAACATACAAATAAATAATATTACATTAACATACGCGATATCGTAACTTCTCAAATAAATACATATGTCGAATACAATATTGGTTAATCGAATATACAATGTAGATATTGAATCATCGCCAAGGCATCAACGCTTGCAATGTTTTTGTACGATGTTTCCGTCCTTGAATGTCACGCTCACCGTGATGATAAAAAACCTGTGGAATCCAAGTAACAAAAAGTTAAACGTTGTAATAAAGTATATAATTGTAGGTACTTTTAAATAAGAAACATACTATTCAATAACTTAGCACTACCAAGATTAGCTTAGCATCATGAGTATTAACTTAGCACCGCCAAGATTAATTTCTTCCACCCATTCTTATTCGATGTCAAATTCCACCCATTCTACTACGACTATATACACAGATGCTTAACATCTTCGAGCCAATCATGATTCATTGGGACGGTGTATGATAGGGACCAATGATTATATATAGCTTCTAATGAAAATATATATACACGTGACGCCACCACAATGAAACATGATTGACCAAGAAATTTACCAACTTCATTAAAGTACAAGGTTGTGATAATATTATGCATATAAAATAAAACGGTCACAAACATGCGACATAATCGTCTATACATTGCTATAAACCAGTCAAGATATGGGCAATCTCAAGTTTAAAACTACCCGTCATAATTGATCAAAGCGTTGATGGTCATGGTAAGCTTAACATACGATAATCCATTAGTCACAAAATACGTGCTATCCAGCAACCCATCTACCATACAATCAAACAAATTTTGACTCATTTTTGCACATAATAGTGAGGCTCGGATCTGATAAATCAATAGTTTCAAAATATAGAATTGCCACGCCAAGACACGGAAAATCACATCATTTGATTGATATCATCACAGCCTCTATCAAAGTAAGACACCTATGTTATAAGCAAGCAAGTGAGATAAGATAGTACTTTGAGCGTCCACTGAATCCCATTGCCATGTCTACGAAATGGCTACAAAGATTTGCACCAAACCTATTGCTATGACAAAGACATAGGAATGGGTTTTCGAGGAAGCTCAAAGTACCAAAGGTGTGCCGAATATATAATTATCGATTCTACAAAAGTTAATTTTACAGATGAAAAGACAAAAAGCCTATCTAGCGATGAAAAGACTTTTAAGTGCAATGGTTAAAATTTTAATGTTGAAACTAGGAATAAGATCTTGTATACAGCAACCCATCTACCATATGATTAAACAAATTTTGACTCATTTTTGCACATAATAGTGAGGCTCGATCTGTATAAATCAATAGTTTCAAAACATCGAGGATATAACCGCCATGGTCGCAATAGTATAAAATATAGAATTGCCACGCCAAGACACGTAAAATCACATCATCCGATTGATTTATTAAGATATATCATCACAACCTCTATCAAAGTAAGACACTTATGAACAAAATAGAGTTTATACATGCAAAGGAAATGGTCAAAAAGTTAAATGTCAATATGTTATAAGCAAGCAAGTGAGATAGACTTAGTACTTTGAACGTCCACTCGAAATCCCATTGCCATGTTCACGAAATGGTCAAAGATTTGCACCAAACCCGCTATGACAAAGGACATAGGAATGGGTTTTCGAGGGAAGCTCAAAGTACCAAGTGTAAATAATTATCGATTCTACGAAAGTGTATATGTTGAATGGGATAATGAAGGAGTGTGGCCGCCATGAACAATACACACTATATCATTATCGCAATCAACACACCTCATAAAGAACACAATCAAACCCTTTTCGAGATCCCCATCGTCCTTTTGTCGCTTCAACTCCTTTGTGCAATCGCACGCATCGTGAAAATTTCTAGATTGTTGAAAAACATAAGGAACGATATGGGATCTCGTAAAGGGTTTGATTGTGTTTTAAGATCATAAAAAGTGTTTTCCTAAAAAGAAGCATAGTTAACCCTTCCGAGTCCCCATACATTAACATTTAACTATGCTTTTATATTTACTAAACCGCATACCTTATTGACTATTATGCGATCACAACAACAACAACTAACCCAATCTGCCGGGCGGTGGTATGGGAGGTAAATGTAGACACATCCTACCCCTACACCGTGGTAAACCCGGTGGTGAGAGACCTTCAACGAGACCTCCGCAAGTGCATGTGCTAGTGCGAAAGGATAGAGAAAGCATCGACAAAACAAAAGGCAATAGCGTAGTAAAAAGAAAGCAAGCAAACAGGGCATACAGGAAAAAGAAACACGCAAAAGCACGCCGTAAATACGCCAATAGCAAAGCGCAAGAGACATAAAACCAAAAAGCCCAGGCACACCAAAAGCAGGCCAACAAAAGGGGGCAACACAGAGCAAATCAAAGTAGCACACGAGGCATAAAGCTAAGGCAAAAAAACACGAAGCACCAAAAGACCGAACGCAGGGAGAAAGACAAAGCAGGCAAACCTAAGGGAGCAACAACAGAGCAACGCAAACCACGCACGGGCCTAAGACTACGGCAAAGCAAAAAGAGGCCACAAAACAAAACACGCAGGAGGCAAAGGGACACCTAAAAGCCAACCTAGCACCACTACCCGCAAATCCTAATTCTATCCCTCCACCCTTCCTATCGAGATCATGTCCTCGGTCAAACGAAGCTCCATCATGTCAAGCTTAAGTCTATCCTCCCATCAAATTTGCTCTACGCCTCATTGACGAATAATCTCATTCTTCGCTCTACTAATCTCATTCTTCGCGTCTCATTCTTCACGCACCCATCTCGCATGTATAACACGTGTCGTTATTACCTCAACTAATGATCCATAAATCATCAAACAACTACTTTTCCTATGCAAATGACTAATACCCACGACTAACATCCTAAACTAACATAACACAATATCATCTATTAATCAATAAACATCCTAAACTAACAAACTAGCAAAGAATTATAACATTTATACCGAGATATTAGGCTCAATCGGAAGAGAATCAAGCCCTTTATAATAGCCCTCAAGAGTATTTCATTGACTAACATTTATTTTGATTGATTTTGCGTTTGATTGAAAACCCTAAATCGCTATTAATTAGAATCTAACGTGTGTTTTGACCGAGTGTAAGAGAGATAAATGTGTGAAATCTTGAAAGTCAAACACACACTACTTGACCATTTTCTAATAAAAGTAAATAAATAAATAAAACTAACTTATTTCTTCAAGTTAATAAAGCATTAAAACCTAAAATTAACCATTGTACTGATCATTGATCATTTACATATAATTACACTTATAATTATATAAAAAAAAGTAGCAGTCAATAGCAAGCATCCATACAACCATCAACTATACATCATCAAAACACAAAAAAACTTCCAAAGCTTCCAATTCTCCATCTTCGACTCATCAACTTCATCCAAATCTTCCAAGAACTCCTCCTTCTCCGGCTGCATCGACGACATAGCACCAAAAGTCGAGCCAAGAAATCAATCTTCCTTCGATCCTTCAACCGTATCTCACGAAGGGCAAACTCACCGATTCTCGCAACAACATTGAAATGAGTAAATCTACCACCTCCTCGATTGTCTGTTCTTTTTGGCAACAGCTTCTCGAATCTTCGCTCTCTTCTCCCATCCGCCGATCAACTTTTTCTCCTCTCTATGTCTTGCAATATCAACAACTCGAAGCATCGCCGAGCTTATGGGATTCAATGGCGGCTTTCATTTCATCGATATTAGGTGTGGAAGACATTTTGTGTGTTTAGGGTTAAATTATTGATAGTTGTGTGTTTAGGGTTAAAATGATTGATACTTGTGTGTTGATTTTATGGTTAGGTAAGTATAAATAATTACAATGTACCTCACAATTTGCACAAATAATCACAAAAAAACACTTAAGAGGCATCGGAAAATTTATTTTGGGTGTTACTGTAGCCCTTTCATATTCTTCCATGCATAAATGTGATATGCAATAGTTCAAAAAAAAGTGATATGCAGGAGTATTTAGGAAGATATCTAATATTGCAATTTAAACCCTCATTTTTTCATTGGATCTAAACCAGCCCCTATATAGTATATACACAGTTTAAATTTAAATTAATGACTAAACATGTCTAAAAGGTTTATTATCTCAACTTCTTAAAATTTATGTCAACTGCAATACATCGACCAAAATCAAAGTTAGTCATCTTTACAATGTAGCACATTGACCAAAATCAAAGTTAGTCATCATTACTATGTAGTCATCTACAGTAGAACTGAAGAAGACTAATCTTGCTTTATAGACACTACAACTTTTGCAAACAATGAATGCGGTGGTTATTAATTTGCGAACCATGCAAATTTGCATAACAAAACCCATGTAAACATTTGTTGGAATCACTCCTAAACCTTAATCAAGTGTTAGTGATTCATATGTAATAGTTAGCTTAATTATGGCCTTTATGTTTGTTATTAGCTTAAGATTATGTAGAAGGCCCATAAGCTTAGGCCCATGTCCATTAAGGAAAGGAAGGGACTAGGAGTGTTGCCCTAGCTCCCCTTCCTATAAATACTCTTGTATAACCCTCACTTGAGGGTTGGTTGTTCAATTCATTTACTCTTTCACTATTGCTACGCATAACCGGTCTTAGTCTCTAACGCATAGTGTTTGTTTGTCTTGTTCAATCGATCTCTTCTCCTCTCTATTTCTTCTATTGATGCTTGTGTTGTAAAACTAGTGACCTAACAGTGGTATCAATCGCCAAATAGTTGGGTGAACGTATTGTTTTTGAAGTAGGTTTTGGTCCTACGCGTAAAGCATACGGGTGATACTTTGGTTCGCTTAAAAGCACATTTTTTACACTTTTTAATCCAAGATTCTTGTACTTTCAACGTTTAAGGTGTTAAAATAACTGTTTTTAGCAAAAAGTTTCAACCTTTACGTGTAGATCATCGTTTTTGAGCTTGGTTTTTTACGAGGTAGCTATTCTACGCATAACTGTTTCAGACACTTTGGATCATCAAGTTTCACACTTTTGTGTTATCTTGGGCAACAATCATTTTTAGAAACATCTTTGGGCAACAATCATTTTTACGAGTAGTTCTACGCCAGCAAAACCTAAAACTACGCTTCTCCTTCTCCTTGGTTTGATCTTCGTGGTTTACTCGTGTTTTCTTGCTTGGATAAGCCCGAAAATCGTCGACTGGGATATCTTTGCACCGTGATAGTGTAAAGATCACTTGGGCTAAAACCCTAAACTTACGCATAAGCTACGCGTAGAAAATCCCACGCACAAGATTCATCTTACGCTAAGCTTTGTCTTACGCATAAGGTAATCCCACGCCTATGTTTTCTACGCCTAACTTACGCTTTACGATAACTTTAGTGTTTTTCTCCTTACTTATGCGTAGCTAAACCTACGCGTAACTCTTGTCATTCGCTGTAACTTTGGTGTTTCTACGCATAAGTGCTACTTGGCTTTATTGTGATTTCTACGCCTAAGGATACTTCATCAACAAAGGTTCATTCGACTACAAAGATCCATTTTATAACACAAGTTTTCAACATGTCACAACCACCATACTCTAACTATTTCCTTATACTTATAATCAACAACAACAACAATAACTAAGTCCACAACATCAACAATGGAATCAACAACAAGCAATTTATCAACAACAATTTAATCAACAACATACTCCGTAACTTGCAAAGAATTCCACAACCTCAAATGGTTCAACCACCACCAAGTCTTCAAGTACAACCTTACACAAACCTCTACAATCAACATACATCCGTGAACACTATGAAGGAACCGTCATGGTTTGGCAAGATGTGTGAAGCTTTAAGTAGCCAACAATCCATTCATGAGGTCGGATCACTGATAGACCTCCAATGCTCACCCAGAAACTACGATCAATGGGTGATTAGGTTCTTTAGGTTTTGTGATCCAAGAAGCCACATGGAAAGTTTTAAAGAAGGTTATCTTGAAGGTCCATTTCGGATGCTCACCGTCGTTACACCCGAGATCCAAATGTTGTTCCACCTAGAGATGATCAATCAAACATTGCTACATTGTCGACCTTTCTGGTGATGAACTTCTACACTACGAAGCTGATGAGCTAGCAATGCAATATATCCTTTTAGGATTACCAAACCCAATCCTTCGAAGTGTTGATGCTCAAAAGACTGCAAAAGCGATGTGGGAACACATTCATCTTCTTATGTAAGGGACTCCACTCAATCAGGAGGATATGGAATCCAAAATTTACTTGGATTATGAACACTTCATGATTGAACATGGAGAGACACTAGAGTCTTATCATCATCGATTCTCCGACATCATTAATGACTTGGATAAACACAACATTAACATGCCAAGAATTGCCGTTAATATTAAGTTCCTGAGTAGTGTTGGTCCTGAATGGGAAAAGTATGTCATTTTTCTCCGTCAAGCGAAGAATATGCATCATGCTACATACGGCTTGTTGTACGACTATTTGAAGCCTCATCAAAAGGAAGTTGATAAGGAAAGGATTCTCCGTGCTCAAATTGCTTCACCTTCACATCCGGAAAATCAACAACTTGCCTTGTATGCTCAAAACAGTTATCCTCCTCAACCAGCAACTCAACCAACTGCCACACCACATGATCAATCACAACAATCTCAACAAACTCAATTGGTTCCTTACAACAACAACAATGATCAAGCACTTTATAGTCAAGCTAATGAGGAATCCGATCCGTTCGAAGCATTGCAACAAGGATTTGTTATGATTGCTAATGCTTTTGGCCGTTATACAAACAAATCCAACAATCACATTCGCTCCTCATCAAATACAAGGAATCAGTCATGCGAACAATGGACGAGTTGAAGTTCGTAATCGTGGTTATGGTCGCCGATGGGCGGTGGTCAAGGGTTTAATGCTATGGGTCGGAATAACAACACGTACTCAAGTGGTTGAACAGGAAATGCTCGAATGGGTTGAATGGTCTTCGATGCTACAACCGCAATGAGAAGGACACTGGCTAATGCATGCCCAAAGCCGAGGACTAGGGGCGGTGCTTATCACAAGGAGGCTTTACTTTTGGCTCTTAAGGATGAAGTCGGTGGAACTCTCACGCACAAAGAACAGTAGTTTTATGGCGTATGCAAACTCGATGATGATATGGAGGACTTGCAGCCAATGCAAAGAAGCTTATGTTGATGGCTAATATGCATGAGTTACACATGAGTGACACAGCCCAGCAGTATGACATCGATGACTTGTCTCGTGCACCGAACAAACCATTTTCATCTCTCGAACTTATATCTCCGCCAACATCCGAATCCGCGAGGCTCGGAATGTTCAAAATGAGTCGTCCACATCTCATTCTCGACGATTCTCAACTAGACCCGTAGTTACATTTGACGATCAAGATGACCTTATGGTTACCTTTGAAAATCAAATTGACTCGTGGTTATACTGAGGATCCGAATAATGATCATGTTGTGAATCACGCTGAACACGCCGAACCTTTGCCTCATCCGAATCTTGCTCTATTACTTAAAGACCACCAACTCGTATTGGAAGAATGTTATGCATTAAATCGACTTAAAAAGTAAAATGCATCATAACTGTGGATTTTGAATGCTTAAAATGCAACTCAATTTTTTCAAAACTCAAGAAAACGTGAAAAGGGTTTGAAGCCGCTTTGCCAAATCACACCAAACGAACAATATTTAGAACGACATATCGTGATCTAGCCGCTCAAGAATGCTTTATTGTCTCGGATAGAACAACTGAAACATGAACATAAACATCAAATTAACAATCTTACCTTGAAAATGATAAAGCCAAGGTCGAGTTGTTAACTTGTCAAAACAGTTCACAGCATGCAAAAAGCATTCAACGAAACGAATAGATGACCAACGGAAGAAATTGTTTGTTTACAAAACAAACTCAAAGAGTTTCAAATGTTGTTTATAAGCATGGTGAGTCAATCACAACCATTCAAAAGTTTACTTTAAAACCCAATCCAGATGGATATGGACCGAATCTTGCCGATTACAACCTAAGCTTTCAAACAAAGTATTCAAACCAAATCTCAAGTTTCCAAAGTAATATAAAAATGATGATTCTCATTATGAGTGTTGTTGAATACCATCGTCAAGAGGAATTAGATGCGTAAGACGAGAGTCGATCAAAATTAGAAAAAGTTGTTTACAATAAACCTTTAACTATTCAAAAGTCACACTTTCACGAACCAACGGATTCCTCTAACACACCAAGGATTATCACAAAATGTCTCGAGTCTTCTAATGTTAATCCCAAACCAAATTATGCACAAATTTATGGTCCTTTACCTTCCATCGCTGAAGTAAACTCAAAACCAAAATCGTGAAATTCTTAGATATTTTGACCTTTTCCAGGCTGACCTCAAACTTTTAGAACATGAGATTGAATTTCATTCTGAAATAAAAGTTCAACATTTTCAATTGCCTCTGGCGCGAGAACAAATAGACATTTTTCAGAAAAGACTTTTACCAAATGTTAAAATTTTGAAAAATTGTGCATTATATTGGGAAAAGGAATTTCATAAGGAACTTGGATTGATGAAAGTTGTTTTCGAGAAAACAGAAACATCTATTTTGAATACTAAAAGTAAAAAGAAAATGTTACGAAAAGATGTTGATCGACTCTTGGAAGATGGTATCTGTGCTGATATCCATAATGTTGTGTTCTTGAATTCTTTGCCATATGCATCGATTATATATCCGCCGACATCACAATTACTTGTATCTGTGAAAACACCGATAATGTGCTTCGGATCGAGTCTTTAAAAGTTGAAAACGAACGTCTCAAAAACGAGCTTTCAAATGCAAAACGTCGTCTTCAATGGTTTCAAAAAGATTGTCAAAATCGTGAACTTGCTTTGCAAAACAAAATCAACCGGTTGCAATCAAACACTTTTAATCGAAAATTTGAGCAACTGGATGATCAAAATGTGTCTTTGAAAAGTCAAATCTCAAAATATGAACAAGAACTTGTAAAAGTTAAACAAGAATATGGTGTCATATTTGATTTACTCAATAAGACTCGTTATGAAGCATCAAACGAACTTGATCATTATCTTGCACACACTAGAGAAGTAATGAATTTTGCTGGAAATATTCGTTCTGAAAATCAAGATTTGATTCACACTATCTTTAAGTTAAGAGAAATGTTAGGAAAGTATGAACAACTTCCGCCAACCATCATTAAGAGAATAGCGCCTTTAACACTTAGTAAACGTGAACCCAGAATGCCTACTGCCAAAACACAAGTTGCTAACGTGCTTCCTTCTACTAAAACAGGACTAGTTGCCTCTTTTCCAAACGTCCTCACTTCATAGCCTAGGAGCAATACAAGGAAGAATAGGAAGTTGCGACCTAAGAAAAGAACAATAAAGAATGTTGAAGTAGAAGAACACCCTAGGACTATGAATAAGACTCATGTTGCTTCCACTATAGATATTGCGTCTGACAAATGTAATAGAAATAGTGGTGTAACGAATGCTAAACCTTTAAGTTCTTTTGATATTCAGTCTGATGCACCTTGTGTTATTTGTCGTAAAAGTATGAATTCTGATTGTCATGACAAATGTGTTGCTAAAGCTATCATCTCTCGTTTACGGAATCCTAAGAATCGGAATACCTCTAGGCCCACTAATCTTTCTAAGTCCGTGCTTGGTAAACCGCCCTCTTTAGATTCTAAGAAACACATTGCTGTCCCTGTAGCTCCTGATTCACCTCCAAAGAATGTAGTACCACCTAGTGCATTCACTAAGACTAAAGCAAATAGTAGTTATAGATGGCATAAGTGGATACATAACACACTAGGATTTAAATGGATGCCAAAAATAATTGATGTGTGTATTTCCACTATAACTGCTTCGGAACCCTCTAACATTTCAGGTTCCACATCTACTTCTATTCCATCTGTGTCGTCTATGTGTATTGCAGGTGATATAGATCATTCTATGGATTGTTGATAGCGGATGTTCCCGACACATGACGATGTAACCTTAAACTGTTATCAAACTTTATTGCAAAGTTCATTGGCACTCTCAGATTCGGAATGATTACTTCGCAGCTATCATGGGCTACGAGACTATATCAATGGGAACATCGAAATTAGCAAGGTTTATTATGTGGAAGGCCCCGGTCACAACTGCTTTCGTGAGGTCGGCCTTCGTGATGGAGATTTGGAGGTTGCTTTCAGGAGAAATCTTGTTTCATTCGTGATCTACAAGGAAACGACCTTATGTCCGCTCGCGTAATTCTAGTCTCTACACTATCTCTATGCAAGACATGGTTGCTTCATCTCCCATCCGCTACTTTCAAAGGCAACATCTACAAAATTCGCTATGGCACCATCGCTCTCACATTTAAACTTTCAAACCATCACCAACCTTGCTCGACACAAACTAGTTGAAGGTCTCCCACGATTCCGATATTCTAAAGATCACCTATGCTCACTTGTGAACAAGGAAAAGCACTGTGCTCATTTTCCTTCAAAGGTGGAACACGCCTCAAAGATGTGCTTCATCTTCTTCACATGGATTTGTGTGGCCCGATGCGCATGCAAACGATTAATGGAAAATGCTACATCTTGGTAATTGTTGATGATTACCACGATGGACTTGGGTCTACTTTCTTCAAGTAAAGATCAAGCTCCACAAATGATCATCACAATTCTCACGAAAATACAAGTTCACTCAAACACCGCCGACAAATCGTAATGCATAAAGGAACCTAATTTGTTAACCAAACTCTTCGTGAATTTTATGAGAAAGTGGGAATACAACATCGACATCTATTGCACGAACACCGTAACAAAACGGAGTTGATGAAAGACGAAACCGAATGTTAGTGGAAGTCGCAAGAACAATGTTAATCAATGCTAAACTCCCAGATTACTTGTGGGCGTGTCGATCAACCGCATGCTACACTCAAACCGATCTATGATTACAAAAGCCACAACAAAACACCTTCGAGCTTGTCCACAATGAAAACCGAATCTCAAACACTTTCATGTATATGGATCTCTTTGCTATCCGAATAATGATCGTGATGACTTTGGAAAGCTCAAAGCCAAAGTCGACATTGAGTCTTTATTGATATTGTGATAATTCTAAAGGTTTCGAACTGAATTCTCGAACAAAGGAGGTTATGGAAACGATTCATGCTCATTTGATGAACTTACCGAAATGGCTTCCGAGTATAATCACTGGAACACGGTCACAACCGCTTAAACTTCCTCAACCCCATCATCACCGAACAAAGCCCCCACCACCACAACAAATGGAAAGGCTATTTGTCTACTGCTCGGTGACGATATTGATGAACGTGCTCTGTGTATCCATTGCTTCGCCGCTCAACCCGATACTACTCTTATACCGACACACTGCTACAACAACTCTCATTGAAGAAGCACCACCAGCTGACTCCAACACAACAGCTTGAACAAACCGATTCCAACAATGATGAACCAACTGATGATATTCTTAACGGTACCCCACCGCAGACTTTGATCCAAATGCGTTCTTTAACCCGTTTGCTAATGAGACCACGCACGATGTCGCGGAATCTTCAACAAGCCATTTGAATCCTCAAAATCGCACAATGTATACCAACATCAACCCTCCACACATCACCGGACAAAAGACCATCCTCAGAGAATATTATCGCAACCCTAATCAACCAATCGTTACGAGACAACGTCTTCACTCGTACGGTGAACACCGCATTTATGCACTCACCGCCCGCTAACTGAGCCTAAAACATTAAAGACGCAATGACAAAAGAAAACCGGATTGAATCCATGCAAGAAGAACTCAACCAATTCAAACATCTTGAAGTATAGAACTGGTTGAAAGACCAACGTGGGTCTACGCTATTGGTCTCAAATGGATTTGGAAGAACAAATTGATGTCAAGGGAACGAATCGTAAACAAGTCACGTCCCGTGGCTAAGGGTTATCGACGTGAAGAGGTATTGACTTTGACGAATCATTTATCCGGTTGCTCGCCTTGAGGTCGTTCGATATTTCTCGTCATGCTCATATGAATATGACGGTCTTTCGATGGATGTCAAAACCGCGTTTTCAATGGACAACCGAAGAAACGGTTTATGTCGCCCAACCGAAGGATTCGTTGATCCCGAGTTCCCGAACCATGTCTACAAACCGAACAAAGCTCAGATGGTCTCAAACAAGCTCCTCGGCATGGTACGATAAGCTATCATCTTTCCTCATTGCCAATAATTTCACCAAAGGTTCGGTCGACCCTACTCTTTTCATACAATATCACGGGCACATATCTTAATTGTTTAAATTTACGTGGATGACATCATTTTGGGTCTACACATAAAAAGTACTCAATCGCTTTGCAAAACTAATGAAGAAAAATTTTGAAATGTCCATGATGGGTGAACTTACGTTCTTTCTAGGACTACAAGCTCATCAATCACCCCGTGGTATTTTCTCGAGTCACCCAAATATGCCCTTGAATTGTTAAACAAATTTGGAATGAAAACTGTGACACTTATGCCACACCAATGACTCATACCAAGAAGCTAGACGCCGATTTACATGGGAAATTAGTCGACCGCATAAAATACCGTAGTATTATTGGGTCTCTCATGTATCTAACATCTAGCGCACTGATATTGTCTTTGCTGCTTATCTCGCCTCCCGCTATCGATCGAGACCAATCGAAACCCACCTCTCGAGGCTAAAAGAATCCTCCAATACATCGCGGAACCATTAACTGGGATCCGTATCCAAGGATTCGGTTTGAACTAATCGCTTTTGAGATCTCGATCACGCAGATGTTTAGATTCACGGAAAAGTACTTGTGAGCACTACAATTTCTTGGTGATAAACCGTGGCCCGGCAATCGAAGAAGCGTGATTGTACATCGCCATCAACCAAGTAGAATATGTAGCCATGGCGTGTTGTGCTCAAGTCATCTAGATGAGAACACAACTCAAAGACTATGGTTACGTGATTTGATGTAATCCCGATGTACTTGATAATCGGAGTGTTATTGCGATCTCGCAACTCGCTCAAAGACTCAAATCTAAGCACATCGATCTTCGCTATCATTTCATCAAGGACCACATGGAATGTGGCAGTTGAATTATACTGTGGTACGAGAATACCAATTGGCGATCTTCTCACCAAAGCCTTGCCTTCCGCTAGGTTTAATGAGTTGGTCCACCGGATTGGCATGCGGTGTTTGACTCAAGAGGAACTGGATGACCTCTTAAAACAGTCTTAAAAACCTTTCAAACACCAAAATCTCTTTTGTAAATAATTTTTCAAAAACAAAATACAAAAATAAAAAATCTGATAAAACGAAAAAAATATTCTTCTATCTACATTTCTTCAAACATGGCAAGTTCATTTCTTCCACAACACTTAAATCTTTCAAAATTCAAGATTTTACCGATCAAGTGTTGAGGGGAGAAAATAAATTTTAACTGCTTCAAAATAATCAGTACTTGCATGTTACCTAATCCCTGTTGTTTCTTTAATGATGGTGGTCACATTTTTCCGGTTCACCGACACTCCTCGTCTAAAATTTATAATCTTTCATTATTTCTGTCGAGGGGAGTGTCACAAAGTTATTTTCAAGATATCCTTCGTTTGATGACCAAAATGGAAGTTAAAAGGCATTGGATGAAAATGGAAAAGGTGGAGGGACTAAAACTGTCAAAATCTGAAAGTTATTTTAATAAAACATCCTACCTAACTTTTCATCTTCACTTTTATTACACACACCAAACCAATCCTACGCCTAAGATTTAAACTGCAAATCCGAGTTCTTGATCATCAATTTGTAAGTGGTTTCATGATCTTTACGCGTAATGTAACACCCAAACCCGACAAGGGTAGAAGTGTCACATTCTGGTGTCATATCAGAACATACAATTCAAATCTTTGCAAACGAAAACCTTAAAATGAAGTATCAAATCATATGAACAGTTGACTGACGAAGAAAATACAATATCCAAAATGAAAAGAAATATCAAAACAAAAACTCTCTTCAAAGTAAGTCCAAATAATAAGGTAACTAGGTTGGTCCACTCAGATAATCCAACTCTCACCCATCAAGCCCATCTTCAAACCTAAACCCGCCGCAGAAAAGAAATGCTACCGAGCTTAAAAAGCCAAAGGAATGATATAACAAAACGAACGCTAAATAAAATCGTAAATGCGAAATGAAATAAGGAAGTCGATAACAAGGTCGCAACGAATGAGAACAATGAGTCAAAGAGGATCCCGCAGAACACAATTATACGTATATCCAACAAGAATGTATAACAAGGAGAACGAAGCAAAGCAAAGCATCGATGACATATATACAAGCACATACAAACCAGCATACAAGCATC
Source organism: Chrysanthemum lavandulifolium (assembly GCA_022545495.1). Lineage (NCBI taxonomy): Eukaryota > Viridiplantae > Streptophyta > Magnoliopsida > Asterales > Asteraceae > Chrysanthemum > Chrysanthemum lavandulifolium. The sequence continues at coordinate 235,060,942 of CM040242.1, read as the reverse complement.
AAACATAAGCATAGCAGTACGTCGATCCACGCAATATATATATGGCATACAATCAATTCAGAAATCGAGACATACAAGTCAAAAGGAAATCTAAAGGCAAATGGAAGCAATTAATTAGTAAGTGAGCATGACAATCACATGTGTCAAAACCCTTAGTTGAAAACATAACCAAGATCATAACAATGTCAAAACATAGCAATACACGTAACAAGTAGGAATACAATATGAGCATTATAATTAAATGAACTGGGACATAACAGGCAATTAAACAAGTTAACAATCCAGACGTCATAAGTTGAACCATTTACCTAATCAAACCATAGCATAAACAGAAATGCAAACATGGCAGTCAACAACAAGCGAGATAAAGATACAACGGATAGTCATAGTCCACGAGATTACCGAACGAAGTATACATGATAAATGTATGTAAACTATCGATTACACATTGGCATGGTCACCGACAATTCAGAGGTTCACATAATAGTGAGATCACATATCATCGATGAAAATGTAACTCGGATAACCGCATATTAATCACATCATAGCAGGATAATCGTGAGTCACATAAAACATAAATAGCATAACAAATCAAATAAACACATAATAACCCTAAGACGCGAATGGAACGATAGTCCGAAATAACTGAACGAGAGGTGACAGTCAAAGAAATGGAATATATATATCTTGGTAGTAGAGTGAGTCATATAAGGGTACCGAGTAATGAACAATTAACGAGCATATGGTGCGCTGGGGAATACAAAAGGTACAATATAGGTATATCAAAGATGTAAGGGTTGTCGAAATCTACCACAAGCCCTAACATATCATATCATATCATAAGTAACCATTGTATTCGGAGGGTGACCCTAATACCATATATAGTAGGAGGAGACCTCAAGAATAAATGGAGTAATGAGCTCCTGAATGTGAAGACGCCGATGCACACCCACATCATTCACCATATAAATCATATCATATCATATTAAATCCACTAATATCATATCATATCTAGGATGCATCCATACGCCCCTAACATAATGGCCAAATCATATACATATAGTGAGCTCATAATCATATCATAATGGGGACGGTGTGTAACATCACAGACACATCGGAGTCATGCCATTGGTGCATCAATGACATGGTCATGGTACCTCCATGACTAGGAAACATATTTGGCTCTGTATCGATCAAGGGTCAAAGCATAATCATATCATAAGGGTTCATATCAAAGGTTCAAGTCAAAGGTGCATATCGATTTCCATAACATAAGTTCATAATCGAGGTTCATAATCGATGGTTCATAATCATAAGGTTCATAATCGAAGTTCGTAATCATAACAAACGAATATAATAGCGAATGTAATCATATCAAAGGATTATGTCGGAAACATATCAAAAGGATCATAGCATAAGGAAATCATAGCAAAGGAATATCATAAGTGAAGTAAAGTCAAGGATCGAAAAGTCATGAGAAATCCCTACTAAAAAGGGATAGAATATCTGTACCTCAATCGAAGCAAGCAAAACAGGAAGGTAAGATCACACGATGAATCAATCCCGCCGTCGAGAACCTATGAATTAGATAACGCTTATTAAAGTCGAATTACTCATTTTAGAAGGCTTTCCAATTTTAGCAGGTTTCCATATTTAGTATCTTTCCATTTTAAGTAACTTTCTATTTTAGGCAGGTTTCCATAATTAGCAGGTTTCTATGATTAGTTACTTTCCAAAAATAGTAAGTTTCTGTATTTAGCAGATTTAATCATAACCGATATAATCGAGGTCATATTAAGTGAAAACAAGTGTTATCATAATTTAAGGGTCATTTATGCCAAGTTTTACAAATTTAGGGTTTATATTATAAATTAATTTCACAACGACCAACTTAGGACCTAGCCGATTTTATAAGCCATATTAAACATACTTCCGACTTAGTTTAAGCCCGAGACAAACATGCTCCCACACCCATTCACCACTCTCAAACACATTCAAATTCATTCACACTCTTGTACAATTCTTCGGACCAACAAAGCCCACACGACTCAACTTAATATACAACCCATGACGCGACCATACACCCAACTCTTTAATTCGGACGACACATACTCACACAATTTATTACTTCCTTTATTCAGTTATAAAATGCATGCATGATATAGCCCCACGATGACATACACCACACACAACATTACTAACTCGCTACACAAGTATTACACCAATTCACATCCAAAACCAACCCTTTATTCACATATCACTTACACATCGTCCAACCCACATGCAAGGATGCCAACAAACATGCAATATTCATGTAGTACCCAACATTAGAACATCGCCTAGGTTCCAATTTTCGATATCCCATGATCAGTACTTGAATGCATGTATATATATCATGTATAATTAATATTTCTTAACTACTTAATGTATAAAAAAATATGAGTGCATGCATATTCTAAACCCATAAGTTAGCCAAACGTGCCCTTAACCATTTGTTGTCGATTCGATCTAAACCAAGATATATATATACGTATGTACAATACTCTTCTAGCTCGTTATTAAAGTGTTATCATGTCGTGTATAAGATAGGTCCAAAAACAGATTCGAGTCCAAGATTTTATGTCCATTTCACTTGACAAAACCTAGTAATATCATGATTTCATGAGAGCAAAAGTTATCAGTTTAGGTGTTAAGAATTTATCCCTTCATGCATATGTAAGATTTGCATATGTGTGACCTTATGGAGAAAATAGTACATGACCCATCATCAAGAAAGCAAGGAAAGGTGAACCGAGACGGTGATACGTTACCTTAATAGTGTGTACGTGAAGAGAAGACGAGTACCAAGGTTGCAAGACCCACGACAGCCTCCTTATTGGCTTAGAAAACCCACGACCAGGCCATCCTCCGCGACTGAGCTACCCCTCATGACCAAGCTATCTTTGAGACAACCCACCATCACCACGACCTCCTTGGAACACTTCATCGGTCTCCTTGATGCCTTGTAATCGAATGGAAGTGAAGGAAAAATGTAGCCGCCACTTTTGATCTAAGAAAATAGGGTTTGTGTTTTTATTTTGGAAGAAGACTAGGTAATATTTCAAATGGGGATAAATGAGAATTAAGAAGGTAATTAAGGGGGAGTAAATGGGAGTTAAGATGGGGCGTGATTTTTGGGGAGTAGGCGTTTAATCTTGGACCGAAAATTAGGGGGAAGATTTTAATGACCAAATCAACTTTTATTTAAGTTACCATTTTTACTTAAATGTTAGTTATAGTATTTAGTTTAAATGTATTAGTCAATTTGTACATAAGATAATTCAAGTAATACCATAATGTGTGATTTTTATTTATCATTGTCTTGTGTAATTTATTCATGAGATAAATGTTAAACAATTTAACGAGATTGACGTATTTTACGGGTTCTTCAATTACGTAAGTTGAGGGGCAAAATAGTCATTTAATACGTTTACGATTTTTAGGGTTTTAAAACTCTTCCCCTCTAAAACAAAATTTTCATCCTCGAAAATTGAAGTCGCAGAGGTATACAGAGACGTACAAGTTTAAGGTAGACATAGCAATCCATAGTTTCACACAGATCATAACGATTTCGGTCCAAAGCGCACAAAACTTACACGTAATGTATGTCGGTGAGAATCTCACAAAGAGGTACGTAATTCCAATCGAACATGAGGAGTGACAAATAACCGAGGCAAGTCATATTCCATTCACGCACTCAACCCTGTGAATTTCCCAAGATGTCGTATGATTTCAATAAGTTCAAATTATATGATCTCGGTATTATCACGCTGATCAAAGGCCATAATACTTGCATCACATAACAAGTCCTTATTGTCATCATATTCGCCTCGGGTCATGACAAACCACATAACCAATATCACATCAAAACAGATAACATACGATAACAAGTAACATACCAAAACAGCGGATCACATACATACAACATATACTACATCAAACAACTTACCATATCACCAAAGAAGAAGGCCACCAACTTGCTCGAAACGGTTCCTCATGACTCATTACTGACGATCCAAATATAAAGCTGAGATAATACCAAAATGCTAAATCATAAAATTTCACGATTCAAATCGAGTTCTGAACAAATCAAAGAAAAGCAATACCAATCAAAATCACTAAGAAAAATATCAAACCGCCTCAAAACGCGTGACAAACAAATCGGAGTAACACAAGTCGCGCCCAATCATATGAAGTAGATGAACCTTCACACCACCGCTTGAATCTGCTCCATCTTTACTACTAGTTGATCCGTCCAGCCCCTTCAAGAAGATCTCGACGCTCCAAAGAAGATGGTAGTCGGTGCGATCGCTTCACGAACCTCTCCACCAGAACCTGCAGCGAGATCGCAGGTCGACACCATCATCTTCGATTCGACGAGTAGTCTCCATCTAACGATCGAAAACGAATGTGCGAAGACCAAATAACAAAATTCGATGCGAAAAGAAGAAGGCCAAATCGGTGGAGACAAACGAATATCAAAGTCAAATCGAACGACTATCAAACGAATCGAGAAGATCGTAATGCATTTGAAGCCTAGTGTCTACCCAAATCCTCACAGTGTCAATCCTAAGGTCAACAAGACGAAAACTTTGCTCGATACCATAATTGTAACACCCCAACCCGACAAGGGTAGAAGTGTCACATTCGTGTCATATCGTAACATACAATTCAAATCTTTGCAAACGAAACCTTAAAATGAAGTAGCAAATCATATGAACAATTGATCGATTAAGAAAATACAATATCCAAAATGAAAAGAAATATCAAAACAAAACTCTTCAAAGTAAGTCCAAATAATAAGGTAACTAGGGTTGGTCCACCAGATAATCCAACTCTCACCCATCAAGCCCATCTTCAAACCTAAAACCCGCCGCAGAAAAGAAATGCTACCGAGCTTAAAAGCCCAAAGGAATGATATAACAAAACGAACGCTAAATAAAATCGTAAATGTGAAATGAAATAAGGAAGTCGATAACAAGGTCGCAACGAATGAGAACAATGAGTCAAAGAGGATCCCGCAGAACACAATTATACGTATATCCAACAAGAACAGATAACAAGGAGAACGGCAAAGCAAAGCATCGATGACATATATACAAGCACATACAAACCGTGCATACAAGCATCAAACATAAGCATAGCGACGTCGATCCACGCAATATATATATGGCATACAATCAATTCAGAAATCAAGACATACAAGTCAAAAGGAAATCTAAAGGCAAACTAAGCAATTAATTAGTAAGTGAGCACGGCAATCACATGTGTCAAAACCCTTAGGTGAAAACATAACCAAGATCATAACAATGGTCAAAACATAGCAAACCACACGTAACAAGTAGGAATACAAGATGAGCATTATAATTAAATGAACTGGGACATAATCAGGCAATTAAACAAGTTAACAAGCCGTACGTCATAAGTTGAACCATTTACCTAATCAAACCATAGCATAAATGTAAATGCAAACATGGCGGTCAACAACAAGCGTATAAAGATACAACGGATAGTCATAGTCCACGAGATTATCGAACGAAGTATACATGATAAATGATAGAAACTATCGATTACACATTGGCATGGTCACCGAGACAATTCGTAGGTTCACATAATAGTGAGATCACATATCATCGATGAAAACAGTAACTCGGGATAACCGCATATTAATCACATCATAGCAGGATAATCGGAGTCACATAAAACATAAATAGCATAACAAATCAAATAAACACATAATAACCCGACGCGAATGGAACGATAGTCCAAATAACGGAATGAGAGTGTGACAGTCAAAGAAATGGAATATATATATCTTGGTAGTAGAGCGAGTCATATAAAGGTACCGAGTAATGAACAATTAACGAGCATATGGTGCGCTGGGGAATACAAAAGGTACAATATAGGTATATCAAAGGTGTAAGGGTTGTCGAAATCTACCACAAGCCCTAACATATCATATCATATCATAGTAACCATTGTATTCGGAGGGTGACCCTCGAATACCATATATAGTAGAGGGAGACCTCAAGAACAAATGGAGTAGCTAGGTCCCTGAATGTGAAGACGATATTGCACACCCACATCATTCACCATATAAATCATATCATATCATATTAAATCCACTAATATCATATCATATCTAGGATGCATCCATACGCCCCGAACATAGTGGCCAAATCATATACATATAGTGAGCTCATAATCATATCATAATGGGGACGGTGTGTAACATCACCAGACACACCGGAGTCATGACATTGGTGCATCAATGACATGGTCATGGTACTCCATGACTAGGAAACATATTTGCCTGTATCGATCAAGGGTCAAAGCATAATCATATCATAAGGGTTCATATCAAAGGTTCGTAAGTCAAAGGTGCATATCGATTTCCATAACATAAGTTCATAATCGAGGTTCATAATCGATGGTTCATAATCATAAGGTTCATAATCGTAAGTCCGTAATCATAACAAACGAATATAATAGCGAACAAAATCATATCAAAGGATTATGTCGGAATCATATCAAAAGGATCATAGCATAAGGATTTCATAGCAAAGGAATATCATAAGTGAAGTAAAGTCAAGGATCGAAAAGTCATGAGAAATCCCTACTAAAAAGGGATAGAATATCTGTACCTCAATCGAAGCAAGCAAAACAGGAAGGTAAGATCACACGATGAATCAATCACGCCGTCGAGAATCTATGAATTAGATAACGCTTATTAAAGTCGAATTACTCATTTTAGACGGCTTTCCATTTTTAGCAGGTTTCCATATTTAGTATCTTTCCATTTTAAGTAACTTTCTATTTTAGGCAGGTTTCCATAATTAGCAGGTTTCTATGATTAGTAACTTTCCACAAATAGTAAGTTTCTGTATTTAGCAGATTTAATCATAACCGATATAATCGAGGTCATATTAAGTGAAAACAAGTGTTATCATAATTTAAGGGTCATTTATGCCAAGTTTTACAAATTTAGGGTTTATATTATAAATTAATTTCACAACGACCAACTTAGGACCTAGCCGATTTTATAAGCCATATTAAACATACTTCCGACTTAGTTTAAGCCCGAGACAAACATGCTCCCACACCCATTCACCACTCTCAAACACATTCAAATTCATTCACACTTTGTACAATTCTTCTGACCAACAAAGCCCACACGACTCAACTTAATATACAACCCATGACGCCGACCATACACCCAACTCTTTAATTCGGACGACACATACTCACACAATTTATTACTTCCTTTATTCAGTTATAAAATGCATGCATGATATAGCCCCAATGATGACATACAATTCACACACAACATTACTAACTCGCTACACAAGTATTACACCAATTCACATCCAAACCAACCCTTTATTCACATATCACTTACACACGTCGTCAACCCACATGCAAGGATGCCAACAAACATGCAATATTCATGTAGTACCCAACATTAGCACATCGCCTAGGTTCCAATTTTCGGATATCCCATGATCGCACTTGAATGCATGTATATATATCATGTATAATTAATATTTCTTAACTACTTAATGTATAAAAAATATGAGCATGCATATTCTAAACCCATAAGTTAGCCAAACGCCCTTAACCATTTGTTGTCGATTCGATCTAAACCAAGATATATATACGCACGCATAATACTCTTCTAGCTCGTTATTAAAGTGTTATCATGTCGGTGTATAAGATAGGTCCAAAAACAGATTCGAGTCCAAGATTTTATGTCCATTTCACTTGACAAAACCTAGTAATATCATGATTTCATGAGAGCAAAAGTTATCAGTTTAGGTGTTAAGAATTTATCCCTTCATGCATATGTAAGATTTGCATATGTGTGACCTTATGGAGAAAATAGTACATGACCCATCATCAAGAAAGCAAGGAAAGGTGAACCGAGATGGTGATACGTTACCTTAATAGTGTGTACGTGAAGAGAAGACGAGTACCCAGGTTGCAAGACCCACGACAGCCTCCTTATTGGCTTAGAAAACCCACGACCAGGCCATCCTCCGCGACTGAGCTACCCCTCACGACCAAGCTATCTTTGAGACAACCCAGATCACCACGACCTCCTTGGAACACTTATCGTCTCCTTGATGCCTTGTAATCGAATGGAAGTGAAGGAAAAATGTAGTCGCCACTTTTGATCTAAGAAAATAGGGTTTGTGTTTTATTTTGAAGAAGACTAGGTAATATTTCAAATGGGGATAAATGAGAATTGTAAGGTAATTAAGGGGAGTAAATGGGAGTTAAGATAGGGGCGTGATTTTTGGGAGTAGGCGCTTAATCTTGGACCAAAATTAGGGGAAGATTTTAATGACCAAATCAACTTTTATTTAAGTTACCATTTTTACTTAAATGTTAGTTATAGTATTTAGTTTAAATGTATTAGTCAATTTGTACATAAGATAATTCAAGTAATACCATAATGTGTGATTTTTATTTATCATTGTCTTCATGAATTTATTCATGAGATAAATGTTAAACAATTTAACGAGATTGACGATTTTACGCGCTCTTCAATTACGTAGTCGAGGGCAAAATAGTCATTTAATAAGTTTACGATTTTAGGGTTTTACACGTATGTTCTACATAAGGACCACGCGATCCCGTGAAGGATATGCGAACAATGACTCTCTACGCATAAGGTCTACTCTTCACGAGTAAGCCTTACGCTGTAAGGTTTTATATGCGCCACGCCGTAAGCTCCACGCATAAGGTCCCCTTTTCCCACGCTGTAATATTTCTTACGCTGCTAGACAAGGTCCCACGATAATCTTGCGCCTTTACGCCATAACTCCTGCTTACGCATAAGCTACCATTTCTACGCCTAAGCCTTGATAAAACCTTCATTATGAATTGTTATGCGGCAAACTTGTAAATAAACAAATCATAACGCCATGAAACCAATAATGTCACTAATAAACTTAAACGCTTGATATGTTGTGAAAAATAAGTGATAACATAAACTTTAAAACTTAAAGTTAACTAACTCACTTAAACTTATCACGACGCCATTGGACTATTGGACATACAAGTGACATTGGACTCAGAATAATCATTAACATATCACACCAATAATTAGACAATAAAACCATCATTGACTAACATAATGTCTTTCGATATGTTGTTTCTTTGGCTAAATGTATTTCGATCTAAACATGGACGCCAAATGAACATGGATGCACCAAATGTTCTCACAGCTGTCGATATCTTCCTAATGGCTATCCGAGGAAGATTGAAAGAACAACCTTCGGGTTGACTTTGAAACTCTCACCGCCGTAGTCTTCTTGCTTGATTGTCCGGATGTTCTAAAGAATCATCCTTATCGTAACATGCTCTCACATTCCGCCACAAAGGCTGTGAGATCTACATTCACCGCCTCACGAACACAATGCGAGGATCAAAGGTCAAAGTCGGTGATGTTGACTCTCAATCACAGACAAGTTACCATCACACATGCAGACTTAAGAGTTGTTCTTCTCATTCCTGACATCGAGCCAACCGATTTCTATGCCACACCTACTGAAGAGACAATTTTGAAATTCTTGATTGATATTGGCTATGATGAAGCTTCAGGAATAATCACTAAGCATTCTCACGTGGAGCTTAAGAACATTCCTTAACCGTGGAGAACTCTCACATCATCATCACCAACTGCCTCTCGGTCGCGACAAAGGCTATGAGCATCCCAAGCTCATGGAACCGCAAATCTTTTGGGCATTAATCAACATGAAACACATCGAAATCAAGCTCGATATGGGACGACATGATGTCATTCCTCAAAAGCTTGGCTCAAAGATTCCCTATGTCGATATACAAAATCATGATCCAAAGAGCACTGGGCTTAACTCGATATTCCCAAGAGACTCAATGACCCCAAAATCACGACATGTTGTCCGAACCTACTCTAACAATGTAATCAAGGAATCTACAACAAAGAAACAGGTGTCAGGTTACCGATCACCTTCGTCGACGAAATCAAAAGCTCTACACATACAAAAGGTATCCGTAGTGGTTAAAGAAGGCAAAGTTGGTCATCTCGATGAGAAATCTTCGGCACACCTACAAGGAGAACCGTAAGAGGCAAGTCAGAAGTGTCGCAAAGCAATCGAGAGTCGAGGAAGTTCCCAAGAGGAACTCGGACGTAAAAGGATTGTTCCTAAGGAAGTTGTTCCCATTCCCATTCCAAAGTCTCGAACCGCAAAGAAAGCTAGTGGACGAAAGCTGAGGAAACCGAATCGCACGATGAGGTCTTCTACTCAATCTGCAACCAAGCACCTCCTTCAAGAGCAAAACCTCCTAGTCCACCACCGTCCAAGGAAAAGGGAAAACTCAAGATTGAGCCGTAGAAGAAAGCTCGATGAAGAGCCACCGGATACACCTCACAGAAGAAGTTTAAAATCATTAGACTCCAACACAAAGCTAAAGAATTTGAACAGATCAAATGCGTGCCCCGAGGGTCGAGTGGTGGTGTCCATTCTTCACCAATTCGATGCGGTTAATCAACCCGATAAGTGGAACTGTGCCACCACTCTTGTGCAACAACAAAAGCTTCGGAGGATTCTATTGATTATGAGTTTGAGGAACCAAAAAAAGAAAAGTCCGAGAAAGAAAACCTCGATGGTGAGGTGCACTCATGACAAAGCGTATGAAGAGGTCTTGACTCAGTCGGAGATAAGACTATGTCTGGAAATGAAAAAGAAACCGATTATGATCATTTCCTTCTAGACAGTCCCGCCCGTTCTAAGGAGGAAACTTCTGAACCACCAAAGGACCCCGAGTCTCCTCATGTCTCCTCCTCATCAGATTCATCATCTCATTCTTCACCACCACCATCAAAAAGATCAACCAAATCAACATCCAAATCAAGAAAAAGCCAATGACTCTTGGGTATCTCGCAAAGACAAGAATTGTTAAAGTCATCCCAAACAGTCGTGAAGAAAGACGACCTACAAGAAGTCAATTTTCTCACGACTGATCACTTATCTTCATAAGGAGATAGACAAGATGTCACTTGAAAGGGAGTTTGTCCAACAATTCATGAGGCGTGATCATCAAGGGAATTGAATGAAATAATTAAGGGCTATACTCATCGGCCTACTCGAAAAGATTCCGGTGTGACAAGAGAGATGTTCAGAATCAACTATATCCGAATCTCCTACATTTGGCCAAATGACTATGAGATCAACACCTATGACCGTAAACATCAACCCAATGGATCCCATAGTATTCTCGTGATGTCGAATTGGTTAATGTGCTCGTTGCTCAAATGTCTAAAGATCCACAACATTTACTTCTCACGAAAGTAATTGTTTGAAGCGTTGTTGAATACCAACTCAAATCAAAGATATGAGCGTGTTCTAAAGGCCAAAACTTCCAAGAGACAATGAAGATAAGGATAAGGACAAGGATAATCAACCTAAACGTCTCAAATGCCCTGAGAACCATCTTCATGCCACCACCACCCCAAGGACCACACCACCAAGACGATCTCCTCCTCGCTCTTCATCGACAAACCTCAGATTCGAAGTTACCACCCGCACTCGTAAAACCGGTGATCACTTTGAGTATACGGGTGGTGACGATGAGAAGTCCATGAGCCCCAACAACAAGCCACCTCTCCCGACAAAGTTAAGAAACCGTAATCCTCATCTAGGCCTAAGAAAAGAAGAAGACAAAGACGCCAGTGCTAATGTCGATCATGGCTAGACGACGATAACACCGATGAATTCGAATCGGTTTTCACACTTTTAATTCTACTCCCTATCCACCAAGGTCAAAACTGAAGACGGTAGTACATTGGAGCATGCAAAGGTACCGCAAGAAAATTTTGTGTGAAGAAGATGACGAAATCGTAGTTGAAACGAATCAAGAATGAAGCATTTCAACTACTAAAAGACAACTGAAAGTGCCATCGAGGTCGAGTATCACCTTGAAAACATAGCACCAGCCATGTCCAACAACATTGATTGGCTCAACCTCAAGCAAACATCGACTTCTCCAGAAAGACAATGCTCCTTACTACACAGATCGGTCAAAACCTCTACCTACAATTAGCCAACCAGATCGACCTAAGATTCCATTTCGCTACTTCTTCAACAACGACTTGGAATTTATTCTACACGGCAGTTGATGATTCAAGGAAATATGCTACATTTCGACACTTCCGCTCCCGACAACCATATACTCTAACCGCATAGCCATCGAGGAAAGGCTACCCACATGTTTTCCAACAAAGTGGAATTGTATGACCGAGATGCAATGTATAGGATTCACCATTGGCCTAACGCCGACGATCTACTACGTGTCGCCAGTTCGTAAATATCAACATGAAGTGTTCAAGGTTAAAGGAATCGTTGTCATACATATAGATCTTTCGTCTAAATGGGACTACACCTTTCTCAAGAATATTGTAGTCAAAGACAAGACGAAAGAGACTATGCATTCCGTGAAGCGGACTTTCGTAACTTGTCTCTTAACGACATTGAAGATCCGTATCTTGCCAAAGTACGTGGACGATGAGAAAATTCTTGACCGAAATTCAACGTGAATACATCAAGTCCTTGCTCATATTCATCGAAGAATAGTGATACAGAACGATGGAAGATCTACAACTTGTCGTCGAGTCATATCGCATCGTGTCAACTTCACCAAACCTCGCCTAGAACTTCCCGACATCAACCGCTTCCACAATACACCGCAAAGAAACCATTCGAGTAGTTTATCGCAGTTGAACTTCAACGAAATTGCTTGATGGCGGTAGGATCTTCACAAGTTTTGGGATCACACATCAAGAAGGTTAGGACGGATTTGCTTACGTGTCAAGGATATTCATCAAGACATCGGGTCACCGGCGATGGAATTCTTAGGATGTACGGATGTGAAGAGGATCATCACAATGATTGATGAAAGGTTGTATCAAGGGACCGGTTCGTAACATTAGAGAGTTTTGTAGGTGGTCGTCTGTGTTTCCTCTCACCGGCTATCAACGCCATGTTCGCATTCCCGTGACATTATCGGACTACCGGTACCCTTAAACCGCTTCTATTTCATATTATTTTGGATGTGTGATTTAGTATGATCATGGCTTGTGCACACATATCGTTGTACAACCCGTTTTGTCAAGAAAGGACCCCGTGGTACGCTTCAAAGCCACAATCCTTATAAAAGGAGCGAAAGCTTCTTACTTTTGAGTAAAACCTATCAAACCTTTCACTTTTCAAGGTTTTGCTCAAAAGAGCAAGTACTTACCCTTATGATTTTCAAAACCTCAACCGTTTATATCACTTGTTGAGGGGGAGTATTTGACTTATCTAATTTGTTCACAAATTGTTCTTTGTAATCTTCCCACAAACTCAAAATGGACATATTTATTCTCAAACAGTTCAAAAATAACATATTTATATGCCATTTTTTAGGGGGAGAAAATCGTGTGATAAGAAATATGTTGTTAATTGCAAATGAATCATTGTGCCACAGACTTAACCAATGAATTAACGAGATCTCAACTGTTAGTAACTCGAAAAGACTTGTCCTGGACGGGTAATAATTTCAAGCTAGTTCGCTAGTGATGTAAACGTGTCTCACAAAGGACTTGTCCGAGTAGAATGTACCATTCGAGAAACTCTTGGTAGACATGAACTTTGACGGGTTTGACAACCTTTCGAGGCTTGTCTACACCTTCAAGGTAGTTATTAGAGTCGGTTGTCACCTAAAAGCTGACAATGTATCTCTTTAACTATTCAACGTAATCGTGTCTCGCGAGGAATTGTCTATCTTGAGTTGATCAATTCAAAAGTGCGAGCTCCTTCCTCACTGTGCAGATTTTCGTCAAAACTCTTAAGCACATGTGTAGGGGGAGTATTTCTAAAAATCTAAAACTCTTGAAGTGTTCAAACATGTTTTCATTCACAAACACTTCGATAGATTTTCATGAAAATGGTTTTATGGCAATGGAGTTATAAGGTGATTAAGGTTAGAATAACTGCCCTATGATCCGCCAGAGTCGGAAGGATCTACCCAAGGACACTACCAATAGTTAGAATTAGAAGTCCTTAGGTATGATTATAAAAGGAGAAAATGAGAATCGAGAAAGAAGGAGTTGAAGAATCAAAAGAAATGCAAGGTAAAGGGTGAAAGAAATAGCCTCCGTATTATTCAACTTAGGGCGTATAACCGGTTCAATTCATATGCTACCGGTTGTCACTTGATGACGCCTGTATTGAAGATTAAAAGTCGTCATGGACCCATTGATGCATGCACTAAACCTTCTTAGCCACTCAAGTTTCTCTCAACAAGCTTGTTTCATTCTCACAGGAACCCTACATAATCTATCGGCTTTCTGTAGAGATGGGTGATATTGAAGAAGAGACCCTCTCCTAGTCTCCGCCAGAAACCAAAATGCACTATTGAGTCTAGAGCCACGAGATTCATCAAAAGATCTCTTAGGTACACTTGACATTTCATCACTTGTCGCTCAACAATAAGAACGCTGGTACCTTATCGAGTCCTTCACGATCTTAGCAACTGTCGAGAACATTTATGAGAGGTTCACAATTGTGATCCTCGGTGATTGAATGGAAACTCCCGCCATGGTCAACATCAAATGCCTCGACAACAGTCACTTCGTAACCCCTCGGATTACGCTTAGTGTGTCTCAAACGGTCTACAACAGGAGGTGATGCTTGGTGTACTCAATGACTATCTCGAATCAGATGTACTTCGCACATCGCGCTATCTCACTTGTGAGACTCCAGCTCAGAACGGCCTTTGTAAGAATTAGAGTTGTGTTTTCACACTATGTCATTAACACTCTCAAGTTCAAACTTGTAAGTGCCGGAATTCGCTTATTACTAACCGCTTTCATGTTTTTCTTCTTATGGAAGCTCGAGCGAATGATCATGCACTCTTCACATGCTCATACCAACATCATCACTAATGGAAGTTCTCTCATAAGGCAACACAAAGTCGAATGATTCTACGCCTAAACAAAGAATCTACAAAGTTTAAAGACTTGCGTAACTTCATCAAGATCGAATCCAATGTCAAAGAGCGTGAGCATGTCAAGAATGACGGAGACACCGAGCAACGGGCGCACTGAGGCGTAATTGATGCGCATAACAACAACATACTATCACTTTCATCACAAAGAACAAAGATCAAAGATAATGATGACGCCAAAGCGAACCTGCTCAAAGAAGACAATTTCTACACCGGGAGATTGTTCGAATCAAGGCAATTCTTCTCACAAGAAAGAAGAATGTCGAAGACGCCAAAGCTACTATTACATCTACGCCTTCACCGCTTATAGTTTTCATCACCAACACTTGGGGAGATTGTTGGAATCACTCCTAAACCTTAATCAAGTGTTAGTGATTCATATGTAATAGTTAGCTTAATTATGGCCTTTATATTTGTTATTAGCTTAAGCTTATGTGAAGGCCCATAAGCTTAGGCCCATGTCCATTAAGGAAAGGAAGGGACCAGAGTGTTGCCCTAGCTCCCTTCCTATAAATATTTTGTATAACCTCACTGAGGGTTGGTTGTTCAATTCATTTACTCTTTCACTATTGCTACGCATAACCGGTCTTAGTCTCTAACGATAGTGTTTGTTTGTCTTGTTCAACCGATCTCTTCTCCTCTATTTCTTCTATTGATGCTTGTGTTGTAAAACTAGTGACCTAACAACATTACCCGACAAGGTTACAACAACATTACGCAACAAGAATTTACCTCCCACCTATTGCGTAATCAAAATTACTACCGCAAAGACCATGACGATAACAACTCAAAGAATTTACTCAAACATTAGGCAATCAAAACTTGGATATAGTTCCCCCAGCATCGCTATTAAGATATTAAATAGACTACTTAAAATACAAAACTTATGATAACATCAATTGCAATACCTTACATGTAACTACTTGCATACAATATTACGTAAATTGCTGACAAAATAGGATGTCGACACATATGTTTAGCCATACTATATGAGTTAGGGGTTGTTTACTTTTACGTAAATTGCAATACCTTACATGACACATATGTTCATATGTTTTCACACATTTACACACATTCGCACGCTTATACACGCTTTTGTCTGCTTTTAATACATTTTCGCACGCCTTGTCCCTTTAACTGCTTTTATACGCTTCCGCTTTTGTTTATAGGTTTTCGTCCGTGTTTACACGCCGCTAGTTTTTCATGTTTCCGTCCGCTTGAATACGCCATCTCTGCTTTTACATATTAACGCACATTTTCAAACGTTTATACATTTTCATATGTTTTACATATGTTTTCGTCCGCTGCTCGACGACCCCGCTTTCATCCGCTTTTACCCATTTTCGTATGTTTTAAGAATTTTTCAACCATTTTCAAAGGTTTTATTACACTTTTACACGTATTCGCACGCTTATACACGCTTTTCTGCTTTTAACACGCTTTTGGTCCATTTTCACGCCTTTGTCCCTTTCAATAAGTTTTTATATCGCTTCCGCTTTTGTTTCATCGGTTTTCGCCGTGTTTGCACGTTACCGGTTTTTTCATCTTTTAGTCCGCTTGTATAACTTTTACACACATTCGCCGATTCCAAATTGCTTCGTCTGCTTTCGTCCGACGACCCTGCTTTCATCCGCTTTTACCCATTTTCGTATGCTTTTAAGAATTTTTCAACCGCTTTCAAAGGTTTTCTACACTTTACACGTATTCGCACGCTTATACACGCTTTCGCTTTTAATCGTTTTGGTCCGCTTTTCACGCCTTTGTCCCTTTGAATCGCTTTTATACGCTTCGCTTTTGTTTATCGGTTTTCGTCCGTGTTTGCACGTTACCGGTTTTTTCATCTTTTAGTCCGCTTGTATAACTTTTTACATATTCGGCCGATTCCACAAGCTTTGCACATTTTCGTCCGATTTACCCTGCTTTCATCTCGCTTACCCATTTTCGCATGTTTTAAGAATTTTTCAACCGCTTTCAGGTTTTCTTACACTTTTACATAGATTCGTACTTTTATACACGTCATTCTGCTTTTAATACGCTTTGGTCTGCTTTTCACGCCTTTGTCCCTTTAATCGCTTTTATACGCTTCGCTTTTGTTTATCGGTTTTCGTCCGTGTTTGCACGCTACCGGTTTTTCATCTTTTAGTCCGCTTGTATAACTTTTACACATTCGCCGATTCCAAATGCTTTGCACGCTTTTGTCCGATTTACCCCTGCTTTCATCCGCTTACCCATTTTCGTATGTTTTAAGAATTTTTCAACCGCTTATAGGTTTTCTTACACTTTACACGTATTCGCACGCTTATACACGCTGCCTCGCTTTAATACGCTTTGGTCCGCTTTTCACGCTTTGTCCCTTTTAATCGGTTTTATATCGCCCCGCTTTTGTTTACGTGTTTTCATCCGTGTTTGCACGTTACCGGTTTTTCATCTTTTAGTCCGCTTTGTATAACTTTTACACACATTCGTCTGCTTCAAATGCTTTTGCATGTTTTCGTCCCATTTACTCAAACATTATGTTCAGAGGTTGCTAATTATGGAAGCCATGGCTTAAAATCTAAATAATTTTGTGTCGACTCAAGAAGCAAACTTAATTATCCATTTTGGTTTAAACCATATGTGTCAACCCAAGAATCGAGCTTAATTTCGTCAACCCAAGAGGTTTAACTTAATTCATAATCGGTTTTCGTTCGCTTTGGTTTAATTATAGTTCGGTTCGCTTCGCTGTGTTGACCAAAATAAAAATATAACCGATTTAACGAAACAAAACTCGATAACCGAACGGATCAACACCCCTAATTTATAGTCATAGTTTAAAAGAAGGAGGAATTAGTTTTCCGCTTTTAAACATTAGGTCCTTAGAGATTGATGGATCTTAGGGATGACAGTGGAGGTCATGAGGTCTAAGTCAAGGGGTTGAATGATCTCATTACTCAATCTTAGGAGGAAATCGATACCAAGGAAGAACAAATTAAAGCGATGAATGCTTCAAGGGTTTCTCGCCATGGAACGGGATGTTTTCTTTTGCTCTAGTGTCATCTGCTTATGTCTAATGTCTAATGTCTAATGTCTTGGTTTAATGGATGGTATGTAGATATATTAACAATGGAATATGTATGGATCTTTTGATGGTTTATCCATACGAATGCTAAATATGTTTGTTAATATAAGTAATGTGTTCGCTAGTTTGTTTCATCTTTTTTTCATGTTGTTTTGAATTTAGGAATTGGTCAGTGGTGTTTAAGTTCATATTCACACCGGTAGAATGTATTATTTTAGGATTAGGATGTTCAATTTTAGATTGTTGTCAATTTTTTATGACCGATTATAAAGTTTAGAACCGGAGGCGTTTTTCATGACAATTATTTTTGATTGAACCACTAGATTTAGGTGTTTTTGTTGTTGTTTTGCTTAAGTTAATTGCATTTACATGTTTTCTTGATTTTTTGACCGCTTGAGGATGTTAGAGCTTATCTAATTGCTTATAAATAGCTTATTTATAGGCTTAAAGTAAGGTCTTAGGGTCGCTTTGATGTATCGCAGCTATTGGTTTGATTTGCCTATTTTGTGCTTAATTGTTTATCCGAACCGCTTATTAGTTATAGTTGCTTAATTAGTTGCTTTAAGTCCATTTTAGCTTTTGATTGTTCATTTGTATGCGCCATGTGGTGATTTTAGTGTATTCATAGCTATATGTGTCTTTGACACACCGGTTCAAGTAATATGGGTGTTTGGGACCTGGTAAGCACCATTTCGCTGTGGGTGTTTTGGTTTTAAAATTGTTTGATTTGGAGCCACATTTTAACATTATCAAATTTGGAGCCAAATTTTCGCCAAAATTTTTAAAATTACTTTGGAAATTATGGTTTTTTAATTGAAAACTACCCCATCATTAGCCCTATTTTTACTCCAATAAATCGTGTTTCAAGCAAAACAACCGTAACTTCAATTTTTACACCATTATTTACCAATTAAGTTTACTAATTTTCTTTAACACATTACTTCGACGAATCATGTCAACGCAAATCAATTATCCGGATGATTTGGTTTATTCTCGATCGTGAAATGAAAACACTTTAGAATCACGAATCGTAGACGATTCGATGAGGGTGAGGATGCCGGAAACAACCATTCAAATGCGAATGTTGTTAAGAGGGCATAACTAGGTTAGCTAAGTTTCGCAGGAATATGGAAAACAGACGGAATAAAGGTCGCAGTAACCTTCGATGCAATCGGATAGGTTATCGTGAAAAACAGAGCATTGTTTTGGAGTTTTTGGGTGATTTGTTCGTGAGCATATAGGTGTCGATTCTAACCCGAGGAAGGGTGATTCGTAAGCAAGAGATAAAATGTGGAAGAAATCACTAGACACATATACTTTTTTAACTAGTAGCGGTCATCGTCAGAGATACAAGGTGTTAATAAGTTTATCTCTGATTTACAAGATGTGCAACTAATTAACAACAATTTGTTAATCTTTGCAATGATATTTTGATGTGACTTGACGGTCGAAAGTCGATAATGAATCGCCTTGGTCAACTTCTAAGGAATTTCGTAATGAAATTGATACAAAACTACATATTGCCCAACCAAAATACCCTTTCAAAACTAAATGAAGTCCCAAGAAGTATAGTGCAATTATAAAAGCCAAAGATTGGGTTAATTTTGTAAACTACACACCAACGAGGAATACAAGGTGTTAATTATTCATTTTATTCAAGTTCAAATATCTTTCACCTTTTCATATGTCTCCATATGTATTAGTTGTATACTATCAAGATTACTACATCTAAACGTCAGATGATTTTGTGTTGCAAGGTGAGATCAAGAAAAGCTAAAGTGTCGCTGCCCAAGTCCTGCTTATGATCATACAATGGGACGAGGTGGATACGCCTGTGGATAGAAAAAATGGTAACAAAGAAACATTTGCACATTTGCATTTAATAGCATCATACTTTCGCTTATATTCGCTTATGTTACATTTGTATGTATTTGATGTTTATAAGATCGAGAGTAAAGAAATTGAACCGATGAAGAACGATCGCTGGTACTGTGGTTGAAAGGAAGGGTGAAAAAGACTAAGAATATCACGATGATGATATCATATCGCTGGGAGAAAAATTTGTAAGTTTGACCGCAAATTTTATTATTATGTTTGTTTAGTTATAAGTTAATATCGCATCAGACATTTAAAACCGTTAGTTATAAGTTAATAGTGTAGTGTTTTAGTTAATACTTTTAGTTAATATCACATCAGACACTTAAACCGTAGTTATAAGTTAATACGTAGTGTTTTAGTTAATACTTTTAGTTACAAGTTAATACCGGTAGAATTAAATAACCTATTTCCCATATTGTGTGGCAGAAAGAAACGGACGACAAGATCAAACAAGGAATCTTGAAGCTTGATCATGGCACCGATGCCATGACAGCTTGTATTAGGTAAGGAAAAGGGAGGATATGCGGAGAGTGGGAGTGGAGTAACCTACAAGAGGTATTTTGATCGCCGAATCGCATAAGCATCCGATGAAAGAGTGGTGTTACTTCAAAGTGAACTTGATAATGAGAGGCGCCAACGCCAAGAAAAAGAGGCGGTAATATAGGATTTGATGAAACAATTGGTCGCACAAAGGGCAGCAGTTGCAATACTTCAACTCCATTGATGTAAACGAAGTAAGACATAAGAAAGTAACATTCCATCTTTTTTACCCTTTTAAATACCGCATATTTTCTTAAACAATTTATATTTCGTGTGTCTCCTGTGAACATTAATCTTTTAAATAGCAAAGGTTGATGAGGATGCCGAACACGTGTTGTCGGACGCGAGAAAATTGCGAGCATCGAGAAGTCTAATGGACTTGCAACTTTGGAAAAGGAAATGGAAATAAGTGTTAGTAATAAATCATTCCCCGGTATTTTTGAATTCTACATACATGTATTATTTACCGTATTATATATATAGGAAATCATTAAAAATCACGATCTAAGAAATCGACTAGATCAAAACGAAAGGATTCTTCACGCCAACTTTCCGAATCACAAGAAATGAGTCTCCATTAACAGATTCACGACAAGTATGTATTTAAACATTTTCATATGTTCTTTAGTTTAATTAATTATCGATACATATATACATGCAACAAATTATCTTTTAGGTAATTAAGCGCGCATCGTGGCACTTAAAGAAATCAACTATTATCATGAGGGTACCGATACAAAACCGATGGAAAACAAATGCTTCATAACAAACCACTCCCAAAGGATTGCTACAGAGTGTCTATTGAAAAAATTTAGTGGATGCAAGATGCATATCGGATGTAGGAAGTAACGGTTTCAAACAGCTATGATGCAATAGGTGGTTTTTATGCATGGCCAAAGGATCAAGTGGTTTTCGATGAAAATGTACATAGATGCATGTGTTTTATAAACCTACATATATCATTCTTCATATTTAATTCAAGTGTTTGATACACCCGCTTTTGTTTCCTACTGTAACACCACCAAGTACCATAAACCGATTGGTGAGAACAGAATCGCACCTAAATTACAAACGAACCGCTACGCCTCTAGTGATGCCATGCAAAAGGAAGCTAAGAAGATCAAGAGTCAGAAGTCGTTAAATTATTGAGAATTTTATTATGAACGACATTACAATTTTATATACATTCAAATTTTATTGTATTTGAATATATTTTGAATATATTTTTATATATTTGAATTTGTTTTGATATATATTAACTTCTTATATGTGACTAAAAGATTCATATAGTCACAATTATTAACACTTTTGGTCACAATTGCTTAATTCGATGCGTGACTAAATGTTAGAAAGGGTCACACAAACATAAAATTAATGTGGCCATGGATGAGCAATAGTCACACAAAACACACATTTCTTCACTTAAAACACCATATGGTCACACTTATTAACACTTTTGGCCACTTTATGCTTAATTTGTATGTGACTAAATACCCAAAAGAAACATGCTTTTGTGACTAAATGTTAGAAAAGGCTACACAAACATAAAATTAATGTGGCCATTGATGATCAATAGTCACACAAAACACACATTTCTTCACTTAAAACACCATATGGTCACACTTATTAACACTTTTAGCCACTTTATGCTTAATTTGTATGTGACTAAATACCCAAAAGAAACATGCTTTGTGACTAAATGTTAGAAAAGGCTACACAAACATAAAATTAATGTGGCCATTGGATGAACAATAGTCACACAAACACACATTTCTTCACTTAAAACACCATATGGTCACACTTATTAACACTTTTGGCCACTTTATGCTTAATTTGTATGTGACTAAATACCCAAAAGAAACATGCTTTAGTGACTAAATGTTAGAAAAGGGCACACAAACATAAAATTAATGGCCATTGGATGATCAATAGTCACACAAACACACATTTCTTCACTTAAAACACCATATGGTCACACTTATTTACACTTTTGACCACTTTATGCTTAATTTATATGTGACTAAATACCCAAAACAAACATGCTTTGTGTGACTAAATGTTAGAAAAGGCCACACAAACATAAAATTAATGTGGTCATTGGATGATCAATAGTCACACAAAACACACATTTCTTCACTTAAAACACCATATGGTCACACTTATTAACACTTTTGGCCACTTTATGCTTAATTGTATGTGACTAAATACGCAAAACAAGCATGCTTTGTGTGACCAAATGTTAGAAAAGGCCACACAAACATAAAATTTATGTGGCCATTGGATGAGCAATAGTCACATAAAACACACATTTCTTCACTTAAAACACCATATAGTCACACTTATTAACACTTTTGGCCACTTTATGATTAATTGTATGTGACTAAATACCCAAAAGAAACATGCTTTGTGTGACTAAATGTTAGAAAAGGCCACACAAACATAAAATTCAAGTGGCCATTGGATGATCAATAGTCACACAAAACACACATTTCTTCACTTTAAACACCATATGGTCACACTTATTAACACTTTTAGCCACTTTATGGTTAATTGCATGTGATTAAATACCCAAAACAAACATGCTTTGTGTGACTAAATGTTAGAAAAGGCCACACAAACATAAAATTAATGTGGCCATGGATGAGCAATAGTCACACAAAACACACATTTCTTCACTTAAAACATCATATGGTCACACTTATTAACATTTTGGCCACTTTATGATTAATTGTATGTGACTAAATACCCAAAGAAACGTGCTTTGTGTGACTAAATGTTAGAAAAGGCCACACAAACATAAAATTCAAGCCGCCATGGATAATCAATAGTCACATAAAACACACATTTCTTCACTTAAAACACCATACGGTCACACTTATTAACACTTTTAGCCACTTTATGGTTAATTGTATGTGACTAAATACCCAAAACAAACATGATTTGTGTGACTAAATGTTAGAAAAGGCCACATAAACATAAAATTCATGTGGCCACTGGATGATCAATAGTCACACAAAATACACGCTTATTCACTTTAAACACCATATGGTCACACTTATTAACACGCTTGGCCACTTTATGATTAATTGTATGTGACTAAATACACAAAACAAACATGCTTTGTTTGACTAAATGTTAAAAGGCCACACAAACATAAAATTCAAGTGCCATTGGATGATCAATAGTCACACAAAAGACATATTTCTTCACCTTAAACAACATATGGTCACACTTATTAACACTTTTGCCACTTTATGCTTAATTGTATGTGACTAAATACCCAAAACAAACATGCTTTGTGTGACTATACAAGGTTTATGGTCACTAATACGGATTAATCCAACAAAATTTGTACCTAATTAGTCACACATGTTACGGTTTTGGTTACTCTTTTGCAATAGAGACTAAAAAAAGTCAAACACGTGAATTACAGAGTACCTATGGTCGTATGACCTTTAGTCACACACGGTCGAAAATCATGTGTGACTATATGTATATCGTCACACATATTCGGTGTGGCCAAAAACACTTTTTGTTCTAGTGTTGGTTGATAAAATTCCAAGATTTATTGAGCGTGTAACTCATAAGACATGACAAACTACAAAAATGTGAAGTCTGTTATCCAGAATCTTGCTTAATTTGGAGAATGGAAGAAATAATCATGTATTTTCTTACGTAATAAGTAACTGCCACATGCAATTGTCATACTTTGTTCTCATATATTTGTGCGGTTTGTTTCTTGATGTCTAGTGGGTGTGCTCTTCGTCTTCAAAAACATTCTGATTTGAATGCTTGATTGTTTTGTTGTATGGTCTGAATAAAACCATGTTCTGTTATTGGTTGCAATGTTACCGTGCTTTAAATATATACTCAGGAGGAGAATTATTCAAAGAATGCCGCTTCTCTGTGTACAAGCATTTCGTCACTTAATATCAAGGAGGACCAAAGTGATGGTAATGAGCAAGCATCTGAGGAAGCATGGAGGGTGAAAGTTATGAATATGAAAAAGCTCTAAATGCTGACAGAACCTATCTTAAGTTCAAGAAACGATTGGATGTGTACCCAGAGCAATGTTTCAGGTACAAATCGCATCAAATTTTGAATTTTTAACAACTTAGTGCAGTAGTGTCGTGATCCCAAAAAAAAATTAATTTCGTGTGTGGAACTTATGAATAACTAATGTCTTAAAAAGTTGAATGCTATAAGTATTAGTTAGTCAGAAAGTTTTTCTGATATGTAGATCTAGGAGACTAGGAGGGTATATGAATTTGAACACATTTCAGATGATTCCTGACCCATTTCACCCGCTCTACCGGTTGACTTGTTTCCTTATTAGTTAAATCTCTTAGCATAGCCATATGACCCATCAAGTTAAACCATTTGTGTGTAACTGGATTAAATTTATTGCCTCTACTTTTTATAATAGGGTCAATGTCATGTGATAATGGGATGATGTGAAATAAGTAATTAAGTGGTGAATGCGTTAAAAATGGCTTTTCAGAATAATACTAAAGTCCAATATATCCTCGTATTCTAAGTTATCTCCTATGCAGATACTCATATGGTGGGAAGCCACTTTTGGCGACCGTTGGTTTGTGGGAGTTATAAACACACGTAAACGACTAGAAGTGTGTGAGCCGATGGGGGCACACACGATAAACACGAGTATACGTGTCGAACGTAATACATCTTGAATAAACAATACCCGTTATGCAAGCTACTTGACCCGGTAAATGAATCGACCCATGGACTATCTTTGATTTGGACTTGGGTTGAATGTTGGAGCTGCCATGGGCCTGGAATCCAAACGACTGGGCAAGAAAGAATGATGGGAGCTTGGGCTTTATGCTTGTCGATCAAGCAATATACCCAAGGATAAGTCGGTTGTTTTTACTATAAAAACAAACGCATCCCTCTTTTATTATGCATGCATTATACGACCTACAAACATCCCTGAACCAATCAAGAGTTCCTACTCCAAAATTCCAGTTGACTTGATAACAAGTTGATTAGTTTTTTTTTATTATTTTGTTTGTTTCTTTTCTTTGACTTGATCCAAGAAAAGATAAATGATTGGTTGATGGTGTCAATTCCTTGTATTTGAATAAGTGACAGCAAGGTTAAAGGATACAAGAATTGTCTTGGGTGATTTCTTGTTCAAATTATTCAAGGTGTTAATTGTTGATTGGTTTATTATTACGTTCTCGACTAGCCATTAATCGAACGTATACGTTATCGGGTTTGTGTGTGATACTCTTCGAGGCATCTAATTTAGGTGCTTGGTTTCGCTTGGTTTTATTGTCCGTTAATAGAGATCAATTGCCAAGTTAGGTTAGGGTTTCTTTTATCCCTTTTAATTAATTAATATTGTATTAATTATTTGTTTATTATATACGTGCTTAACATAATTGCATTAACTAGATCCTATATCCACAAGGCACTGTAGAGGTTATACGTTAACTTGTTCTAAAATCCCAACAAGGGCATCACGAGCCATCTCGCTTTTTGCGATTATGGGTTACACGCTTTATTAATAAACATGTTTAAAAGGTCGTGATGAAACCTAGTTTAGTTATTTTGTTTTATTTTAATTTTGACAATTACATGCATACTTGTCAATTTTTAATAAAAAATAACTAGTCATACACAAATTAAAATTATATTGATAATTAGAATGAATTTGTTAATTGGAATTACTTGTTAATTAGAATTTTATTTACATGTCAATTATAATTAACTTGTTAATTAAAATTAAATTGTTAATTAAGAATTACATGTTAAATTGAAATTACTTGCTAATTAGAATTAAAAGTTAATTTTTATTTATTAATTGTTAATTAGAATTATTATGATAATTAGAATTACTTGATAATTGAGATTGCCATGCTATTTTAATATTTTATGTGTTTTCCGGCCACAAGACCCACTCAATTGCTTTTCTAAGTGATGTATGGGGCGATCTAGGTATTACATCCTAGTGACGGTCTTATGGTTCTCCGTTTGGGGATGACTCGCAAGAGAACTCGGAACAATATGTGGTTATTTATATTGATGTTTATGCTTGTATGTTTGTGATTCCTATATATGCATTATTACTTGCTTTGACACCTAATTGTATGCAATATGGAATAATACATATCGTAACCATAACATTAATATTGGTCTTTATTTACACGCCTAAATACCATGCTCATTGTGACCTGCTATTTGATTCATGGAAAATTGTTTTGTAAAATAAAGTGACCTAATATATGAAACACGTTTTCAAGAATTTAAAAACTAGACGCTATGGACACTTAGGATCTACTACCACCCACTAGAACAAACTCAAAAGGGGTTCAAAGAGGTGCGCACAACGCACCGAAAGGATATCTAAGGTTATGCTTCACACCGGTCCTCCGCCTCCCCGTATGCTCGATTGAGCTACCGTGAACCATGATGATCACTACAAAGGTCATTACCAAAGTTTTAAAATTAGTGTTACAAAGTTGTTTTGCATGCTTCTTTGTACACGACTTTTACCACATTTATATGTGCATACCTATTTTAATTTTAAGTCTATGCCATCCAACTATGAACACGCACTTGATTGACTTCTCCGGTCGGACCTAAGGGCCTTTCCAACCCATGGTAATTATTTCTCACCGGTCGACCTCCGGTTATTTTTACACGCTCATACTTGGTCGACTTATCTCGAGTTAACTGGGGTCGAACCCGAGGCATAAGATGAGAACTAAACATGCTTTTGACATTATTACTTGATACTAATGCCTTAAACAGCCTCATAAATCTAAGAGTTGCATTATGCAATTAACGCCGTCGCTACCTCTTGTCCTATTTTTTACACACCGTCGAACTTTATGGTAATTAAGTGGGGTTGCAAGATGGATCTTAGTCTTAATTAGTAATTAATTGGGTAGTTAATTCTTTTAATAATGTAATTATCGAAAATACTAGATTTGAACTTTTTATGTTCTGATTAATTGTGTTATTGCAACATAATTCGTAAACAAAATTTGTTTTTCTTTGAAAGACAAACTTAGTCTCTTTTCCTAGTAAGAAGAGTGAGACTTATACCTATCTTTTCTCCTTAGTTGACAAACTAAGATAGGATTACTAATTGGTAAACTCATTAATGATCTTTCATTACCTTTTTGTGGTCTAGAGTTAATTGAAAGATAGAATATTTTGTGTAACTGGAAACTTGTCACGATGTATGAGTTTAAACCGCAAAGAGTAAAGGAATTACTAGCATATTTGCTAGGTAATCCTCTTGGACTCTTATTATTCCTAAAGTGCTAAATACCCTTGGGGATTTGTAGACGATAAAGGAGGAATTGCATGCTAAAGATTCAAGTTAATTGAATAAAAGAATGGCTAGTCCATTGTCTACATAAGTAGAACTTAATATACTATGTTCAATACCTAAGTGCATGCTACTCGTAGGCATTTGAAGAGAATAGAAAGTATATAAAAATGCTATATGCTTTCATCGAAATGTAACACTTACAATGTTGACAAATCCAGCTGAGCAGCTTGCATTTTATTATGAAATATCATTCATGTAATGTTGTCACTTTCAGGGGAGCTACGGATTTATTTCGTTAGTCACCCATATCATTTCAAACTTGCTTTGAAATAATTCATTCCTTTCCGAATATGAACAACCATTGCTTAAAGGAAAATTGCATTTTATTTTATACGATAACACATTGCCTTCCTGCTGTTGCTTCCTGAAGTGTTATCTATAGAATAATAATCCACAATTCCTTATTACAGGTTATGGTTCTAAAACTACTTATGATATGTATGACATTATCATATCGTTTGAACAATCAATCACGTGTTGTTTGTTTTCATAATATGATGTTGTACCTTACAAAGTGGGAGAAATCTCAAAGTGTGTGCAAGGAACAACAATATTATTGGTATCTCTTGACCGAAGGTAAAGGAAACTAATAATTTACTAGGACTTAAACACATTAGATGTTTAATGCCCTACTACATGTAAAATAAGAATTCTACTAGGACTTAAACACATGAGATGTTTATTGCCCTACTATATTCTAATAATGATTCTACTAGGACTTGAACACGCTAGATGTTTGTTGCCTACTACATTCAAATGTCATGATATAGTGTAAAGATACTTCAACATTTGACTACATGTTTTAGTCAACATAATTATGGTTATATGATGATGATCATAATTCTGAAGTATAAAAATTAACTTGAAATTACTATAGAACTCAAGAGTTTGCGTTCATGATTACTTTTGTTAGTATAATTATGCTTACATGTTAAGACATAATTATAAAGTCCTTGAATTAGTCAATGACTTATAACATAAAGTATATATATAGTAAATGTGTTATGTCTTCTCGTTAACACATAAACATGAGGCTTTGAATTATTCAAAGACTGATAATGTATTATTGAAATGTTTTGTTTTCTTGTTAACACATGAACATATAATCCTTGAACAGTTCTATCTTCTTGTGAACACGTGAACATGAGGTTCTTGTATTATTCAATGAATATACATTATAGCATGTACTTGGTTCATAATTACTTTATATGCAATTTGGCTCGACCCAATTGACAAGTATTTGGTCCAAAGAGAATTAAGTTATCTATAGAATTCTGATATAGTTTCACAAATCTAATAACTCATAGGATACCACTTCATTATGGTATGTCTAATGTGTTGGATCAAACCTTATTCATATTGTTTGGTTCATGATAGCTTTAATTGCTCTACCTCCAAAACATATCAAGGTTAGAAATTGCGTGTGTCATGGATACACTCAATATAGTTCAAACCTAGAAGGTATTCAAGACAACCTATAACTGGAAACCCCAATTCATTAGGGATTTGAGGTTTTACCACTCAAACAAACTGAATCATAAACCCTTTTGGATTTTTGATTTTTCTACACTTCCTAGCTTGAAGATTGTAGTTTTGGTGTTCTTCCTAGCTTGACGAAACACAAAAGTGTTGCTAGAGCTTTTGGTTAAAGAATGATACTAAATTAGAGTTTTTCTATAAACCCTAATTTGAGTAGTTGGAAGGAATTCCATTATGTCTTGATTTAAGTTCTGAATTTGTTAAAATCTTATGAAGCATTTTATTAACGAATCTAGAGATGAGAACTTAAAATGTATTTTGTAATTCCCAATAAAGAACAATTTATTGTTGCTTAAATACTTAGTATTTAGAGAATTGTCTCTACTTACAAAAGTAAGTGGGAGTATACACAAATCTCAAAGTTTTTGAGAACAAAATACTTAACCTTCTAAAATGTTGGAATTATATAACATGACAATCAAATAAATAATCACAAAACATCAAAGTAATCAAGCGGAAGCGTATAGGATTTATTAATGAACAATTAATTAACATAAAAGAATATGCGTACCTTTTCTTGATTCTAGCCGAACAAGAATCAAATCCACAATCTAGCAATTGGGATGAACCCTAATTATGGTTTATAGGATTATATGAATTACCCTCACTGCTTTGTAATTCAATCCAAGATAATAACAAAAGTATGTTATTACTATGTTCTTGTACACACGTACTAAACCGAATTAAAGTAATGCTAGTTTTATCAAACAAAATAACTTGGTTAGTGGAAAAGGTTTTGATCGACACCCAAAGGTGATGTACGATCGGTTTGGACAAGAAAACACACAAAACAATTTTTAGGGTTTAGCTAATGAGCACAAGAGATGGAAAAATAAAACCCCTAGCCTTGTTTATATACCCAAGTAAACTTGGTGAACAAGTTGGTTTTTCTTTCCTTATTTCTCTCCTTGGCCGATCGGTTTGGATATCCCATAGGGATTCCTAACCTTCCCAACTTTTGCAATTAAGTCCTTTCCAAATACCTTTGACGCCTGTTAGTCCATTACATTAATTACTTAACGTCCGTTAGTTATTTCGCTTAATAAATAAATAAATACAACATTTATATTTAATTATTTAACTTTAAATTCTCATACGTAAAGTGTGCAATCCCATAGTCTCGAAGTTCGATCCTAACTCACGCCTATTAATTTATTGTCCATAAACCAACAGCCCCACTGGACATATCTTAATAGAGTGATCACATTCGGTTAGCGTCTAGCAACACTTCGATGCCGCTAGTACAACTCGAGCAAGGCTCCTGAAAACCTTTTAATGATTTCTCATTATTATTATCCTTTGTTTCTAATACCATGTTAAATAAAGATATGGAATTAAGTCATTCTTTATTCAACGATTCTCTTTCGTTGTTAGTGATTGAGCAAGATTACCAAATCTTCCGAACATATTCTGGGAGATCTTCGGCGTGCCACGCAAACATCTTGTCAACCCTACGAGGGCCCAAGAAGATTAAACTCCAAATAAATTTGAAGGAACAAATTTATCTTGACTACGAGAATAACCCATGACTTTGCAACACTTCAGAAACAACCCTTATGACTACCGCCACGATATAGCGTTAGGTTGTTCCACGAAGTGCACTACATTCATGACACTTATCCGGTATCTCAAGTCCGAGGATAACTATTCATAATTTACTTAACAACAATATCCATAAAGTAAATTATGTAGTTGGATAAGTCCTATATTCAATTCATTGAACATCATCCGAAATTGGTATGCGTTCTCATCAATATACTTTCAAGTATATTCTACCATATCTCTCGATTTGTCTTAGTTTAATGATACTCCCATATCATTAATCGACAACGGATGATTCAGAATAAATAAATTTATTCACGGATTAAACATGCAAATATAGGATACAATATATTATAAAATCAAACATACCAAGTATTTGATTTATTATAACAATTGTTTAACATCCCTTATCCAAATACCAAATAGATCAATGCATGAAAATTCCAGTTGATGAATTATACCTCAAGTAATGACAATCATACTTGTTGACAAGGCATAAATCAACCAACTTGATCTATCGTAATTTTGAGAATACTTATTTCAAGAATTCAATTAATGAAGTCCTTGTATGTGTGCATTCAACAATCCACATAATAATTCATAAAGTGTGTGACATCCTCTTTCACCAATTTATGACAATTTAAACTTTCAAACATTTTAAAGTTTAAAGTATTCTTATTCTTTTAATGTATAATGCAATCAGCCTTTAGTAGCACAACTAGTTCACATGGCCATTAACAAGGATAAAATCCTACCATGACTAGTATTGAGTGTCATCTCAATTAAATCAAGATCATTGTATACAAACAACAATGTGCTCATTAAAACTCAGAAACTTTAATATCTTATTGTGTAATGTTTGATGCTTTCCTAACTTTCAAGTTTAAAGTCGATGACAATTTGCACAACATTTGACATATTGTTCATCCATAGAATCTAGGAGCAATTCCGATCGAGGATGTAATTCTATTAGAATATTCATTACACAAGTTATCTAATAACTTTTAATTAGATATCAATGTTGTCAAATCATCTATCATTCAAGAATGATACAACAATTTTAATACACAACATGATGTACATGATGAATCTACATTCAAACTTAGAATTCATTCACGTTCTATCTTGTCAAAAGATATTTATCAATTTCCCAAATGATATATCATGTTTTATTAGAATCATTTATTTTACTGCACATGTTTATTAACAATAAACATATATTTCAAGGTTGTATGTTTTAATTCTTAAATCTTACAAGTGAAGTTTCATTCCAATCTAAGACTTAACATTTAGCTTACAAGGAATGTTACTTACTATATGTTATACAACATATAAGATTTAAGAAACTTAACATAATACTCCCACTAGCTTTCAGAATACTTAAATTTATCTTATTTCAATTATAAATCAAAATGGATTTAATAATTAAACATAAGAATAATTTCATAGATGCATGCATTTATCCATTCATGAATTATTGCACTTTGTACACTTTCAAAGATTATATATATGAACTCAAAAACTTTCGATTACTTACCGTCCTCGCTCAAGTAATTTCTCAAGAAAGAGTTTTGATATTCCATTGTCATATTTCAAATTAATGAAAACAAGTATGACAATTATCATCTTTATATATTTAATGTGTCTAGAAAAGAATATTCAATCATAATTAATTGCTTAAATATGATTAATAATCTTGTCATAAAACATGCATTAAATATGTGTACAATATTGTCCATATGATTTCTACATAGAAATTCAAACCACTAGGGTTTTTCATCTCTTTGAAGAAACTCATTTCCATTCTCTAGTCTAACTATTAAGATAAACCAAATTTCCAAAATTGATTATCTTTATGGACAACATCTTTAACATTCATAGTATGAGTAATTTACCCAATTCAATATTCAAGAATCTATCATAATGATTATCGGGTTTACTATAATCCTCAGAACTCATATTTCTCAAAGATATAAGTCAAATATCCGAGATATCTTTGCAGATCTATGAATGAAAATTCCATCATCATGAGGTCTATCAATTACATGTCTAACCTCATCATGATATTTACTAGTGTGTTTTAGAAGATTATGTATCTTGTAATTTTATCTTTCAAGATAAAAAAACTCCCACTTGCCTTTTGTAATATATAGACTATCTATATATACTTAGCAATTAGAGCAAAACTACATTGTTCTCTTTTTGGGACATTACAAATACACATTGATAATTCTTGACGTTAGTTTGTTAATAACCTATTCATAAGTAGTTTAACAAATTCAGAATCTTCAACTTTAAAACTTAATGTGATTCATCACATTCCATAATGAAATGGTGTTTTAATAATCTTCTAGGTTGGAGTCATATTGAGTATATTCAATCCATACTCAATTTTCTAACCTTATTACTTTTTAAGAAAGAAGTTATGGTTATCATGAATCAAACAAATCAAATAGAGTTTGATTCTCCTAACTGAACATACCATCAACTTGTGGTATTCATTAGAATTTAATATTGTAAGATAATCTAACAATATATAAGATAAACATATTCCTTTTGGCTTACCTATTTACCAACTAAGTCAACTTAATGGTATAATAGACTTTCCAAGTCAATTACATGCTTTATAACACAAGTACCTTTTAACCAAGTTACTTCATATCCATGTCTCAACAAGAAACATAAACTGTTATAATCCCATTATACGTTATAAATCATTGATCAACTCAATGACTTCTTGTATATGTCTTAATTAAAAAATATAACAAGTTAACGTCTTACTTTATTATAAGTCTTAAAAGACTTTATGTTTATGTCTTTACAATGAATCATAAACATGTTTAACTAAAGTAATTATGAATACAACTCTTGGTTTCAATAGTAATTTCAAGTTAATTTATTTACTTCACAATAATGTAGGACTACATTATTTATTCATTTATTTATGTCATTCCAAAAATTCATAAATATACAAATTAAAGTAGTATTAGATTACTTCATTTATGTCATTCTAATAATACATAAATATCTAATTTGAAGTAGTCTTATATATCATTTTGACACATGTTCTAAATACTTGTCTAATTTAGAAACTGTAAATATGTCCATGCAAGGTCTGACTTTACATAGAGATTTACTTTGTTGTTGCAATCTCGCCAAGTTCTCACATGACGTAAATTGCAACACCAAGTGTTTCTTGAATTAGATATGTTCAAGTTATATTAGAACGTTAGTCTCTTACCTTGCAGTCAAGAGAATCCGTTAAATCATATACTTATATGTTGTACCTTGCACACAATATAGATTTCTCCCACTTGTGCATTGAACAACATCATGTATCAGATAAACAACACGACATATGTTTGTTTATGTGACTAATATGATTGTGTCATTGATATTAGCATAACTAGTAGATGTAGAACCACTTCATTGTCTAATAAGGAAACGTTCATGACTATCCTTGAAAACATAAGTGTCTACAAGTGGAAAGTAATTATCTTAAGATATTCTAAAGATAATCTGGGTTACTACCAAGATTCAAAGCTTGTAACTCCCACTGAATAAGAGATCATTACATTAATTCCTTATTCAGTAATAAGATCACAATACTCCCACTGGATTTGACAACATTGTAAGTGTTGCATTAACCAGTGAAAGAAAATAGCGTTCTATTATACTTCCCTACACCTTTGAGAAAGTCCATACATAACAATTACTTATGTACTTAAAAGAATGTATTCTACTATGTAGATGATGAATTTTATCCATCAATGCTATTAACTTGAAAAATTGGGCATGCAATTTCTTTCTTAATAGTTCTACTATTCCAACAATTGTAAGTAGTACTTTTAGATGGTCAAAGCACAACAACTAGATAAAATATGCTAGTTTGTCTTTTACCAATTATACAGTAATTAGTCTAGCTTCTAATTTAATAACTCAGAAATATGCAATTTTCTTAACTATTAAAATTTGCTTACAAGTTATGTATTGAGAATTTAGACAATTCTAATTGTCCTATCATACCTTTCTTCATTCATGAAAAGGAATAGGATTGAATCTCACTCTTTATTATGAATAGAGGACTAGGTTAATTCATTTAGCAAAGTTGACTCTACCAAAACCCTTACGGTATAGATCAATTTACCAATACAGAATAACCTTCGCTTACGATTTAATGTTGCATTAATACATTTAAAGAATTAGCAAAATTCAATTTTAGTATTTTCGATAATTAAACTTTTCAAGAAAATAAAATACCCAAGGTAATATTCATATAACCATAGAATTTTATCGAAAACTAGATCCAATTATCATAGGTTCATTACATCGCTTGATCCGCTAGCAACGAACGCATACATAATAGGGTAATCTGTCGAACAATAATTGGCAAACAATTTCCAATTCCTATATCATTATGGGATTTATATTTTCCAACGCTATTGCAAATATAAACATGTTTCATCCCATCTTATGCCATTGAGTCCAAGTCTCACTTCATGAGTGTGTAAATACTCATCATTTTGTACAATATAAACGCAAAATCATCTCGAAAACACTCGAAACACATCAAAATGATCAAAATATCACAAATCAGTGTTTTATGTGTTTTAAATGCAAAAATATCAAAATCGATGAAAACATATCAAATTTGCAAAATTGCGCTTTAGTCCCCAAGTTTCAAAAGTTGTCAAAATAGTCCCCGAGCACATAATTTCAAAAGAAAAGTCACCAAAGGTCCTTTTAAATCATAACTTGTCAAATTTAGTCCTTTGGTGAAAAATATCAAAAGTTTGAGAAAATTACAAAATGGCCCTTCAAGTTTCAAAATTGGCGAAATTAGTCCCCGGAAAATGTGAAAATGATGATTTGGTCCTGTACTTTTGAAGCTTGTCAAGATTAGTCCTTGGAAGAAACTTTGAAGTGTTGGCGCTATGGTCCTTGTATTTTCGTAGTGACAACAATGGTCCTATTAATATTAAAGTCTTAAACCAATTTTGGACCCTTCCACTCTATTGACCCCCGCCATTTAAGCCTTTTGAACCCCACCAATACCATTTTGACCCCCCTTTAATAATCTCTCGTCAACCAAGCTCACCAAACACCACTTGGCGCCAATGTCTTCACCATCTCAACTGCTTCCTGCTTCACTCACCACACCATGTCCTCACCACCTTCATCTCACCCTTGTCCCCCACCTCAACACAATAACAAAACCATTAAATGCTCATTCCACCCTTTCACTCAACCTATCCACTGTTAAAATCCTTTTGGCGCCAAAATGATCAAATGGCTAAAATTGCATCTAGTCATCCAATGGTCTTAAATTGATGTGGGATTAGCTCAAGTCAAAGGGGAGCAATTGGCATATAAAAGTGGAAAAGAGATGCAAGAGAGAAATGTAGCTAGTCTTTCCATTTTTCTTAAATGTCGTTTTTAAGTTAATGTCTTGTTTTTAGTTAAAAGTTGTATTTTTAGTTTCAATGTATCACATATAAGTGAAAATATAAGTGTATTGTACTTTGGATTATCGCTTAAGTTTTCACATAAAGTTGCAAAATTCTATGTTTCTCGTTGAATTCTCGGTTTCAAATTTATACATGCACTCTTCTAAATATCTCATGTTGTAGTCAAATAAGCTCATTTAAGCTTTTTAGAACCCTTGGTATGCTTTTGGAATCAGTTTTAAGCAATATTGCTCAAAGGTCAATGAAAGTCAACTATTATGCATTTGGCAATGGTGATGGAAGAGGGTGATGCAGAGCAGTTATTGGGGTTGTATTAGAGTAGGTTAGAATAGTTTTGGGTTCTGGTTATAGTCTGCAACAGCTGGACACTGTGGTTAGTGATTTGCTTATTTTCCATTTTCAAGTCAAATTGCGCTTTAGCTTATCTGCTTATCTGTGGTCTCAACTGCTCTTCATGTGTTTAGACAGCTTGTATTATGATTATATAGACTTAATTTGATCAATAGCTCTGCCTGGTTCTATGTTTTTGTCATTTTAAGTTTGCATTGCAGTTTTTAAAGGGTGTTTGGATTTGGTATTTAAACTGAGGTATAGGCTCATGCAGTGATTAGTACCTGTTGTCCCATGCTTGTGAATCTGTTTTAAGCTCAATTGAATCATACTTTGGTGCCTTATACCACAAAAAGTCAAAATCCAACTTAACTAGTTTTAGCAGCCCACTGTTGGGTTTGTTGCAATTCCAAATCTTATTTTGTGTTTGAAATTTCATAACCTAGCTAGCAGTAGTGTTGTTTCATCAATATAGACCATTTTCAGTTCACAAATCAAGATCAAAGTCCAGTTAAGTCAACTTTCCATTTTTTCTTAAAAAGTCAAAAATGCACAAGTTAGTTTTCGCCAATCTGCATGATTTTTCATGGGCTTGTTTTAGGTCCAATTAAAGTGAAAATTTGGGCTTGATAAGTTCTGCTGGTCTAGTTTGTTAAAATGAATTTTGTTGAATTTTTTCAAGTTCTTACATGGTCCAAATAAGTCATCCATTTAGCTCCTTTTGCCCTCTGTGGGACTGCTGTCAAGATGTGCTCAAGGCAGATTTGTAAGGCCCGCATGCTTCCATTTTAGCTCAAATAGGTCTAATTATTGGTTTATAAGCTCTCACCCAAGTCTAGTGTTAGTTCTAATTATTGGTTTTCTGTCTCAACTTATTTAAGTGCTTGTTTTTAAGCTCAAACTAGGTGCCCTCAGTTACTGTTTTTAGTATATAAGCTCTAACATCAAATCATTGCAACTTGATAATCAGAAGGTTTAGCTTGTAGTTTCTCATTTCATTTTGGTCCTTTTAGCTTATTATTGCTTCCTTATCAGTTTGGTACACTTTGGAGTCCATTTGCTTATTGAAGTGCTTATTTCAATAAGCACTTCCTTATCAGTTTCATATTCTGCCAAACAAGCCCTGGTTTTTCTATTTTTCCCAGCTTTCTAATATTATTTTATAGTTTTCCTGAAATTTTCAGATTTTTCTAAGTTGTTTTGCTATTTTTCTTAATTTAAATTAATTTTTAATCCTTTTTAATTAGCTTTAAATACAAATAATTAAGAAAAGTCTCAAAAAAATAATTTTTCAATTTTCTTAAGTTTAGATAAATATAAAAAGCTTAAAAAGTATTTTTCCCTATTTTTCTCCTTTTATTTGGTATTTTTAATAATTTAAATTAGTTTTAAATAGTTTTAAATTAATAATAAATACATATAAAGTCTAAAAAATATATTTTCTGTTTTAAAATTAGTTTTATCATATTTTAGATTTTTCTAAGTCTTAACTTTATTTTTCTAGTCTTATTTCATATTTTCTTTTATTTTAGAGTATTATTAAATAGTTAAAATTAGTTTTTAATAAATAATAATTACATAAATAGTTGTAAAAATAATTTTCCTTTTCTAATAATTTTCTTATATCATTAGGTTTGTAAAAATGTATTTTTCATATTTTTAGGATTTATATTGTATAAGTTTCACTTTTTATTTTGTACGTTTACGTTATTTGTATTTAAACGTAAGTTTTTCGTTTTAAGTTTTAAACGTTCATCACTTTAAAAATAGTGATAGCGTTTATTTAATATCTTTTATCTTTTTAATTTTCTTAATTTGCATTTAAGTCGCTGTTATTTATAACCTTTTTCAGTAGCGTAATATTCCATCCTAATCCTTTCGGATCATTATCCTTAGTGATCCTTCTATCATCTGAATCAGTGTTGTACACACCATTGAGTCTCCGTGGGACATAACGACCCGGGAATCCCTCGTATTCTCTCTCGATCTTATTTGCATTTGTGTCCGAGCGGTTTTAAGTCTGTTTAGACTTGACTGCTCACCACGATCAAATTTTGGCGTCCACGGGAGGCTTTAGCGTGTGTTTAGCCATTTTCGCACCCATTCTTGCACATACCCCATCTTTTGTAAAGTTTTTGTAAAGTTATCGAAAAATCTCAAAGTTCATTAACACTTTTCCTAAAGTGTTAAAAGCCAAAAATATTTTCATTCTTTGTTTTATCATCATGTTTTCAAAAACACCAAAAATATTCCTCTTTACCCTCCTACCTTTTGATTCTTCATTTCACCCTCCTCGATAACCTTTGATTCTTTCTATGTCTTATCCTCACCCTCTTGGTTGTCAATGGTGTGGTGGTCCTTATAATGGTGGCAATTGCCCCGGTTGTAGCGTGGTGGAATCGTGAAACAGGTCCGTCTATAACCAAGATCCCTATTCCTACCATAACACAACCGATTTATTCCATCGCCTACCACACTTTGTGATACTCAGCTTTTCATCATTGTAGTACTGTGGTGGTTCTCATTCCGCTTCGATTGTCAATTAGGAAACACGCTTGTCTATGAGCGGGTTCACGATAACAATTATGACTACAACACATACCACTCACAAACACATCGGTTGTATTGTTGTGAATTTTGTGGGGTCCTCATTATGATTACCAATGTCAATCGTGGAATCAAAATTTCTATGAATCGATCCTTGTTATAACACTCCTTGTTTTGACAATTTCCAACCCCACAATTTTCGTCATTGAACAATTTCCGTCATTGATCAACATCCTCGTGAAAAGTATGCTAGAAGAACTTGTCAAGACCAAACGCCTCGCAACGAAAAATCTATGCTAGAATTACTTGAAGAAGAGGAACGAGCCGCTAAGATTCAAAGATGTCTTGAAGAAATACGAATCGAGGAACGAGCACTTGCAAGACGTGCCCGATGGCTCGCGACTTACATTGACCGATGATGATGATAGTGACGATGATGATGAAAGTTTGTCGGCTGAAATCACACCCGAAGCTCCCATTGACTCTCTCATAATGGGGGACGAGCCTCTTAGCACTATTCCAGAAATGGAATCGTCTAGTGTTGAGGGCCTTGTTCCAATCCCAAGTGAGTCTGAGGGAATTCTTGACAAAGAGTGTGATGTGTTTTCTCCTCTTACAAATGATCTTGTTGAGACTTTCTCAGATTTTGACAGTGATTATAGTGATGCCGATTCTTTGTATTCTAAAGACATAGAATTTATTGATGCATCACTTCCACTTTCCGAGATCGTCAACTTAGAAGAGGATGTTGACCATGTTGTTTCCACAACAATTCATACGACTATCACTAATCCCTTATTCGAATTCGATTCTCAATTTACTCTAAATTCGCTTAATCCAATCTTTGATAGTGATGAGTCGACACGGAGACTATAATGGACGAGGTGCATATTTATAGCCCACGAAGTACCGCACATGTCCCACCTCCGTATTCTCTTCATGAGGAGTTCGCCGGTGAACTCACTCATATCATATCTCCTCTGGAGTATGATTGTTTGGATGGCAAAGATCATGATCGGGGGGAGAGAATCTCAATTTGCATAGTTATGACAAATCTTCCCACCCTCCCCACCGAGATGCCTTCCAACCCAAAGAGCTCAACCGATAAAATCCAAATAAGTGCAACTGCACTTGATCCTGAGGAAGAAGATCTTATCATGATCGTTATCATGATCTTCCTTCTTTTCTTCACCTACTCGGTGACTTCCTCTTCTTCACTCCTTCGAGAGTGAGGACACTATCTTGACCCCATTTTCATTTATCATCGTGAGCCGGGTCCGTCTCTCATATATCTCATCGGTGTGGAACTTTCGCGTGCTTCAAATGTTTGTCCAAACATCTTGAATGAAAGTCCGATGGAGATTGTTTCTTCCACTTTGCTTCCCATGAACCAATGAATGCGGGTCGAGTCAAGCTAGCGACTCGAAATCAAAAACAAGAGCACACGATATGGGTTTTCACCCATATTTCGCCTTCTTACCCCTTTCTACCACCTAAGTGTGGGGTGATGCCCCAGTTATATATATATTTTTAAAAAAAAAAAAAAAAAAATCTTTCTAAATAAATGGCCGTAATATTTCCTTTACGTTCTTTGTTTCGCATAACCGCGGTACTTTGAATATTGAGGGCAATATTCATTTCTAAGTGTGGGAATTCTCACGAATTTCATATATTATTTTACCCAATTCCCGCTTTTGGCCAAAATTTTTTTTGGAGTAAGTGTTCTACACTTACTCATCTTGGTTATCGATCCGCCATGTCTCAGAAGAAAAAGGATTGGCTAATCTAGGAGCAAACGGCTCTTGGTAAAGATATATCAAATCCGCTTATATGGCTTGCAATTTGCCCAAAATTGTATGGTATTCAATTTCACCATATCCTAAAAAGTGAAGAGTTGGCTAGCCCGCAAGGTTATGGCTTGTGGTAAAGGCGTGGAAAATCCATAATTGGTAATCGGCTCACCAAAGATAATTCGATAATTTATCTAAGAGTTGGCTAGTCCGTATGGTACGGCTTCGTAAAGACAAAATCAAATCCGTTGAAAGTGGTGGTTTGCTCAAAATCACATGGTTATCGGTGTACCATGGTTCTTACTTGAATGAAACATTTGGCTACTCCGTAAGTAATGGCTTTTGGTAAAGAGATTCAAATCCATTAAGTTTTTCTCAAATCATTGCTAGGGACTAGCAATATCTCGATGTGGGATTGATGGTGTGTAAATACTCATCATTTTGTACAATATAAACTCAAAATCATCTCGAAAACACTCGAAACACATCAAAATGATCAAAATATCACAAATCGTTGTTTTATGTGTTTTAAAATGCAAAATATCAAAATCGGATGAAAAACATATCAAATTTGCAAAATTGCGCTTTAGTCCCCAAGTTTCAAAAGTTGTCAAAATAGTCCCCGAGCACATAATTTCAAAAGAAAAGTCACCAAAGGTCCTTTTTAAATCATAACTTGTCAAATTTAGTCCTTTGGTGAAAAATATCAAAAGTTTGAGAAAATTACAAAATGGCCCTTCAAGTTTCAAAATTGGCGAATTAGTCCCCGAAAATGTGAAAATGATGATTTGGTCCTGTACTTTTGAAGCTTGTCAATATTAGTCCTTGGAAGAAACTTTGAAGTGTTTGCAGTTATGGTCCTTGTATTTTCAGAAGTGACAACAATGGTCCCTATTAATATTAAAGTCTTAAACCAATTTTGGACCCTTCCACTCTATTGACCCCCCTGCCATTTAAGCCTTTTGAACCCCAGCCAATACCATTTTGACCCCCCCCCTTTTAATAATCTCTGGTCAACCAAGCCAGTCAAACACCACTTGGCGCCAATGTCTTCACCATCTCAACTGCTTCCCTGTTTCACTCACCACACCATGTCCTCAGCTCACCTTCATCTCACCCTTGTC
This sequence comes from Chrysanthemum lavandulifolium, assembly GCA_022545495.1. NCBI lineage: Eukaryota > Viridiplantae > Streptophyta > Magnoliopsida > Asterales > Asteraceae > Chrysanthemum > Chrysanthemum lavandulifolium. The sequence goes on along the minus strand of CM040242.1, from coordinate 235,018,688 downwards.
CCCCCACCTCAACACAATAACAAAAACCATTAAATGCTCATTCCACCCTTTCACTCAACCTATCCACCTGTTAAAATCCTTTTGGAGCCAAAATGATCAAATGGCTAAAATTGCATCTAGTCATCCAATGGTCTTAAATTGATGTGGGATTAGCTCTGAAGTCAAAGGGGAGCAGTTTGGCATATAAAAGTGGAAAAGAGATGCAAGAGAGAAATGTAGCTAGTCTTTCCATTTTTTCTTAAATGTCGTTTTTTAAGTTAATGTCTTGTTTTTAGTTAAAAAGTTGTATTTTTAGTTTCAATGTATCACATATAAGTGAAAATATAAGTGTATTGTACTTTGGATTATCAGTTTAAGTTTTCACATAAAGTTGCAAAATTCTATGTTTACTGTTGAATTCTCAGTTTCAAATTTATACATGCACTCTTCTAAATATCTCATGTTGTAGTCAAATAAGCTCATTTAAGCTTTTTAGAACCCTTGGTATGCTTTTGGAATCAGTTTTAAGCAATATTGCTCAAAGGTCAATGAAAGTCAACTATTATGCATTTGGCAATGGTGATGGAAGAGGGTGATGCAGAGCAGTTATTGGGGTTGTATTAGAGTAGGTTAGAATAGTTTTGGGTTCGTTTATAGTCTGCACAAATTTGACACCTGTGGTTAGTGATTTGCTTATTTTCCATTTTCAAGTCAAATTGCGCTTTTAGCTATCTGTTTATCTTGTGGTCTCAACTGTTCTTCATGTGTTTAGACAGTTGTATTATGATTATATAGACTTAATTTGATCAATAGCTCTGCCTGGTTCTATGTTTTTGTCATTTTAAGTTTGCATTGCAGTTTTTAAAGGGTGTTTGGATTTGGTATTTAAACTGAGGTATAGGCTCATGCAGTGATTAGTACCTGTTGTCCCATGCTTGTGAATCTGTTTTAAGCTCAATTGAATCATACTTTGGTGCCTTATACCACAAAAGTCAAAATCCACAACTAGTTTTAGCGACCTTTGTTGGGTTTGTTGCAATTCCAAATCTTATTTTGTGTTTGAAATTTCATAACCTAGCTAGCAGTAGTGTTGTTTCATCAATATAGACCATTTTCAGTTCACAAATCAAGATCAAAGTCCGATTAAGTCAACTTTCCATTTTTCTTAAAAAGTCAAAATGCACAAGTTAGTTTTCGCTAATCCGCATGCATTTTTCATGGGCTTGTTTTAGGTCCAATTAAAGTGAAAATTTGGGCTTGATAAGTTCTGTTGGTCTAGTTTGTTAAAATGAATTTTGTTGAATTTTTCAAGTTCTTACATGGTCCAAATAAGTCATCCATTTAGCTCCTTTTGCCTGCGCAAGGGACTGTTCAAGATTGTGTCAAGCAGATTTGTAAGGCCCATAGCTTCCATTTTAGCTCAAATAGGTCTAATTCTTGGTTTATAAGCTCTCACCCAAGTCTAGTGTTAGTTCTAATTATTGGTTTCTGTCTCAACTTATTTAAGTGCTTGTTTTAAGCTCAAACTAGGTGCCCTCAGTTACTGTTTTTAGTATATAAGCTCTAACATCAAATCATTGCAACTTGATAATCAGAAGGTTTAGCTTGTAGTTTCTCATTTCATTTTGGTCCTTTTAGCTTATTATTGCTTCCTTATCAGTTTGGTACACTTTGGAGTCCATTTGCTTATTGAAGTGCTTATTTCAATAAGCACTTCCTTATCAGTTTCATATTCTGCCAAACAAGCCCTGGTTTTTCTATTTTTCCCAGCTTTCTAATATTATTTTATAGTTTTCCTGAAATTTTCAGATTTTTCTAAGTTGTTTTGCTATTTTTCTTAATTTAAATTAATTTTTAATCCTTTTAATTAGCTTTAAATACAAATAATTAAGAAAAGTCTCAAAAAATAATTTTCAATTTTCTTAAGTTTAGATAAATATAAAAAGCTTAAAAGTATTTTTCCTATTTTTCTCCTTTTATTTGGTATTTTTAATAATTTAAATTAGTTTTAAATAGTTTTAAATTAATAATAAATACATATAAAGTCTAAAAATATATTTTCTGTTTTAAAATTAGTTTTATCATATTTTAGATTTTTCTAAGTCTTAACTTTATTTTTCTAGTCTTATTTCATATTTTCTTTTATTTTAGAGTATTATTAAATAGTTAAAATTAGTTTTTAATAAATAATAATTACATAAATAGTTGTAAAAATAATTTTCCTTTTCTAATAATTTTCTTATATCATTAGGTTTGTAAAAATGTATTTTTCATATTTTTAGGATTTATATTGTATAAGTTTCACTTTTTATTTTGTACGCTTACGTTATTTGTATTTAAACGTAAGTTTTTCGTTTTAAGTTTTAAACGCGTTCATCACTTTAAAAATAGTGATAGCGTTTATTTAATATCTTTATCTTTTAATTTTCTTAATTTGCATTTAAGTCGCTGTTATTTATAACCTTTTTCAGTAGCGTAATATTCCATCCTAATCCTTTCGGATCATTATCCTTAGTGATCCTTCTATCATCTGAATCAGTGTTGTACACACCATTGAGTCTCCGTGGGACATAACGACCCGGGAATCCCCTGTATTCTCTGATCTTATTTGCATTTGTGTCTGAGCAGTTTTAAGTCTGTTTAGACTTGACTGTTCACCACAGATCAACTTCCTACTCAACTTAAGTGTCTAACTTAAAGAACTGCAAATATGTCCATGTAAGGTCTCACTTTACATAGAGATTTACCTCTTCATCACAATCTAGCCAAGTACTCTCATGACATAAATTGCAACTTCAAGTGTTCCTTTTAATTAGATGGCATATAACTTAATTTAAAAGGGTAGTAGTTTTGATTTTATGTGGTCAAATCAAAGATGTACAAAGATGTCATGCATTCATCTTGTAGCATAATTTTAATAAGAAACTTTTTATTACCAATTCATAAAGATCAAATTATCAAAGTTTTGATTGAGGTATTGGGTTCACCAATCAAGGAATTTAGCGTTAATTATCATCCATTATACCGTACTTTTGCATAAGTGTAAACACTTAGTGTTTGGATAATTACCACCGTGGGCGCATGGAATTAAAACTAATTCGCCCTTAAGATGAGCTTGTACATTTTATGGCTTACTAAGTAGCTCCATTCGAACTTACAGAGGGGAGGACGGTAAGCGCAAACGCATAACCTTAGACATCCATTCGATGATTTGTATGCGCTTCTTAAATAACCCTTTATAGTTCATTCGAATGGGTGAGCCGTTCGGTCATTGTACCAAAGTCACCAATCAATTAAACTATTGAAAACTTAACTCTTCCAAAACAAATCAAATTTCACCATTGTTTAGTCCGTATTATTTTTCTATTCAAAATTACCCTTTGCTTAAAACTCGCAGACATAATAAACAAACAAGTAATACCAATAAAAATAAACTACTAAAAACAATGCGCACAAAATAAACAATTTATACGTGTAAACAAGTAGCCACATGCAACTTATTCGATAAAACCCTATTAATAATCAATGTCTAGGTTAAATAATGTATATATTAATTAGGGCTTTCACTCTCAATTGAAAGTGAGCCACATACATCGATTTAATCGATTATGTAAACCCATAATTAATGATATACCAAATTGCACATAATTGATTCATTAATGTATATAATTGAGTTTTTCCCAATTCAAGATTTATCATAAATATACATGTGTATAAAACTTAACAATTAATTTTCGTGATAACCAATCTTAACAATTAAATATTCAAGCAACCATCCATGACGAACATGCATGTATCATCATGGATATAACATAACAATTATTCAGTTGTCACAAGATCGCATACAATTCCATGTCACATAACACTTTATTCATGAATTTATCACATAACAAATATATTAAATCTAGGTTTCGATATAGATAACATAACAATTAATATAAACCCTAAAAAATTTTAAGAAATCGATTACAAAATTTTAGGGTTTCACCCATAAAAATTTCGATCCATAATAGATTTTTAAAACCAAATTAGGGCAAAAGCCCTAACCCTAAAATTAGGGTTTATATAATCATAACCAAAACCCTAGAATAAATCATATCAAACACAATACAATATCCGTTTTTTACGTGTTTAGTAATTAATTACTCATTAAAACCAATGACTCGTGATGCCACTGTTGGAATTATATAACATGACAATCAAATAAATAATCACAAAACATCAAAGTAATCAAGCGGAAGCGTATATGATTTATTAATGAACAATTAATTAACATAAAAGAATATGCGTACCTTTTCTTGATTCTAGCCGAACAAGAATCAAATCCACAAACTAGCAATTGGGATGAACCCTAATTATGGTTTATAGGATTATATGAATTACCCCTTACCGTTTTGTAATTCAATCCAAGATAATAACAAAAGTATGTTATTACTATGTTCTTGTACACATGTACTAAACCGAATTAAAGTAATGCTAGTTTTATCAAACAAAATAACTTGGTTAGTGGAAAAGGTTTTGATCGACACCCAAAGGTGATGTACGATCGGTTTGGACAAGAAAACACACAAAAAAAATTTTATGGTTTAGCTAATGAGCACAAGAGATGGAAAAATAAAACCCTAGCCTTGTTTATATACCCAAGTAAACTTGGTGAACAAGTTGGTTTTCTTTCCTTATTTCTCTCCTTGGTCGATCGGTTTGGATATCCCATAGGATTCGGAACCTTCCCAACTTTTGCAATTAAGTCCTTTTCCAAATACCTTTGACGCCTGTTAGTCCATTACATTAATTACTTAACGTCCGTTAGTTATTTCGTTTAATAAATAAATAAATACAACATTTATATTTAATTATTTAACTTTAAATTCTCATCGTAGTGTGCAATCCCATAGTCTCGAGTTCGATCCTAACTCACGCCTATTAATTTATTGTCCATAAAACCAACAGCTCCCACTGGACATATCTTAATAGAGTGATCACATTCGATTAGCGTCTAGCAACACTTCGATGCCGCTAGTACAACTCGAGCAAGGCTCTGGAAAACCTTTTAATGATTTCTCATTATTATTATCCTTTTGTTTCTAATACCATGTTAAATAAAGATATGGAATTAAGTCATTCTTTATTCAACCATTCTGCTTTCTCGTTGTTAGTGATTGAGCAAGATTACCAAATCTTCGAACATATTCGGGAGATCTTTGGGCGTGCCACGCAAACATCTTGTCAACCCTACGAGGGCCCCGAGTATTAAACTCCAAATAAATTTGAAGGAACAAATTCTATCTTGACTACGAGAATAACCCACAAACTTTGCAACACTTCGAGAAACAACCCTTATGACTACCGCCACGTATAGCGTTAAGTTGTTCCACGTAGTGCACTACATTCATGACACTTATCCGGTATCTCAAGTTCGAGGATAACTATTCATAATTTACTTAACAACAATATCCATAAAGTAAATTATGTAGTTGGGATAAGTCCTATATTCAATTCATTGAACATCATCCGAAATTGGTATGCATTCTCATCAATATACTTTCAAGTATATTCTACCATATCTCTCGATTTGTCTTAGTTTAATGATACTCCCATATCATTAATCGACAACGGATGATTCGAATAAATAAATTTATTCACGGATTAAACATGCAAATATAGGATACAATATATTATAAAATCAAACATACCAAGTATTTGATTTATTATAACAATTGTTTAACATCCCTTATCCAAATACCAAATAGATCAATGCATGAAAATTCCGGTTGATGAATTATACCTCAAGTAATGACAATCATACTTGTTGACAAGGCATAAATCAACCAACTTGATCTATCGTAATTTTGAGAATACTTATTTCAAGAATTCAATTAATGAAGTCCTTGTATGTGTGCATTCAACAATCCACATAATAATTCATAAAGTGTGTGACATCCTCTTTCACCAATTTATGACAATTTAAACTTTCAAACATTTTAAAGTTTAAAGTATTCTTATTCTTTTAATGTATAATGCAACTGCGCTCTTAGTAGCACAACTAGTTCACATGGCCATTAACAAGGATAAAATCCTACCATGACTAGTATTGAGTGTCATCTCAATTAAATCAGCATCATTGTATACAAACAACAATGTGCTCATTAAAACTCAGAAACTTTAATATCTTATTGTGTAATGTTTGATGCTTTCCTAACTTTCAAGTTTAAAGTCGATGACAATTTGCACAACATTTGACATATTGTTCATCCATAGAATCTAGGAGCAATTCCGATCGAGGATGTAATTCTATTAGAATATTCATTACACAAGTTATCTAATAATTTTTAATTAGATATCAATGTTGTCAAATCATCTATCATTCAAGAATGATACAACAATTTTAATACACAACATGATGTACATGATGAATCTACATTCAAACTTAGAATTCATTCACGTTCTATCTTGTCAAAAGATATTTATCAATTTCCCAAATGATATATCATGTTTTATTAGAATCATTTATTTTATCGCACATGTTTATTAACAATAAACATATATTTCAAGGTTGTATGTTTTAATTTTAAATCTTACAAGTGAAGTTTCATTCCAATCTAAGACTTAACATTTAGCTTACAAGGAATGTTACTTACTATATGTTATACAACATATAAGATTTAAGAAACTTAACATAATACTCCCACTAGCTTTCAGGAATACTTAAAATTTATCTTATTTCAATTATAAATCAAAAATGGGATTTAATAATTAAACATAAGAATAATTTCATAGATGCATGCATTTATCCATTCATGAATTATTGCACTTTGTACACTTCCAAAGATTATATATATATGAACTCAAAAAAAACTTTCGATTACTTACCGTCCTCGCTCAAGTAATTTCTCAAGAAAGAGTTTTGATATTCCATTGTCATATTTCAAATTAATGAAAACAAGTATGACAATTATCATCTTTATATATTTAATGTGTCTAGAAAAGAATATTCAATCATAATTAATTGCTTAAATATGATTAATAATATTGTCATAAAACATGCATTAAATATGTGTACAATATTGTCCATATGATTTCTACATAGAAATTCAAACCACTAGGGTTTTTCATCTCCTTGGCCGATCGGTTTGGATATCCCATAGGGATTCCGGAACCTTCCCAACTTTTGCAATTAAGTCCTTTTCCAAATACCTTTGACGCCCGTTAGTCCATTACATTAATTACTTAACGTCCGTTAGTTATTTCGTTTAATAATTAAATAAATACAACATTTATATTTAATTATTTAACTTTAAATTCTCATACGTAAAGTGTGCAATCCCATAGTCTCGAGTTCGATCCTAACTCACGTCTATTAATTTATTGTCCATAAAACCAACATAAAATCCACTTATTAATGTCATACTAAGGTTAAACATGAAAATGTCGACCGAAGTATAATGATTACTCTCATTCATAAATCCGAAAGGATGCATCATCACTTGAGTGATATTTTATATCAATGCTGAGGAATATGAGTTAGAAGATTGTTGTAAATCAACGAACTACTAAAATACATTATCACATCTTGAATCTGATAAATATTTTAGAACTATGAATGATAAGATGCAGTCCTTAAAAGGCAAATCGAGTTTTGAGCTTGATTGTTATTTCGCCTAACAGTTAACCTATGAGGTTGGAATGAGTTTCTTTTGAAGAAAGACTCACAAGGACAAAAATTGTATACATATTAATGTTTGACATTTTATAAGAAGTTTTTAATCATACTTAAGCAATTGACTGTGATTAAATTTTCTTATATAATAAATGCATTAATTATATAAAGATATTTAATTGTCATACATGTGATTTGTATGTTGAATATGACAATGAGATTTTATAACTCTTTCTTTATGATTACCTTTTATGAGGACTGTGTAATCAAAAGGGTTATGAATCTATATTATCTTTATGTAGTATACAAAATTTGAGCAATCCATATTTTGATTGGATCATGCATCTAAGAGTCGAGATCTTGAATTTAATTACAATATGATTCTGATTGAATTAAGATATCTCTTGAGTACATCTGACATTGAGTGGGAGCAATGTGTTTTTCCTTAAAATTTATATGTTGAAGATATCATTCTATTTAAGCTAGATATTGATCCTTAAGCTTGGAATGAAATTTCACTTGGAATTTAGGGAATAAAACAAACAACCTTGGAATAAATGTTTGTTTGGAATAAACAAATGCGAAAAATTAAGTCTGACACAAATGCAGTATATCATTTGAGCAAGTCTTAAAATGGTATATTTCACTTGGAATAATTTACATGGATGAAAAACTTGTGTTTTTAAACTAAGGGTTTATCATGTATATATTATATTGTGTATAAGACTAGTTGTTGCTTTTGTACAAGAACAAAATGAGTGACAACAACAATATCTAATTGAGAGTGTTTAGATTATTGTTTTATAAATGTTTACTTAATTATAAAGCATAGTGTTGTATAAGTACAAATGATGCTAGAGGATTATTAATACTAGTTGTAGTAGGATTTCATCTTTATGATAAATCGCTAACTAGTTATGCTCAACATAGAGCATTGTTGCATTACACTTTCTTGAATGAGAATACTTTACACTTTTAGAAACGTAAAGATGATCGTCAAGATGTCGTTAATTTTAATACCTCATGCAAGGTAAGACGACATCTTCATACTATAATTCTTGCAATAGTATGAGCATATGAGATAAGACACTCATCTTATATTTCAAATCACTCACTATATGTGATATTTGAAACAAGTATTCGGAAAGTTTACTCGATGACTATTTAGTTTTTCTTGTAAAGAAAGGTTGATAATGTTGGAAACATTAGGCTTCAACTTACTAAATGAGTTTCATGCATATCTGCTTTTAGTATTTGGATAATTGGGATTGAAAGACAATTTTACTTTATGATGAATAAAGATACTTGGTATTTGTTATTCATTCATATAATAATTGTTATCCTATATTTGCATGTTTAATCCTTGAATAATTTTATTATTCTAAATATGTCCATTGTCGGTTAACAATATGGGAATATTGTTATGTAAGGCAAATGTGAGTGTTGGTTATATTCTAACGAGAATTTGGATTGTTCCCGCCAAACTCATATGTATTCACTAGAGATGCATATTGAATTTCCCAACTTTCAAACATTTACTTTTGGATCCTTGTCATAAGTAAAATATTGAAAATGGTTTGTTATCTTCATCCTTAGACTTGAGATGCAAGCAAGTTCTGTTATGTGTGGATATCATTTTTTGTAAGTATACGCAAAACGCTATCCGAACAAGGTAGTTATAAAAGCTATATTTCGAGTGATGTGAGCAAAGATCCACAACACTTGTAGTCAATAAAGGATTTGTTACTCCACTTGATATGCGCGAAAGATACCATGGCGCCTCTCCGAATTAATAAGATAATTGTTCGGCCGAACCCAAAGGGTAATGCAAGATGATACTTGATTACATTTGGTATATCTAATTAAATTCTATAACGAGATTCTAAATAGTTAAACTATATGGAATGATTTGAGATCCATCATCCATGGTTTAACGGTATCTTTAACAAAGGATGATTAGAGCAAGACATTGAATGACCATGCTACTGAGAAACTTTTACGAAACTATTCTCTCAGACACTTTTAGTTAAAAAGCGAGTGAGAGCGTTTGCTAGGCGTTTCCGTCGTTAGTTTTGTGTGCCATTCGACACACCAACTCCCAAGTGGGAGCTGTTGGTTTGTGGGAGTTATAAACACACGTAAACGACTAGAAGTGTGTGAGCCGATGGGGGCACACACGATAAACACGAGTATACGTGTCGAACGTAATACATCTTGAATAAACAATACCCGTTATGCAAGCTACTTGACCCGGTAAATGAATCGACCCATGGACTATCTTTGATTTGGACTTGGGTTGAATGTTGGAGCTGCCATGGGCCTGGAATCCAAACGACTGGGCAAGAAAGAATGATGGGAGCTTGGGCTTTATGCTTGTCGATCAAGCAATATACCCAAGGATAAGTCGGTTGTTTTTACTATAAAAACAAACGCATCCCTCTTTATTATGCATGCATTATACGACCTACAAACATCCCTGAACCAATCAAGAGTTCCTACTCCAAAATTCCAGTTGACTTGATAACAAGTTGATTAGTTTTTTTATTATTTTGTTTGTTTCTTTTCTTTGACTTGATCCAAGAAAAGATAAATGATTGTTGATGGTGTCAATTCCTTGTATTTGAATAAGTGACAGCAAGGTTAAAGGATACAAGAATTGTCTTGGGTGATTTCTTGTTCAAATTATTCAAGGTGTTAATTGTTGATTGGTTTATTATTACGTTCTCGACTAGCCATTAATCGAACGTATACGTTATCGGGTTTGTGTGTGATACTCTTCGAGGCATCTAATTTAGGTGCTTGGTTTCGTTTGGTTTTATTGTCCGTTAATAGAGATCAATTGCCAAGCAAGGTTAGGGTTTCTTTTATCCCTTTTAATTAATTAATATTGTATTAATTATTTGTTTATTAAATATGTGCTTAACATAATTGCATTAACTAGATCTTATATCCGCTGCGTACTCGTAGAGGTTACTGGTTAACTTGTTCTAAAATCCCAACAGCGACTACAAAAGCAGGAGATCCTGGAAGATGCGAGCTATGTGGTGAATCAAGGCTTTATGAAATGCAGCTCATGACTCCATTGTTAAACTATCTACAGGAAGCAACAAATAACAGTTCTCTAGAAAACTGGAACTGGATGAGTCTAATCGTGTATACTTGTTCCAAGGCAAGTTCCTACATGTTTCAGCACAAATATAAAAGGATACTGAAAAGCTGTCTATTTAGTATTTACTGACAGTGGTTTTGTCTAGGGTGGCAAACATATTAGGGTTAGGTAACATGTCAAAACGGGTTACTTTTTAGTATGGGTCAGGTTGTGCCCGCACACAAACACTCCTTTTAAAGTTTCCTATTTATAATAATTAAGGTGTTCAATATGGAAACAAATCACGTTCTGATGGGGTTTATGCATTTTAATTACACGTTGAGTGACTTTTGACAATTGAATCATTGAACCTTGTGACCTAAAACCAAAGAATAAGTATTGCTTCATGTCGCTTTTGAAAACATGTTGCTACAGATGCCTGTTTGTTGTTACTTTCTTAGCAATCTGAGCTTGCGAACGAGATGGTCCTTTAGAATTTATGTATCTTTAGGCATTACCTATATTTATGCCTTTTATGTAGCAGGCTTGAATTGACATGCATTTTTTTCTTTAAAAATTATTTCAAGGGATGTGCACCCGCCTCGAAGCAGGAAAGTAATGGATGGGTTGTCGCAAAGGAAGCCATAGTGGTGCAAATTGAAGCCTACCAAACAGTTCCGTCAAGATGGAGTCTACACCTCAAATATGGTGTATAAAAGTGTTAAATGATAAATAATCTAAGACGTATGAGATTTCTAATTTGAGTGTGCTGATATGCATTTAGTAATTTTGTATTCAAATAATTAGTCGAGGGATTATTCTACTTTTCTTTACATGAACAAGGATATATAAAATTTTCATATTATAGTATGGTGTTTCATTTGACGAAGATGTTATGTGAAATAAATATTGCCATGAACAAACACGTTATTGAACAAAAATTATTGTTCCGCCGCTATGCGCGGGTTACATACTGGTGTTATATAATTTCAACACTTTCGTCTTAAGAGGCTAAGCCCTTCCCACTGGGTCACCCCATTGGTTTTGTTAAATTGTTTTTATATTGCAATTAATTGATTTCACAAAAGCTCGAATCAAAGTTTTTTGAAAAGTAAATTTCATAACGAAGTTAAAAACGGTAAAACTATTCAACCCCTTCTAGTTTTTCACACCACGCATTCTCAAGAACTTGCAAGTTCTTTGCCTTTCCCATCCAACAGCATTCTAATGATCTGATGTTTTTATCCTCGTCAATTGTTTGACTCAAAAGTAAACTTTTTTAACAATTTAAACCCATTGTAAAAGATATTTATGCAAATCAAAACTTTTCTTGAATTTTTTTTATAATATGAGCATCTTGAATATCATATCAAGTCTCATTATTGTTATATAACTAGTATTACAGACTTGATTCCTTGGACATATCTCCTTGTACTTTGATTTTAAACGGCTAGCTGAAACCAAACTAATGAGACGGCGGGGATTAACGTTATTTAATACCGAAAACCAATAAAACCAAATTGCAGTACAAACGGAAAAAGGTAAAAAACCAAGACGAACTAATGTATGATAATTTCTGGTCTAAGTAATGTCAATACGACCAGAAGCTATTACAAAAAGAACAACTAGTGCACCAGCTGCATACAAGGTGAATCGTCTTGCTTGCTGAACCATAAATTGATAACCTTTTAAAAAACTTGGGAATAATTGCAATCTTCATCAAACATAAGACAATCTATAGAGAAGGGAGAAAGTACCTATTAAAAATTTTCTTAATGCAGTGACTTCGTTGGGCCTTTGGAGATGTTCAAAATCATCACTCGACCAGGTACAGGGGACTTCTGCTTTTGGTGCCTGTGCTATTCACGTTTTTATCTCGGATGTAAAACCAAATGACTCAAGAAGCCATCTAGACCCAACAATACGCAGACCTTTCATCCTAAAAAGTCTCTCTGGAAGATGACTAATGCCTGTTTGAGTGATATCCAACTCTTTTAAACATTCTAACCGTCCAATTCCCTCAGGCAATTCCGCAACTTGATAACATTTACTGAGGTCGAGATTAACGAGCTTTGGACATTCAGCAGGGAACTGAATTTCGACCAAATCAGTACAGTTACGGACACTTAGTGTCTCAAGATTTGGAGTAACACCGAGATGAAGGGTCTTCAACTTTAAATTATGAAGGTCGAGAGTTACGAGCTTTGGATTTTTAGCGGACATACGAAGTTCGACCATAACACTCTTAGTGAAGTAGGGGGGGTGCCTGAGTCTTAGGGTCTCAAGATTCGGAGTAATCCCGAGGTGAAGGGTCCTCAAATTTAAATCACTGAGGTCGAGAGATCTGAGTTTTGGACTTTCAGCAGGCATGTGTAATTTTTCCAATTTATCACAACCAAAGATACGTAACTCCTTTAGATTTGGAGTCACCTGGAAATGAACTTCTACCAAATTATAACATCTGTTAAGAATTAGTGTCTCGAGATTCGGAGCCACACTAAGGTCAAAGTTCCTCAATCTGTGTGAAGAGGTGAGCTTTAGGAACCTGAGGTTTAAACAAGCCTGTCATAAGCAACAAAAAATGGAAAGATAAATGTTACTTGCTGTAATGACCAACAAAAGAGGGAAAGACAAACAACCAATTAATGAATCAACCATTATTCTACCTTTTCTTCTCCATCTTTCCAAAGTTGAGCGATGTAGCTGTCTTCCATTTCAAGTCCAACAAGATTTTTTGCTTCAAATGTTTTTGGTAAACTTGAAAAAGGATAATAAACCCAACTCAGAAATCGTAAGGCATTTGGAAGGTGTAGACTAGCTTCATGTTTGCTAACTTCGTGGTCAATCCATAAATATCGAGTGTTATACAATTGAAGAAATCTAAGTTCCTTCATGTTTGCGAGACCGCTCATTAAAGTTTCAAAACTGATTCCATATTCATCCAGTGTTATACATTTGGTTGCTTCGGTACTCTGTAATTCAAATAGCTTGTTATCATGGAAGATAGTTTGTGTGTATAATAAAACAAAATTTTGATTTTGTACAATGACTAAATTGAACATTAGAAAAGTATACTGACTTTTAGTTTACCAAAACCCAAATAACTTGATACTTACCTTGTTATTAGCAAATATATCTACAACTTCCTCCTTAATCCATAACCGGCTATGCCTTTCAGGGTTATTGGGGTTCAGTCGACGGACAATATTCTTGCCCATTTCTTCTATATGGTCATGCATTTCCAAACGATAAAGTGTTTGTGAGAAATGTTTATGTACAGAAATAATTATGAGAGATTTCTGTTCTAAAATTCTTAAGCCAGCTTCAGCAAAAAATCCACAGCTTTTAAGCGCTATGACTGCATCCTCTTTCCTCCAACCTTTGAGTATGCAAGCAACATCTAGGAATATTTGCTTATGATCCTCCTCTAGATCGATATAGCTGAGTTCCAATTTTTCCATAGTTGCCTTCAATGGAATTTTTTTTAGTCTTTCTAGGGTATCTATCCACTGAGGCTCTTTTTGACCATACAGCATCGAACCCAAAACTTTGATCGTGAGGGGAAGACCATCAGCATATTTTACAACCTGTCCTGATAGGTCTTCGTACCCTTCAGTTGGAATATCTCTTTTAAATGCATTCTTACTCAAGAGACAAATGGCTTCCGCAGGCGATAACAGGTTGACGTCAATGAACTTCACTCCGTGGGCTGACAGAACTTGGTTATCTCGTGTGGTAATGATAACTCTGCTTCCCATTTTGAACCAGTCAGGATCGCCTGCTAACGCCTCAAGTTGTTCTATATCATCAACATCATCTAGAACAATAAGAACTTTTCTCCCACGAATCATCCTTTTCATCATGTTTGTTCCTTCATGAACACTACTTACAGTGATGTTTTCATTACTTAACACGCTTGAAAGAACTTGTTGTTGCAACTTATTCAAACCCAAAGAGGATTTTGAAACTTCCCTTACATTTTCAACAAAGGCTTTAGCGTCGAATTGAATGGATATTCGATCAAAAATAGCTCTTGCCAAAGTTGTCTTCCCACCACCTCCCAACCCCCATATCCCAACCATGCGGGCATCATCAGCATCAAATTCTAAAGATGAAAGGAAAGCTTCTATTCGTGTCTCCATGCCTACTAACTTTCTGTCAACACTCGGACTACTGGAACAGATCTTTTTGAAAATATCGTCAACAATTATCTGGATCAATTTGGATTCATCCCTGTAACAATGAAGATCTAAATAATTACTAATTATCAAGAAGATCTAACATTATTTCATATAGCAATTAAATTACTAATAATTACCCATTAGCAGTCTTTTCCAACACCCACCCAGCAAGATTGCCTGCTTCGTTCAAAGCCTTCCTCCATTTCTCAGCAGCTTCTTTATTTTTATGTTCTTTAAAAGCTTTTTTCACCGGCCCACTTTGCTTGCGGATTTCCTTGGGCTCCACATGATAAAAGACTGGGTAAGCAGTCTGCTCACTCGCCTTCCGGCACTCCATAATCTTGACAAGCTCCTCTAAGCACCAAGATGAAGATGCGTAGTTCTTAGAAAAAACGATGATGTAGAATCTCGAGTCCTCAATAGATTTAAGGAGCTGCTTGTCGATCGTTTTCCCTTTTTTAATTTTCATATCATCCTTGTAAGTTTGAATACCTTTTTGCTCAAGAGCTGTATAAAGATGGCTAACAAAGTTGTGACGAGTGTCTTCACCTCGAAAACTTAAAAAAATATCATACTTGAAGCTCTTTTGAACGGATGAATTTGAAGTTGAAGCCATTAAAAGTGTGGTTTAATCAAATCTTTGTTTCAAATTTGATGTTTGCAAAAAACTTTAGAATGGGAATGGGACAAAGAAGACTTCGTATACAGCTAATTAATAAATGAAAAGGGATCCTTGCACGTTAACCACAAAATCGTTCCTTGTCGACTCTAGAAAGTCAATTGTTCTTTGTCAACTCTAGATGGTTAACACAACACTAATTTAATATTGTTAATTTATTAGGTGGTGGTTTTTTCCCACTAATCTTAGGGGTAGCTTATACTAGTTATAATTCTCGTGTACGTACGGGATTCAAACTATAATAAGTATAATTAAGATTTATATTTCAACTATATTTGTCCGTTGGGTATTCATTAATCATGATTTCATTTTGCTAATTATAATTTCGTGCATCTACAGATTACAAATAGTTTTAATAAAAAATTTAATTATGTATTTCAAGTTGACTAATGTGATTAAAATGCTTTTTCTTGCTAGATTAAAAACATAAAATTTTATGTATATATGTTTTTTTTTATTTATTGTTTTTAGATAATGATTTAGATTGAAAATTATTATTTTTTTATCGAAGCAATTTGAAATGCAACAATATTTTTTTAGGTGCGTTATAAATGGTATTTAGTTTGAAAATGGCTCCACTCCACAACCTACCCCAATTCATTACACATCGTGCCAAATCCACCATCCGTGTTATATGGTGTTGACGTATGGTCCGGACTGGGCCAGGAATGGGTCAGGCCCGGCATCAGCGGCCCACTCTACACCTAAACCCTAATCCATGCCTTATAAATACATGGCTGGATCTCCTCATTAACGGGACACAATCTTCAACCCTAACATCTTTTGCTATGCCACAACAAGATACTAACTCGACCGTCGGAGGTGGACCCCTGGCTACGGCTCGGTCCACTCCTAACGGTTCTCTTTGTTGACAGTCTACTAGGGCTCAGAAGACGACTAACGGCCAAGGAGAGTCGTTGAATCTAGTCCGCGCAGATTATGCTTCAACAAGTTGGCGCCATCCGTGGGACCCGAACCCACGACCACGGACTTATTTTAAATCATCCGCACGATCGGATCTATTTTACTTATAATCCGCACGATCGGATCTAAGAAAAGCCCGCACGATCGGAGCTATTTTATTTTTAGACGCCATTAATTCGCGCAGATAATGTTTTACGGTTGATGCGCTGTTCGCGCCGAACAGCGCGCGTCGATAAATCTACCGCGTAAGACCGTGCGTTCGAGAGATCTTCGCAGAACGCGTCAGACGCGAAAACCACGATGCTAGTCAATCGCCATGATGCGCACTGGACCAAAGGCCGTGGTATAAACATCTGCGATCATCCAGAAACGTTCGAGTCTATGTGGTTACGATAAATCTATCTGCGTCTGTTAGTTGCGGTCACGGTACATCCATCCGAGTTTTTTATATATTAACAAAACAATAAAAAACAAAACCATTGTTTATATCGTTTGTAAAATCTCACGATAGGTTTTATATATATTTTTTTTATGCTATGCGCACTATATTATTCATGCTATGCGCTGTCTATTGTTTTAATTTTATTAAGTTTTATATGCTGCGATTCGCGGCATATACTTTTAATCTTTGAATTTGAGTGTTTTTCACAGATTAAATAAGTTTAATGCTCCCACACCAGTAGCACCATCAAACTTGGGGGCTACCGGTATATGCTACCATCGCTTCCATGCGCAGTATATTCGAAGCGGATCAAAGACAATTTAAATATTCGCATCAACTTGCCGCACTAACATGCCGCAGGGAGACGTCCTCCGTCGGTTGTGAAGACGCACATCTTTAGCGCCGCACCTATGCGCGGCTAACGCCGTCTTCGTCGCACCTCTTTGTCGCGCGGACAACACAAGATCTTGTGCGCAGGCACGCCTTCGTCGACTTCTTTGTCGCGCAAGACAACACAAGACCGCTACGTACACGTCTTCGTCGCACCATGCCGCGTCGCATCGGGTACAAAAGGCACGCCTTATCCGGGATGCAGCATGCGGGTTCCACTTTCACCCACGGCCATCGAACTTAAGTCTAGCATAACATAGCCATGCGCTATCTCATACTAGACTGGGGGCTTGTTGACGATGGTCCGGACCGGGCCAGAATGGGTCAGCCCGCATCGCCGCCCACTCTACGCTTAAACCCTAATCCATCCCCTATAAATATAGGGTTGGATCTCCTTCTCGAGGACTACACACGGTAACTCGCACGTTACACACACATCATATAACATCTTTGCTATGCCACAACAAGATACTAACTTGACCGTCGGAGGTGGACCCCGGGCTACGGCTCCGGGTCCACTCCTAACGGTTTTCTTTGTTGACAGTCTACTAGGGCTCGAGAGACGACTAACGGCCAAGGAGAGTCGTTGAATCTAGTCCGCCAGATTATGCTTCAACATATGGCATTTCCTTTTCTTATTTATTTTGTCTTTGTATTTAAGTGATGAGGGAGGGTGTTTCTAAGTTAGTTATAGGTCTTGAGTTATAGGCAAAAGTGCTATGGTGACATAACTTTTTGCTATAACTTGAACCCTAGTGGCTCATGAGCACTTTACACCTCAGCAAACAATTTAAAGTTGGTTTGCCGCCTAACGAAGAGAGACCAATCTAGATAATTCGTCTTTTAACATATAGAGTGTCAATTCTTCATCCAAAAAGGGATCATGGCAAAATATTTGTTACCTATCATATGAAAATTGTTTTCAACATGACAACTTTAAATTTAGATAAAAATAAAATCATAATCTTGCCTTCAACAAAATTCTTTAACAAAAATCAGTCTTGGAGCCATAATCTCTTTCAAGTCTTACCCTAAAAAATCATTAGATCATCAAAATCTTAGATGTTTAGTTGAAGATCTAAATATAATGATCTAGGAATCTAATTATCTATATAAATTTTAGATGACTATTGACCCATCCTACCCATTTGATCCGTTAAAGTTTATGTTGCAGTTAACCTACCCGTTATGATCTTGAACTGCCCACTCCCATTCGCAGCCACCGCCGGCTGTGGTCTTAGTATCACATCATTACTTTCCAACAGTTTCTACGCTCATATCTAAAAGCACACGGGAAAAATGTAACCATGGAAATATGGGGGTAATGAATCAAAGGAATATATAGATAATAGATTAAGCAAATTAGACATATGAAAAAGCGTAATGCACACATATACCTTTTTAGATTATGATGAGCTTGGGTTCATGTAAATTTTGTTTTAAAATTTATCACTCACTTTAAGTGTGGTTGGTTGGTTTATGATTCTTGCTGAGAATATAGATAATAATGGAGTTTTTGTAACTACTTTTTGGATTGGTTTGCAAATACAATCAAACCGGGACGCTCCAAACTTATTTCTCACCAGGAAAGAACCTTAATGATGACAAAAAAAAAAGCTTACAGGTATTTTTGTAAAACCCTAAAAATATAAAACATATCAAAAGACTAATTTACCCTCACCGTAAACAATTATAAACTACGTTAAATATAATAACGTTCGCTTAACGAAATTAAAACCTAACTTACGAATAATTAAAAAAAAAAACTTAAGTAATATGTGTACGTGATCGACATTGTACGACGAAAGTTAAACGTCTCGCTAAATCGTTTGAGCCTTGTTTCGTTTCTTGGTAAGCCCAAGATGGGCGTGTTGTTGTGTTCGGTTGGACCCAAGCCGAAACCCACCCTATCTAAAGCCCTAACTTAATTGTACAACTATAAATACAATCACTTAACCTCAAATTGAAACCCTAGTTTCGCCTTTTCTCTCTTTTCTTCCTATTCGGCCGAACCTAAACCCTTGGTGTCGAGAGTTTGTTTCCAACAAGACAAGGTATAACTTTTTCCTCCGTCTAAACTTCTTTTGCATGCAACACGTTAAATAGATGTTTGGAACCGTGAGGTATATTACGAGCAACATGTATGAATCGGACTATATGAATGAAACATGTCACGCTTAAGTATTTGTAAAACATGCAAACGAAACACCTAATTATGTCGAGCCACATGAGTCATGAACATGTATAATACATTGAAGGGTAACGCATGGTTTGAGTCGAGAAGGTGTGGCGTAAATAACATGAAACAGTAACTTGTTAGTCTCATAAAGGCTATGGGTCGACATATACGAATCACGTTAATCTTTTGTTGTAATTTTGTTTGTGTCGAGTGCACGCGTGGTTGGAATATAGGTTAATAAGTTGTGTGAGTCAATGGGTTAAGTGTTTGTGTGTGTGTCGAATGGTTTGTGAGTCGGGAAAACAACATGTAACAAGCTGGGATTTTGCATGTGTATTGCGTACATGTTGAATCAAGGGAGGGGGAAAAGATTTTGGTTTTGTTCACGTAGGGTAAACGAGTCGTCATATGTGAGTTATTAGTGTTAATACATGCATGAGTCTGAGTTAACTTCCGTTTGAGTTTGCATACGTTCTAGGTCAAGAAGGAAGTTATTAAAAGAGGTAACATGTAAATTAAATGCGTATTAAATGATATTAAAAGTATGAGAAAAACCCTAGAACATAAACAGGAAGTCGATTAGGGTTAAAAGCTAAGTGTGTAAATTCATTATTTCATGTGAGAATGGTAAGTCTTGGAGTCATTAATAACTAATGAGTAAGAGTATAATGAGCTAGTACTAAGCATGATGTAAACATGCGTGAGTTATGATTGTATGTAAGGAACTAAGTCAGGAATTGGAAGTATTGCATGCATGGTCTCATTTAGGTCAAGGTTTCAACAATGTTAAGTGTGAGTCTTGATTAATCATGTAAGTTAAGAAGGCTTGTATAAACTATTTTGGAAGAGAGTCCTAAAATCCGTTCTTGACATTTATAAACCCTATACTTTGAATGATGATTATATAAGCCCTCAAATAAGATGTTTATCATATTAAACCTTTAAGTTTATCATTTATCATTTGTAAACCATAAGTTTGGCTAATTAATGGTTAAGATTCTAAAATGTTGGAATTCATCCGTCACTAAAAATGAGAATATCCCGATAACTCCAAGAATATTAATGAGATTAATCCGTTATAACTTTAATGATGCTAATAAGTATTAAATAAATCATAATCCGTGTAGATTCGTTGAAGGAGACGCGACGTTATATCTTTGTGTTCATTCATTCATTTGCTTTCCTTTCATCGGCTTTAAGGTACAAATATTCTGACCTTTTTAGTAAAGGTTTTCTCATGATCTCCTTCCTTTGTCATATCTCTTATGCTTATTAGGGTTCCTGATGCCATTGCTATGAACCTTTTTCTGAATGTTTGATCTGTTGCTTGTCTGAACTTATGTTTTATTGAAACATGCTATATCTGATTTGAACTTGTGTTACGAAGACTCTGATATGTACATTTGTTGAACCTTACTATGTTCAATTATGAACTTCTAATTATGAATGTATGATTTGTGACTGGGATATGAACTTTTGAATTCTGAATATCTGAATTTGAACCTTATATATGAACTATCTGATATGTTATATGTGACCCTTGTGTTTGATTATGATATGTGTCAATTATGACAATCTGTTTGACCTAAGTTAGTTTGATATCCGAGCCACTATTTCACTAGTCATGGGGTTCCATGTCCGTGTCGTTGATGCACCTCTAACATGACTCTAGGGCGGGAGTGATGTTCGCCACGCCCCTTTCCGTTATCTGCTTATTGATAGTTTGGCCACTATCCGTCTGTTGGGCGATGGATGCATCCTAGATCGATCTGTTATCCGATATGATTTGTCCGGTGAATGATGTCGTGTGCACGCTGCGTTTCACAAAACTCGAGCTAGCTACTCCAAATCATTTTCGAGATTATTTCTGTATAAGTATGATGTTTCTGATATGATATGTTATGGGCTCGTGGTAGTTAACTAAATCTTTATCTGTTATTTTTATGTTAAGTATTCTGATTTTGATTCGGTATGTTCAAGTGTTTATGATTATGTGCTAGGCTTATTATATGTTATTATATGTGTTTATGCTTTTGTATGTTTATGCGACTACTGTCTATTATGCTAGGTTATGATTAACATGTTTAAATATAATTCACATGCTGTAATCTGATGTTATGTTAGTTTATCGTTATGTGAATATGGTTATCTGTGAGATAAATGTGCTGGTGTGAATTTAAGTATCTTGAAAGTTTAGTGTGCATGATTGTTCAGTTAATATTGTAAACTTTGCTTATCCGTTAATTATCCGTTTTCTTATGATGGGTCTGCTATGTTAAAACTCTGATGATGTTAAGATTCGATCTGAGAATTTGTTTAGCTTATGATATCCTGCTCGATAATTGCTAATGGCTATGTTATGTCCTTGTCTATTTAGTTATAGTATGTATAATCGTGTTTTCTATTTGTACGAGAGGTCGCCATGACTTGTCTCGCTAATTCACCGCTACAATATCGAACTAAGTGTGTTAAATGTAGATTTATTTGAGTTGTATAAATGCCATGTTTACTTTCTAGAAATCGCTTTCGTTAGCCTTTAGACTCTTTGTTTGGTTTATATGAATTCCATTATTCTTGTTATGATAAGTGTTTGGTTATTCTGATGCGTTTGCGTTGGTGTAATTAATGCGCTATGAGGTGTTCTTATTTGTTGCTTGCTCTTTTGGATTTCTGTATGTTGTGCTTCCGCAGAATCCTCAAAGTTTCATCATTATCATTCCGCTGTGATTTCGTTATTTGTATATTTGTTTTGTTTAGCTTTTGTTTCATTATATCTGCTCACTGGCTTTGTAAGCTCACCGATTTTCTTTTCCTGCGGCGGTATTAGGCATTCAAGATGAGCTTATGGGATAGCCGATCCGGGTTGAGAGTAGAGACAAGAGCAAGATTTGAAAATAAGGATCTTAGATTTATTTTGAATATTAAGTTATTTATATTATCTTTGTAAGTTTTGTAAAGGCTTCCGCTATTGTATAGTACTTAAGGTTCGATTTGAAACCAGATTTAGGATATCTTTACCCTTGTCGGGTTGGGGTGTTACAATTTATGGTATCGAGCTCTAGGTTTTAGGACCCTAGAGCTTAGGCTATGACTGTGAGGATTGGGTAGATTTAGGATTTTCCTTCACAGATTTTCTTTGCGTCCGCCATCGCATTTAGACCTTGCTAATAGTTGGTTATTCTTTTAGATGGTTATCCTCGTCGTTCTAGTTCACCCGATAGAGCAAACAAGGACCAACTAGGCAACATAAGGAGAGGATGAGGTGGACCGTTGTTATTGCTAAAGGTCGCAAGAGGTTTGGTAGAGTGAAGCGGACCAATGTGAGGATACGAGTTCCGGCTAGTATGTGGCCATGCACAATTGAGGAGAAGTCACCTTAAAGAACGAGACGAAAAAGTAGTAAAGGAGTACGAAACTAAAGTTGTTGACAACCAAGGTTTCACCACTAGGTATCATGATAGATGTCCCAGTTCTTTGAAGATGGAGGAGTAGGTTGGGTGAGGAGTCGCGATTTGTATGCTTTTGTAGATCGTGTGTCGGAAGAAGAGAGGAATCGAGAAGTGACTTTGCTAGTCGCTTATTACCGCAGTGTGAAGGAAATAGGAACGGATGGATAAGTGAGGAAGAAGAGGAAGAAGAAGAACATGAGGAAGAATACGAGGTGGACTCGGATTTAGAGTCTACGACTACTAGTAGGTTTAATCCGATACAAGAATAGAAATTTGCGCCCGATTAGTTGTCCTCTTTATGAGAAATTTCGACATTGGATTTTGAGTTTAGGTCCTTTTGTTTTCATTTAGATGATTGAATCTTGGATTATTAAGTTTTGTTTTGGAAGTTCATCTTATGACAATTCTGCAATTTTGTTTGATTAGTGGAAATAAAACAAAATTTTGAAAGTATAGTTCCTGTTTGTCGTTTCTTTCTGATAAATTCGTTAAGTTTCCGTTAGTCCTCATAAGTTTCGTCTGCTATTTGTTTTCTTAATGGTGTCGCTAAATCACAGCTTGAAATAAAGTATGACCATCGTGATGGTATACTCATGTGAATCTGGTCTGTTATAGTATGCTGCTTGCTATCTGTATGTTATCTGTATATGATATGTTTTGTTGTGATTTTGGTTATGTGGTTTGCCATGACCCGAGACAGAATATGATGACAATAAGAACTGGTTATGTGATGCAAGTATTATGACGCCTGATCAACGTGATAATACCGATATCATATAATTTGAACTTATTGAAGTCATATGACGTTTGGGGAAATGCCTGTGGTTGATACGTGAGTGGACTTTGACTTGTATCTGATGTTTGACACTTCTCATGTTCGTTTGAAATTATGTACCTCCTTGTGAGATTCTCACCGATATCTGTTACGTATAAGTTTTGTACGCTTGGGATCCGAAATCGTTATGATCTGTGTGAACTTGTAGATTGCTATATCTGCCCTAAGCTTGTACGTTTCCAAGTACTTCTGCGATTAGTAAGACCGTTAGGATTCGTTTTGTCTATGTATATGTTTGTTCTCCTCATTAGATATCTGAATAAGTTAGAGCGTGTTGGTTGATTTTCGGCATCTCATCTGTTTTCTGCCAATACGTTAATAAGTATATGATTATCTGTTATAAGTACTTGAATATTGGTTCGATTCAAAAATATGAGTTTGAGGATTTCGATAAGAACCGCTTGTTCCGAGATAAGTTTAGCGTTCATCATATATTCCTTGAAGTTCAAATCCACATTTGTTGCCGCTCGTTCCGCCTTGTCCAATTTCGAGGAAGAAATTTTCTTTTTAGAAGGGAGAGTTGTAAACCCTAAAATATAAAACATATCAAAAGACTAATTTACCCTCACCGTAAACAATTATAAACTACGTTAAATATAATAACGCTCGCTTAACGAAATTAAAACCTAACTTACTTAATAATTAAAAAAACTTAACTAATATGTGTACGTGATCGACATTGTACGATTTAAAGTTAAACGTCTCGCTAAATTGTTTGAGCCTTGTTTCGTTTCTTGGTAAGCCCAAGATGGGCGTGTTGTTGTGTTCGGTTGGACCCAAGCCGAAACCCACCCTATCTAAAGCCCTAACTTAATTGTACAACTATAAATACAATCACTTAACCTCAAATTGAAACCCTAGTTTCGCCTTTTCTCTCTTTTCTTCCTATTCGGCCGAACCTAAACCCTTGGTGTCGAGAGTTTGTTTCCAACAAGACAAGGTATAACTTTTTCCTCCGTCTAAACTTCTTTTGCATGCAACATGTTAAATAGATGTTTGGAACCGTGAGGTATATTACGAGCAACATGTATGAATCGGACTATATGAATGAAACATGTCACGCGTTTAAGTATTTGTAAAACATGCAAACGTAAAACACCTAATTATGTCGAGCCACATGAGTCATGAACATGTATAATACATTGAAGGGTAACGCATGGTTTGAGTCGAGAAGGTGTGGCGTAAATAACATGAAACAGGTAACTTGTTAGTCTCGTTAAAGGCTATGGGTCGACATGTACGAATCAAGTTAATCTTTTGTTGTAATTTTGTTTGTGTCAAGTGCATGCGTGGTTGGAATATAGGTTAATAAGTTGTGTGAGTCAATGGGTTACGTGTTTGTGTGTGTGTCGAATGGTTTGTGAGTCGGGAAAACAACATGTAACAAGTTGGGATTTTGCATGTGTATTGCGTACATGTTGAATCAAGGGAGGGGGAAAAGATTTTGGTTTTGTTCACGTAGGGTAAACGAGTCGTCATATGTGAGTTATTAGTGTTAATGCATGCATGAGTCTGAGTTAACTTCCGTTTGAGTTTGCATACGCTCTAGGTCAAGAAGGAAGTTATTAAAGAGGTAACATGTAAATTAAATGCGATTAAATGATATTAAAAGTATGAGAAAACCCTAGAACATAAACAGGAAGTCGATTAGGGTTAAAAGCTAAGTGTGTAAATTCGTTATTTCATGTGAGAATGGTAAGTCTTGGAGTCATTAATAACTAATGATTAAGAGTATAATGAGCTAGTACTAAGCATGATGTAAACATGCGTGAGTTATGATTGTATGTAAGGAACTAAGTCAGGAATTGGAAGTATTGCATGCATGGTCTCATTTAGGTTGCGTTCGAACAATGTTACATGTGAGTCTTGATTAATCATGTAAGTTAAGAAGGCTTGTATAAACTATTTTGGAAGAGAGTCCTAAAATCCGTTCTTGACATTTATAAACCCTATACTTTGAATGATGATTATATAAGCCCTCAAATAAGATGTTTATCATATTAAACCTTTAAGTTTATCATTTATCATTTGTAAACCATAAGTTTGGCTAATTAATGGTTAAGATTCTAAAATGTTGGAATTCCGTCCGTCACTAAAAATGAGAATATCCTGATAACTCCAAGAATATTAATGAGATTAATCCGTTATAACTTTAATGATGCTAATAAGTATTAAATAAATCATAATCCGTGTAGATTCGTTGAAGGAGACGCGACGTTATATCTTTGTGTTCATTCATTCGTTTGCTTTCCTTTCATCGGCTTTAAGGTACAGATATTCTGACCTTTTTAGTAAAGTTTTTCTCCTGATCTCCTTCCTTTGTCATATCTCTTATGCTTATTAGGGTTCCCGATGCCATTGCTATGAACCTTTTTCTGAATGTTTGATATGTTGCTTGTCTGAACTTATGTTTTATTGAAACATGCTATATCTGATTTGAACTTGTGTTACGAAGACTCTGATATGTACATTTGTTGAACCTTACTATGTTCAATTATGAACTTCTAATTATGAATGTATGATTTGTGACTGGGATATGAACTTTTGACTTCTGAATATCTGAATGTGAACCTTATATATGAACTATCCGATATGTTATATGTGACCCTTGTGTTTGATTATGATCTGTGTTAATTATGACAATCTGTTTGACCTAAGTTAGTTTGATACCCGAGCCACTATTTCACTAGTCATGGGGGTTCCATGTCCGTGTCGATGCACCTCTAATATGACTCTAGGGCGAGAGTGATGTTCGCCACGCCCTTTCCGTTATCTGCTTATTGATAGTATGGCCACTATCCGTCTGCTGGGGCGATGGATGCATCCTAGATCCGATCCGTTATCCGATATGATTTGTCCGGTGAATGATGTCGTGTGCACACGCGCCTTCACAAAACTCGGAGCTAGCTACCCAAATCATTTTCCGAGATTATTTCGTATAAGTATGATGTTTCGATATGATATGTTATGGGCTCGTGGTAGTTAACTAAATCTTTATCTCGTTATTTTTATGTTAACTATTCCGATTTTGATTCGTATGTTCAAGTGTTTATGATTATGTGCTAGGCTTATTATATGTTATTATATGTGTTTATGCTTTTGTATGTTTATGCGACTACTGTCTATTATGCTAGGTTATGATTAACATGTTTAAATATGATTCACATGCTGTAATATGATGTTATGTTAGTTTATCGTTATGTGAATATGGTTATCTGTGAGATAAATGTGCTGGTGTGAATTTAAGTATCTTGAAAGTTTAGTGTGCATGATTGTTCAGTTAATATTGTAAACTTTGCTTATCCGTTAATTATCCGTTTGCTTATGATGGGTCTGCTATGTTAAAACTCTGATGATGTTAAGATTCGATCTGAGAATTTGTTTAACTTATGATATTTGTTCTGATAATTGCTAATGGCTATGTTATGTCCTTGTCTATTTAGTTATAGTATGTATACTGTGTTTTCTATTTGTATGAGAGGCTGCCATGACTTGTCTGCTAATTCCGCTGCTACAATATCGAACTAAGTGTGTTAAATGTAGATTTATTTGAGTTGTATAAATGCCATGTTTACTTTCTAGAAATCGCTTTCGTTAGCCTTTAGAATCTTCGTTTGGTTTATATGAATTCCATTATTCTTGTTATGATAAGTGTTTGGTTATTCTGATGCGTTTGCGTTGGTGTAATTAATGCGCTATGAGGTGTTCTTATTTGTTGCTTGCTCTTTTGGATTTCTGTATGTTTTGCTTCCGCAGAATCCTCAAAGTTTCATCATTATCACTCCGTTGTGATTTCGTTATTTGTATATTTGTTTTGTTTAGCTTTTGTTTCGTTATATCTGTTCACTGGGCTTTGTAAGCTCAGCCGCATTTTCTTTTCCTGCGGCAGGTATTAGGCATTCAAGATGAGCTTATGGGATAGCTGATCCGGGTTGAGAGTAGAGACAAGAGCAAGATTTGAAAATAAGGATCTTAGATTTATTTTGAATATTAAGTTATTTATATTATCTTTTGTCAGTTTTGTAAAGGCTTCCGCTATTGTATAGTACTTAAGGTTCTGATTTGAAACCGTATTTGTGATATCTTTACCCTTGTCGGGTTGGGGTGTTACAATTTTATTTAATATGATGTTAAAGACGATCATAATTTGATCATGTAGTAACTTTAATCTACATACGCCACAACCTAGCTAATTAGAAGTCAAAAGAATGATATATAGAAGTTACTCTCAACATGAATATGGGTGCAACCTCGTTTGGTAATCACAAACATAGTATAATTGAAATATGAGTAAAGCCACAACTATCCAAGTTAGAGAAAATGAACTTGAGTGAATCAGTTAGTTATATGTAATGTTGTTCTTCTTGTTCATGAATGGGTCGGTTTGATAAGATTAAATATGACAATTTAGACCCGTTTACCCATAAATGGGTTGTTTTGGTTACTTTTTTTTTATCCAAATCCTTTAATTTGAAAAATTGGCTAATGCGTTAAGTTATAACTTTTTGGTGATGAGATATGAAATTTCTAATAAAAATGTATATATTTTAGACTAATATGCTTCCGATATCACAAACTTCCCAATTCCAATTCCAAAGCATCTCAATATTCACCAAAATACCAAATATGACTCGAAGTAGTTGTATTTCAAAGCTTTGTTCTAATATCACTAATTGTACCTATTACATATATCTAAATAGCCTACATCATGACATTTACAAATAAAATATTTAAATAACTCTGTGTGTACACGCGGGCTATATTATTATTACTTTGCCTTTAGAAGAATCGAAAAGCAGAAAAGATGGAAGGTGAAATTTTTTTCGTTTGATGTATTTGAGTATTAGGTTTCCATTTAATTTTTTTTCATCATATATTCAACTCTGTTAGAGTACTTGAGGTGCGTTTCTTTTTTCACAATTTACAATCAGGTCCTTAACTATTAAAGACGAACCATTAGGTACATGTGTATCTTTGTAGTTTTTCTCTTTTGAATTATTAAAACGAAAATCTTTTCAATTTTTGACAAATGAGAAAATATTTAGATTTTTTAATTAAACATACTTAAAATAAATAAATAATAATTAAAAAAGTATTACTACCATATTACCTAATAATGAATTTTTTTTTCGAAATACGAAAATCTCCACTAAAGGTTTTTCTTTATTATATAATAAAAAATTTACACATTAAATTTCATTCTTACTTATTTTATTATTAAATTAATTAAAAATCAATTTACATTACTAAAAACATATTATATCATTCACATACAAACACATATTCTTATCCATCGATTGCCAAACAATAAACTAATAAAAAAAACACCACACCTACTACCACTAAAACCAAAGAAAACACCCGTTGTAGATATATTTTCGCTTGTCCCTACACTAGTAACACTTTGACGTTACTAACGTATGTACTTAGTGGATAAAAGTTCATATAGGGCTAAAAACTTGGCGTTGTTGGTGAATGGTGGAAAAGATTTAGGATGGAGAGTGGGGGGTTATAGGTAAAAGCTATTAAGAGCATTCATGAGACTTGTGGGGTGCTTTAGGAGGGTGGGAGGGGACATACGGGAGGGGTGTGGAGCGATATTGTGAAGGTTGGTGAAGACACTACAAAATTTTTGACATGTACTCACTAAAACTTTTCCTCACTAAAATTTTTAAAAGTCACCAAAAAAAAAAATAAACAAAAAAAAAATATAAAAGTAAAAATTTGACATATACTTACTAAAACTTTTCCCCACTAAATAATTCTTAAAAGTCACCAAAACATAAAAAAGTAAAAAATATATATATAAGTTACGGAAAAAATGCTCCACCACTGAAAACAGATCTCTTTTATTATTGTGATATTTAACGCATCTCTTTTTCCCCAAAACAAATAAAAACGCATCTCCTTTTCCCTAAAACAAATAAAAACGCATCTCCGCCACCACCGTAATATCCTCCACCATCGAAAAATGCTCCACCACCGCCGTCATCCTCCACCACCGCATTGTAAGACCGCAATTAACTCCACCGTTGTTTAACAAGACCGCAATTAACTTGCACCGCCGCATCCTCCACCATCGAAACCCTAACTCCGCTGTCACCACTTATGTCTCTATCCGGTCGTCACCACTTCGCCTATCGCCGATTGAAACCCTAACTCGTATAA
Organism: Chrysanthemum lavandulifolium; assembly: GCA_022545495.1. Classification (NCBI taxonomy): domain Eukaryota; kingdom Viridiplantae; phylum Streptophyta; class Magnoliopsida; order Asterales; family Asteraceae; genus Chrysanthemum; species Chrysanthemum lavandulifolium. Next base: position 234,988,717 of record CM040242.1, on the reverse strand, counting down.
TACAATGTATGTTTTGTATTTAGAAGTGTTCTTATCTAAATAGCCAAACACATATTCTTAACTTTATTTCAGTCGCTACATATATTTTCGTTTGTCTCTACACTAGTAACACTTTGACGTTACTAACGTATGTACTTAGTGGATAAAAGTTCATATAGGGCTAAAAACTTGGCGTTGTTGGTGAATGGTGGTGGAGATTTAGGATGGAGAGTGGGGGGTTATAGGTAAAAGTTATTAAGAGCATTCATGGGGTTGTGGGGTACTTTAGGAGGGGTGCGGAAGGGGACATACGGGGGGAGGGGGTGTGGAGCGATATTGTGAATGTTGGTGAAGACACTACTAATTTTTTGACATGTACTCACTAAAACTTTTCCTCACTAAAATTTTTAAAAGTCACCAAAAATAAAAAATAAACAAAAAAAAATATAAAAGTAAAAATTTGACATATACTTACTAAAACTTTTCCCCACTAAATAATTCTTAAAAGTCACCAAAACATAAAAAAGTAAAAAAATATATATAAAAGTTACGGAAAAAATGCTCCACCAATGAAACATATCTCTTTTATTATTGTGATATTTAACGCATCTCTTTTTCCCCAAAACAAATAAAAACGCATCTCCTTTTCCCCAAAACAAATAAAAACGCATCTCCACCACCACCGTAATATCCTCCACCACTGAAAAAATGCTCCACCACCGTCGTCATCCTCCACCACCGTAACAGAAGACTGCAATTAACTCCACCGTTTTCTATTATTTGCATATTTTATTTACAAATAAAATATTTTAATAACTCTGTGTGTACACGCGGGCTATATTATTATTACTTTGCCTTTAGAAGAATCGAAAAGCGTAAAAGATGGAAGGTGAAATTTTTTCGCTTGATGTATTTGAGTATTAGGTTTCCATTTAATTTTTTTCTTCATATATTCAACTCTGTTAGAGTACTTGAGGTGCTTTTTTCACAATTTACAATCAGGTCCTTAACTATTAAAGACGAACCATTAGGTACATGTGTATCTTTGTAGTTTTTCTCTTTTGAATTATTAAAACGAAAATCTTTTCAATTTTTGACAAATGAGAAAATATTTAGATTTTTTAATTAAGCATACTTAAAATAAATAAATAATAATTAAGAAAGTATTACCATATTACCTAATAAAGAATATTTTTTTTTCGAAATACGAAAATCTCCACTAAAGGTTTTTCTTTATTATATAATAAAAAATTTACACATTAAATTTCATTTTTACTTATTTTATTATTAAATTAATTAAAACTCAATTTACATTACTAAAAACATTTTATATCATTCACATACAAACACATATTCTTATCCATCGATTGCCAAACAATAAACTAATAAAAAAAACACCGCACCTACTACCACTAAAACCAAAGAAAACACCCGTTGTGATGCTTTGAGAAAACGAAGATCGATTTACATAACTTTGTGATATATCAGCATGTTCAAAGTTCAAACTTAATTCAATGTTTTCATAAAAAGAAAAGACAAGTTATAAGTGCGACAACATGAAGGGATATTGGGCAACTCAAAATCATTGGCTTATTCCAATAAAAGAGGAAATGTAGCATTTCTCTTAAAATAAACATGAACGAATCCAAATCCATATGAAATTCACCCTTTTCTTTTTTATGCCTGCCTACGAAGTTGACCAATAAGATTATAACATATACATTTAAATACGTGATGATGCATGCTACAGCCATTTACTACTCCACTTGCTTATAAAGTACTCCGTATTATTTTTCCTTTTCATAATATATTATATTTAAGTACTTATTACAACTTTCCATGTAACTTCAGGTTCTTGACTTTTATGTTAGCCTGTTAGGTGTGTGTATACATTATCCAAACCAAATGGATGTACTTTTAAACTTAAACCATATTATAATTAAGGGGTAATGTTTAAAAAAAGTACTAAACTTGCCACCATTTCTTCTTCAGTGAATGAACAAAATTTTTATTTCGAGGGTAATATACTTTCAAATTAATCCTCTTTAGGGTATTTTATGAACAATGGACATTTTGCCCTATTACCCGTAAGAGGAAATGGCAAGATGATACTTTTTTTAAATAATAATAATGTACTTAGCCGCATTAAAAACGTGTTTTGGCTAAGAAAACGAATAAGAATTAACAAGGGTAACGATTTGTGATAGGAAACGAATGTATTTTGGCAAGAATTTGATCGTGACGATCAAACTCAATAGGGTTATGGGATAAGATGCCGGAATTGATCGCTTGATACTGAGTTGATACAATCTTACAGGAATCAAGGAGATTCAAATAAGAATTGAGCTCAAGAATTAGTTAATGGGATTTGTTATGGTTTCTCGACTTGTAGAAGTTTATTACAAGAGAATTACAAAATCAAACCGCTACAAATGTGAAATGAATTGTGTTATATACAAATGAAATGATGAATGGTCAGAACGGCTTTTCCCGCTAAAATGGTAAGGGTTAAAAGTGCTTATTTGAACCCCACACGCTATGCACGCGATACTTATTTAAACTCATGTCCTTTGCAAATGGAAGTGGGCGGTGGAACTAAATTATCTTAATAAGTAAATAGTGTAAACTTAAAACAAAACATTTTTATCATAGATTTAACACAATTATAAATCATTAAATAATTTATCTTAATACATATCCAAAATTTAATATAATTAAAACTAGAGCAAATTATAAAAAGGATCATACTTGCCATCATTTGCTCTTGCATAAGTAAGAGGGCAAAATGTCCAACTGCTCATGAAAATACCCTAAAGAAGATGAATTTGAAAGTATATTACCCTCAAAATAAAAAATTTGTTCACACTCAAGAAGAAAGGGTGTGCAGTTTAAGATTTTTTTAGCTATTTGCCCTATAATTAAATAAAAGTTGTGTAGTTGTAGGAATAGTCAAATAGACTATTTGACATTTCATACTTGATAGCATGATTAATACTAGTATACTACGTGGAAATTTCTTATCTTTATTTCAGTCGCTACATATATATTTTCGCTTGTCTCTACACTAGTAACACTTTGACTTTACTAACGTATGTACTTAGTGGATAAAAGTTCATTTAGGGCTAAAAACTTGGCGTTGTTGGGTGAATGGTGGTAGAGATTTAGGATGGAGAGTGCGGGGTTATAGGTAAAAGTTATTAAGAGCATTCATGGGGCTTGTGGGGTGCTTTAGGAGGGTGGGAGGGGACATACGGGGAGGGGGGGTATTGTGAAGGTTGGTGGAGAGATCGATGGGTTGGGGTTGACTTCACTTCTTTGTGTTTGGGGTGCTTGGTGATGGGAGGGATATTAGCTTTTGGGTGGATAGATGGGTAGATAAGAGCATGCACATCCATAACTTGAGTTATAGTTTAACACCTGTCACGTCAGCGCCACATAGTTTTAACATTTCACCTTAACATCCCCAAAAAACACCCACAACAATAACATCCCAAGTTAAAAAAAAAAATGTTACGCCCCATTTCCACCTTTGATCGGATTTAAAAAAAAAAAAAAAAAAGAGAGACTTTTGACGCGGAACGTTTGAAATATAACAGTCTCATAAAACACTTCTTTAAACGATCGAATATATAAAATTTAGATTTTGAGACCATTCCACACGAAACTAGAATCAAATGTCTTTTAAACGACTTGTGATACGAACCATGACGACTTACGGATTAAAAGTCATGACTTAATGAAAACTTATAAAAAATATGTCGGGACGGGATGACGTCGTCGCTAAACCATTAGAAATAAAAGTAAATCACGTAACACATAATTTCCGCCTTATCTAAGTTTAAACTTCTTTAAAGAAAAGTACACAACTACAGCCATACTGGATAACAACAGCTTTAACTTGTAGGTAATTAGTGAGACTATAAATTCCTTTTTATTTCCTATGCAAGAGGTTTCTTGTAGCAACCAAAAGGAATTGCAGCATCAAATATGTCGAAGCAGTTGATCCACACAGTTCCCGTTTTCAACACACGCATTAAGGTGTTAGCGGTGTCAAGATCTTGTGTGAAAACACCAGCAGCCAGTCCAAAATGAGTTGCATTAACCATCACCAAATGGCCTAGTGGTAAGGTCCTTGACTTTTATACAAGAGGTCAAGGGTTCAAACCTCACTAGGTGTGTACATTTGGGGTGGCCACGGAGGTTCACCGCTACCGACTCCGGCTATCCAAAAGGGTAGTTGCCCTGGATTAGTCGGCTCGAATGTCGAGTCGAAACCCGTATACCCAAAAAAATGAGTTGCATTTGAACTTTGAATGACCTCATTCGTATCCTTATATAATAATAAAAGAAATGGTAAATGAAGAATATAAAATAAAAAATGAGAAATGAGCACAAATATTTGGGGCTGGTTCCATAGGTTCACAACTTACTTGAATTTCAGAATCTACTGTTCTGGTCCAAAAATCTCATCTATCAAGTATCTTACAAACTTTGAGCTCAGTTCACCAATTCACTGAGCTTACCTTTTTCTTTGTTTTCTCATCAATAAACCTATCATGTGTAATCCAAAGCATCCCTCCACTACATTTGAATGGATTTTATACACGTTTGTTTTTCATTTGAATAGATTTCAGTTCCTGTTTGTTTTAATGGGATATTATTGCAAGGAAAAACCTGCTGGCTTCCCATTGAAGATGCCTTTTATGTCAATCGCTCAAAAAGCTTTTCATTTTCTTCATGCAAACTCTGAAAAAGATTTTAATCACAGATCAGTAATAACTTTCACGATATTCAGTAATGTGGTTTTGTGTTCTCAAAACCACAAAAGTAGCATACCTCAATAAGGGCATCACGCTTCTGGAGTTCTTTCAGTTTCTTGGTAACAACAGCAAACTCTGCTTTTTCCTGTTGAGTCTAACCTGATTTTGGACGTATTTTCGATGGACCGGAGAGTTGCATTTAGTTGTGCCTCAATGCTTTTCAGTTTTTCCTACAGCATACTATTGCATATAGCCTCATAAGTAGATCCACTATTATGTGAAATTAATATAAATCGACCAATTAGTATTGCATCAGCCTCACAAAATGTTAACCATTTTGACTCAACTTGTTGTGACCCATTGCCCAACTCCAGATTATCTTATCACTTTAAAAAGATCAATACAACGTAATGATATAATAACATTCAATATCTGGGCTATGGGGGCTGTTTGGTTTAGCCTATTATCTGGGCTAGCTTAAATATCTGGGCGATGGGGGCTGTTTGGTTTAGCCTATTATCTAGGCTTCCGTTTCGGCCTTCTTCTCTGCCTCTAATACAATACATACATACGTATATGATGAGTAGTGTTGCACCATTTTTGGTGTCAAATACTGTTGTGCACAAAATTTAGTTACTGTAATTCAACCCAAAGGTGAATTGATAATATAAAAACCAAAGGTGGCAATCTCAACCAATTTACTTCTGAATTAATTAATTTGGGTCATGTTGTTCTTAGCTCTAAAGGGTCAAATGGGCCAGATGAGAAGATATAGTCAAAAAATTGTGTTCAAATGGGTCGAACATGCCAAAACTCACCCAAAATGAAATTCCAATGCATATAAGTAGTGTCTTGCTTCAAGAAAAGCCAAGTTGCCCCTACCAAAAGTACCCATTATCACCCGCCTACCTTTTGACCCTCTACACATGACCCTTTTTTCACCTCTATAAAATTTGAATACTAATAATATCACATACAAACAGCCGAAAGTGAAAAGGGTTGAAACATACCATTTCCATGCCGAGATCTAACCCACTGCATAACATAATTAATAATGTTAGAAGTTGAAAAAAAATCATAATAGTTGAAGGTGGCAAAATGTTGGTAGTTGCCCCTGTTTAGTAACGGGTCAAAACATATAGATTTGAGTTGGTTGGGTTAGCCCAAACACTTTTTTGTCCAACTCTTTATAACTTATTAATGTGCAAAAAATGGTTAAAAAGAAACGTATTTTTCAAATATTAGTAATTCTGTTAGCATAATGATTTTAGAGGTTGTACACAATAACCTGATTCGACCCAACATAATTACATGAGCGGATTTAGGGATATCTGATAAGGATTTGACATATTAAAAGAAGCAATTTGAAATCCTAACTTCACCTTATGATCTTTGTGCCGTTGTGTCTCGTGAGCATACACTAACATCAATGTTGCTTTCTCACTCGAAGCCCCGGCCATTAATAGACCCATACTAATAGCAGTCGGCTCACCCGCAACAACACTGTCTGTATACAACACAATATTCAACTCATGATAAATACCTTCATCAGCAGTCCCTAAGCAAGCACCATGTTGAACAACCCTGCAACAAAATATGCAGTATAGGTTGGGATGTGAGTATATATCCATAGGTGAGTCGGAGATAAGAGTATACCCTTGGGTTAACCGATCCGTCCCAAGCCATCGGATTGGCAGTCATGGATTCTAAACCAGCATCAATCCCAATATCTTAAAATCCAGCTTTAATAGCCGCAGTTACATCAGCAACTACCTGAAGACCCGAGGAACATTGTCTGGTTTTGGTCCTAACTGGAACAGTTTCTGAGGAGTAGGCAAATCATATATTAGAATCATCTTAGATCTAGGTAATCAGGTACTGCACTATCTCGAGTCTTGGACATACCAGGAAACCCAGCATAGAAAAAGGAATGCATTCTACCCCCAATATTTGTTTTCTAATAGCCAAGTAAGAAACGTCGAAAGAAAGAAACTATTCAAATCATTATTGTCGTTAAACCTCTTTTTCATATTTAAGTAACAATTGCTTCATTTTTAATTTTGAGATGCCACTGTTATATTACCTTTACATGCATTTTTGAAAATGGAAAGAGCTGATTTATCAACAAATACATTAAACTCCACTTAACGTGACAGTCTCAACCTTCGACAATCTCAACAGAAGAATATCCTTGATCGACGTAATCCCCATAACTAATTAGTTAGTGTCCGGGCACTGCAATTTAAAAATGAACCACATGAAACTAAGCGTCTGAAAACGTTAAAAACAAATAAACAAAATATGTGGTGGCATGGAAATTCAATAACCACACAGTCCCTTGTCAAGTTGTCATAATTATGAGATCCAAGATAATAAGGTGGAAAAATACCTTCCCCGATGCAAAAAAGTTCAGCACGATCATCAAACTGCCCATCGATATGACAACATATGGTCATAGGACTTCTTATTAGCTACAGGGAGAATACAAACAATTTAAAGTAACAATAGTTGAGCTAAAATTGTTAAATAAAATAATTAATGAATAACGGTAATATGTTAAATAAAATAATAGAAAACAAAAATATTGTGCTCATGTATTACTATATATACTAAAAGCCGTTGAACAGTGTTTGCAAAGCAAGCATTAATTGCTAAGTTTCACAACTTGGCAAAAATAGTCCATGAGGTTTAAGTGTCGTTGCAAAGTAAGTCATGTAGCATTAGTTGCTATCTATAGCAATTTGGCAAAAATAGTCCCTAAGATTTAAGTGACGTTGCAAAGTAAGTCCTGTAGAATTAATTGCTATCTATAGCAACTTGGCAAAATTAGTCCCTAAAGTTTAAGTATCGTTTTTTTTGGGTAAAGGGTTTCCCCGGTAAATATATTACTCCAAAAAACATTTAAGTACAAAAGATATGAGTGAAGTCTCATATCTCAGCCCGTTACATAGGCGGTAAAGCTAACAAAACAAGACACTTCCTATTCTTAAAACAGTAAAACAACCACTACTCACTAGATTACATTTGACACAAAACCAAGCATAACCTATCGTCTAGATTGCTTACTACCACGGCCTTGGAGCTTCTTTGAAGCCAATCCCGCTGCATCGCGCGGGTTTTCACACTCGTTACAAATAAAAGAACAATCATAAGTATGAAACAATTAAATGATGGTTACAACATTGTGATTTGGAAACATATTTCAAATCCTTGACTTCTCTTTCAAAAACTATTACTCCCTACCCACCTTTCTAAAACATATTTGCTAATTATAATCTCGTTTACAAATAGTTTTAATAAAAAAAATAATTATGTATTTCTAGTTGACTAATGTGATTAAAATGTTTTTTCTTGCTAGATTAAAAACATAAAATTTTATGTATATATGTTTTTATTAATTTATTGTTTTTAGCAATGTTGCAAAAATCGCGAATCGGTAGTCGGGCGGTCGACCTCCATGTAGCTTGTAATCGGTCTAGGCGGGATTAATCGGTGATTAATCGGATTGGCATTTCCGACAAGTTTTTAGTATTTTCGGCAAATTTTAGGTATTTTCGACAAGTTTTAGGTATTTTCGACAAGTTTATGTATTTTCGGCAATATTTTTCTTGAAAAACATCTTGTAATAGATATAAACAAGGACCATAAGTTATTCAAACAATTTTATGGGTAGTTTTAAGTATTTTCGGCAAGATATGAAGGTTTTCGACAAGTTTGACCACCATTGACCACGGTTGACCGATTTGTTTGACCGATTTACATAAATCGGAAAGGTTGGTGGCCTTGCAGCACCTAATCGGAGATTAATCGGCCTTGTAGGCCTTGTTTTGCAACACTGGTTTTTAGATAATGATTTAGATTGAAAACTATTTTTTTTTATTGAAGCAATTTGTAAAGCAACAATATTTTGCTAGTTGCGTTATAAGTGGCATTTAGTTTGAAAATGGCTCCACTCCACAACCTGCCCCAAGTCATTACACCTCGTGCCAAATCCACCATCCGTGTTATATGGCATTTCCTTTTCTTGTTTATTTTGTCTTTGTATTTAAGTGATGAGGGAGGGTGTTTCTAAGTTAAGTTATAGGTCCTGAGTTATAGGGAAAAGTGCTATGGTGACATCTTTTTGCTATAACTCGAACCCTAGTGGCTCATGGGCACCTTACACCTCAGCAAACAATTTAAAGTTGTTTTACCGCCTAACGAAGAGAGATCAATCTAGATAATTTGTTTTTAACATATAGAGTGTCAATTCTTCATCCAAAAAGAGATCATGGCAAAATATTTGTAACCTATTATATGAAAATTGTTTTCAACATGACAACTTTAAATTTAGATAAAACAAATTCATAATCTTGCCTTCAACAAAATTCTTTAACAAAAATCAGTCTTTGAGCCATAATCTCTTTCAAGTCTTAGCCTAAAAAATCATTAGATCATCAAAATCTTGATGTTTAGTTGAAGATCTAAATAGAATGATTTAGGAATCTAATTGATGCAGGATTTCCGATAAGGATTTAATATTTATAGATCTCATCTACCTAAGGTCTACCTAATGCACTAACGAGCAGTAAACCCGATCGTGCGTAGTATAGAAGGTGGTAAAGCTGAGGTCGTTCCCCAAGAGCTATGTAGATGAGGATCATATTAAGTCTAAGTGTCACGTGTTTTAAATTGGTTTTGAGGTTGAAATGATTTATTAAACTAAAAAAAAAGAAATAAATGCGCAAAGTAAATAGAGGTTGTGATCAATGGAGAGAAAGTGTGCTAACCTACTTAATCATCTTATTATGTTATGTCTATGTTTAATTACTTCTAATTGATTCAAGTTGGGGTTTAAGTCGCTAGGACAGCATTTGGTCAATTCGTCCTAACCTATCAACTAAGGCTCCTACCCGACGTCAAAGTTGAGGAGTCGAGGGTCTTAAGTCACCTAAGCCAATTCATTAAGTACCCTACATGTAAGATTCGAAATAATGAGTGCCTGAGCGCTAGCATCTTAGACACTTATCCCTAACTTATTAAGTTCGTCAATACGAACGGTGATTATTTGGTCAGTTCGCACAAGAGAGGAAGGGTCGTCAGTTGGTCAATTCTTAGCCTTCCCAACTCTATCTACCAATTTAGGGTCAGTTGGTCAATTCTCCTAAGCAACTAGATACGACCGCATTTCAAAACTACCGAAGCTAGGGTAACTACCATCGAATTATGCATGCATACACTAAAAACATTTATATAGAAGCATGAAAACACAAACAATACATTCAAGGAATCATAACTAGGCTAGCACCAAAGGTACTTAGCCGATCATATTCAAAGATACAATAAATTCAATGTTTAACGTAATGAAAGACATGAATTAAAGTAAAAGATAGAAATGATCGCTAATGCTTATCGATATGGTATGATTCCTCCCTTGGAGATGGCTTTGTATGCTTCGTATGATCTTCCTTTGGAACCCTCTTCACGTTCTCTGCCTTTGAGTTGTGAGTGAATGATGTGAAATGCAGCTTTGCTGTAGTTAGCAATAGGGAAAGGTTACGCCGTAACAATAGGGAAAGGTTACGCCGTAACAATAGCTTAAGTGCGGGTGATAGTAGCGATACACACCCTTAGGGTGGAAATTTGCTACGTAAGGAGAGGGTGATGGGTGATTTATATGCTCAAAAGAGTGTGCTTCATTCATTATAACCTTACCTAATTCTATTGGTGTAGCGGGTGAATCAAATCTCTCTCCTAAAAATGGATCATCTTCTATCATCTTCAAAGATTCTTAGTTAAGGATCCATCTTGACCTAATAAACCCGGTTTAAACCCATAATGTTTCTTGTTATCAACCATGAATGGGTGATATAAGTGTGTAAGGTCATGGGTTACTCCTATATTAGCTTCCACTCTACATGGCCTAGAGTCTACCACCTTTATCAAGCAACTACCCGGATTATTTATTTTGATGGGTGGATTGGGGCCTAATTCAATTCCAAGATTCACATCTAAAGACGGAAAATTGGGTAAGGTTTTGGTCGAGGCTCGGTTTATCAAAATTAGGAACTTCCCTAGGACTAGAGAGAGGTCATGACAACAAGCATCTAAACCTACATTCTCTAGTGGCGTTGGTCCAAAGGTTCTATATCAATCGGGGTTCCTATAGTCTCTTCTACTTATCCCGGTAAGTTATAGGCGATGTGTGTTTCTCAGTGATGGTAGGGCTCGTGGGCTTGGAGTTTCCACCTCATTCTCCATTATATCTAGATCTCCTAAATGTTCATTAGTATGATCTAACCCAAATACACTCCTAAGCATCTCAAATCCTTCTTTGGCCATTTCAAATTCTTGGTCCGATTCATAAGAATTGTTCTCAAAAACTTGACTACTATGTTCTATTTGCCTAAAGGATTCCTCACGCGTGTCATATGTTTTGAAGTCTATCCCACACATGCAACTAAGTATTTCAACTCTAACCATCTCACAATCTTGTTCGGGTTTAGGTTCCATGTTCTTAAAAACTAGGTCTTTTTTATCATGGTACCTAAGATCATTCAATAGATGGTTTATGCTTAGGAGGCTTTTCTCAAAAAATTTCCAGATGGTCTTACTAAAAGGAGTTGATCCTAACAATGATCGTTGAATAGAAGTCACACAAGCACAAAATTTATCAAATCCATCCAACGTTACACCCGTCTCCTTTTGGATATCTCTAAGATCACTCACAAATTCATTAGAACAATAAAAAGCAATCCAATCTGCAAAATTCAATTGTTCCTCATTTGTTAATGATTCAAATGCAACTTCACTTGCCATAGCGACAAATGAAAAGGGTTTTACTTAACACAAACACAAAGAAGGGGATAGACTACAAGGAAGCTAAAATGAGAAAAAGCTACTTGATAGGAATCAAGCAAGGGAACCTAAACGAGGTGGAAATCTAACTAGCTATTCTATTCCAAGCAATGCGCTAAAACTTGATAACGCTACACGCGCCGTCGGGGTCAAAGGAACTTCCTTTTCGTCGAAAGGTGTTTTTCAACACCCCAGGCAAGGAACCTAATCGTTGTAGTGTAGTATTAGGGTAAGCCACGGAATTGATATCGCTCTCTAGGGAATAGAATGCTAGTGAGAAGTTACTACGCTAAGGTTGGGGTTGAGGAAGATTATTTTTATCTTTTATGTTTTTTAGGAAATGGAAAGGTACGAATCTCGGGGTTTGAATTTGGGGGGGTTGGTATTTCTACCGATTACTCTACTCATCTAATTATCTAATCTAGTGGTGTATGTAGTCTATGTCTAATTATTGTGTTCTCGTATGATGATTTAAAGATGTGTTTACTTAGGTTTTATTACTCCTTAATTATCTCCTATTGATGGTTGAATTGTCACGTCCTTATTCTTAATCGCGTTGTGTGTCTAAGGTCGTAGGGTATGCGTTTATCCCTATCTCTTTGAAACTACCAAAGGTTAATGAGTACAAAATCTCTAGGATTTATAAACTTTAACTCTAAGGTACTCTTCGGATGGTTTAGCCTACAATGACTCTAGGTACTATAAGCTAAGGTTCACAAAGATTAATCAAGCATTAACTACACAACGGATGACCTATCGCAATACTAGATCATTAACAATTAAGATAAGAGACTGTGGAGTTTGATAGACTCCTTGAGATCGTTTTGAGCCTTAGGGTTTAACAATAACATATACATACGCAGCGGAATAACAAAGAACAATTATGTTATTGACACAAGGTTTCATTCACCATCACCTCCAATTATGTTAATAACTTGTTGTCTAAACTATAACAAGGATCAAAGACTTGATCTTGGAGGTTAACTAACCCTAGACGTTTATAGGAACACGTCTAGAAAACTAAACTACTAACTAAACTAATAACCTAGGCGTTTACAATAAACTACACGCCCTAGGTTACACACACACCCCTTTAGTCGACTACATTATGGAAGACTTGTATTAAAACCTACACCCATGTCCTCTTTATATACTAGAGGATTAGGGTTTACAAAATACTACAAAGGACTAATAAATAAAACTTCTTTGCAAGCAAGTCCTTTCATCTTTTGTAGGTTTCCTTCTTGTCGATTAAGTCCCTCTTGTTTCATTCTTTTGTCTTATCAACTCAAACGATAATTCCCAAAAATCTTCCCCTAGTTGATAATGACAAACCATTCTTGAACGAACTTCCTTAGATGAAGTAGAGAAATTGAGATCGTGGATCTTACCATGAATGAAACAAGTATGTCTTCCTTTGTCTTCCCTTAATCCATGCCATGCCACTCCAACATCTCTTCCCCTTTTTGTTATTATCCAAATAGGGAACGTATGCAAATAATGATCTTGACCACCACGAACCAATATTTGTGCTTTGATACCACATGTTAGAATCGATGCTCTAGGTTGTTTAGACCTTATCTAGGATTATCAATAAGCACAAATAACAATGAACAATAATATGTATGCACAGCGGAATAAAGAACTTTCACTGTTATTATATCAAGGTTTCGCCATCATCATGTGTTCTACAAAACACATCTACAGCCCCAATCCTAGACGATCAACTCTAAGACGGTTACACAACAGGGATCAATGATCCTTGGGGCTAAACACTATAAGTCGACTATCACCTAGTCTAGGCGTTTACATATTCACGCCCTAGACCTACACACACACACACCTTTGGTGTTTTACATCTTGACACACATAAAACCTAATTCCCTATATCTCTTTATATAATAGAGATACTAGGGTTACAAATGATTACAAGGGACTAGATAATAAATACTTCTTTGCCAAGTAGGTCCCTTGTCTTTCATTGTCTTCAACAGTCCTTCATATTTCATGTATTTTGTCTTATCAACTTAAATATAATTCCCAACAATCTTCCCCTAGTTGATAATGACAAAACCAAATAAGCACGAACAAGTATGTCATGAAAGATAAACAAACTTCCCCTTAAACATGCAATATCACCAAGGATCTTCAAGTTGCAAATCTTCTATGTAATGCCTTCTTCCCCTTTTTGTCATAATCCACTAGGAGACGCTAAGTAAAAGCAACTTTGATTCCAACCACCACAAACCAATATCATACGACTAATCCATCCTTCTAATGCCTCAAGATACCCGCCATGAAGATCACCAAAAAGCTTGCTAAAAATGAAATTAAGGCAAAAGAAATCAACCAGAGTATAAATACCAACAAGTAGTAGTAAAATCTTCCTCGAATGATGCATGTAAATAACCATAAGAACTTGTTTAATAACTAACCACCATGGTCACAAATACGTTGTAGTTCCAAACCATGAAGAACATAGTACCACCCAAATACTAATAAAGATGACTATAATCGCATTTGAAACCAAGTAGTAGTAACATGAAGAATAGTTCTTTGGTTAAATAGTAGAGACCATGTAAAAGTGAAAACTTCCCGAACATGAACATGATATCTACTTCAAGCAATGTACACACAGTATGTCCAATAAACTCCGTACTAAAAACTTGAACAACTTCCAAACTTTCTATGTGTGTGACCCAATCTCTCATGTGTGTGTCGCCAAAACCCAAATAAATATCACGCACTACTTCCCCTTAAATCGAAAACCAATCTCCATATGAACTTGAACTCGAACTTGTACAACTTCCCTTCAAGTCCAAAATCATATGAAAACCAAAACCATGTACCATCCACAAAACTGCTTGAACACGTGAACATTAAAAAATATATTACCAAAGGTTTTAGCTCACATCCAAGCATGCACTAAATTAATACGAGGTTTTCCATTAATGCCCAAACAGGTCACCGACCATATGATTAGAAGTACTTTCAATATTAGTCACCGACCCATGTGAATTAAAACCAACGACCAATTAATTCATAGAATAAACAAATCAGTACAAGATTTAGCTTACCCACGTCACCAATCAAGATTCTACACAATAATATTTGATACTTGCACTCACTTGCCCACGTTTATCGTATAGATTAATTAAATTGAGCAGCACCATCATTCTCAAGGCAATATTAAAAGACGTTTACCTCCCATGCCAATCAATAGCAGTAGTAATCAAAAAACCTTGTAGCAGTGGTAACAATCAACGAGCAGTGGAAACGGATAAGGTACCAGTGGTAACGAGTTCTAGAAGTGGAAACGATAAACACCAGCGGTGGTAATGACTCATGAGCAGTGGAAACCAATCCTGCTAGCAGTGGTAACTCGCGAGTGATAGCAAGGGTAACGAAGTAGCAGAGCATAAGATTAGCGACTTTAAAGATCAAAACATATAACCGCGTTTAAAGATTTTAAACCAAGCTCATGTAGCCTTGTATCCACCATGTTATCCATTCTCACATAACCTCCATCTCAGATTGAATTACATCTTGAAGCCCACCAACTGATTCTAAGTTAGGTTATCACAAAAACCCTAACAACTTAATCTTGCCAAACTGTTAAACAAATCGCATAAAGATCCAAACTTGCTTACTTAATAACACGAGATTAGGGCATCAAAAATAATATAACCAACTTCCATTATGAATTTAGAACAAGTATGCACGAAATCAAAGAAGTTGAGATCATAAAAACCTTAAAATTCGACCTTGAAAAACTCTGTCAGGAGCCAACTTCGACAGTGAATAACTTTCGCATAAAAGCTCAGATCGACGATCCCTTCGGTCGAAAGTTAGATGGGTATATAGAGAACGTCCACCTAAAATTTCGTCACGATCCAACGGTTAATGAAAACGTTATGATCATTACAAAACAGTGCTGCAGAAACATATACGAAAATTTTCAGATTCGAATTTCTTCATCTTTTCGCCATTTTCTTCGAGAAACCTTGTAGATCCTAGATATCAAGAGCCACCCGCTCTGATACCACATGCTATAATCGATGCTCGAGGTTGTTTAGACCTTATCTAGGATTATCAATAAGCACAAATAACAATGAACAATAATATGTATGCACAGCGCAATAAAGAACTTTCTTTGTTATTATATCAAGGTTTCGCCATCATCATGTGTTCTACAAAACACATCTATAGCCCCAATCCTAGACGATCAACTCTAAGACGGTTACACAACAGGGATCAATGATCCTTGGGGCTAAACACTATAATTCGACTATCACCTAGTCTAGGCGTTTACATATTCACGCCCTAGACCTACACACACACACCTTTGTCTGATGTTTACATTGTTTGACACACCTAAACCTAATTCCCTATATCTCTTTATATAATAGAGATACTAGGGTTACAAATGACTACAAGGGACTAGATAATAAATACTTCTTTGCCAAGTATGTCCCTTGTCTTTCTTTGTCTTCAACAGTCCTTCATCTTTCATGTATTTTGTCTTATCAACTTAAATATAATTCTCAACAGAGACAACCAATCAATATTCAATAATTAAGTTTCATATTCCCTAAGCAAACACACAAGTAAATTAGCCGGACATGGGAAACATGCAAGCATACACACAATTAATTGAAGACATACTTGAATTAATGAAGTAAAACACTTATCTTGATGTAAGATAGGGTATGGAACCCTAAAATCTTGTATAAGACAACCTTGGTTCGGTTTAGGTTTTACTCCAAAAGACTACACATCGAAAACTAAAAATTCGGATTCTATATATAAGATTACACATGAGACGGCGCCACCCTTTAATTTGTGACGCCGGGTGGCCGTCATTAGGTTTTCGCCTTGGCCAAATTAGTCTTGCGACGGCGTCACCTTATGCTTGTGACGCCGTCCCTTCATCCTCGACGTAGTCGGATCAAATCTAGGTCGTCTGAGTTGACGCCTACTCTTTTAAAACTGAAGCCGTCATTTGTAAATGAGCAATTTACATCGAGCCACAAAAGTTGTCCGACGGCATCGCAAGTTTGTGTCTGACGTCCCTTCGGGCCCAAAGACTGAGTGTCTCGATTCTTGACTTTGGCCATTTTCTTCAGATATTCGCGCTTTTCGTCCGAATAAGTGTCATTCCAGCATTTTGCCTTCAAGATACCTAAAAGTGAAAAGGAACGATATTAAGTAATAACATACAAAAGTGATCAAATAAGGGCTTAAACGACCCTCAAAAGGTACATTTAAAACCTTATCAAATATCCCTACACTTGGTATTTGCTTGTCCTCAAGCAAATGTGCTTTTAGCCAATCAATTTATAGGTTAGAGGTCATGAAGCATTAGTTTAGAACGATTCACAACACATATAAGCCCATGAAAGTTATAACAAGCACGAAATTACATACTAGCACCTCACATGGGGTGTTTGGATACTCACATCTCTCGGGTGTATATGAAATATAACAAGTTGGAAATGGAAGGTAAACACTCATTAACCGGTCCTAGTACATAGATTACCATAGGCTTGAGACTAGATCAAACCTCCATCGCTTTGGCGTAAGCACCTAGGAAAGACTATCAAAAAGGTCTTTTAAAGGGTTGTAATGTTAGGCTTACGGTAGGGAAACAAAGGGTTTGGTGGGATAGGCTATTTAGTGGTGGCAAGTCAAAAATCTTTATGTTACAAGCATGAGTAGAATGGCGTTGCTAAGCCAAGACTCGACACTCTAGACTCTAGATAACTGAAACAAACAAACATAAATTTAAAGATAGATGTAGGATGGTAGCCCGTATTTTTTTTTCTCAACACTCTATTTTTTTTTCTTTTTCTCTTTTTCTATTTTTTTTTTCGATTTTTTTTTTCATACACTTTTACTCTACCATCCTCTACGATAACATCAAAATGATAGGGATTTATAGGCACATCCCTACACTTGAGTTTTTATTACTCTAACACTAATTTGACCCTAATTGAAAAGATCAAAACACTTGGAGTACATTATTATGCAAATAAAGGGAATTTGAATTTAACGTTCCTTCCGTCATCTCATAAAATTTAACTTTTCCCATGAGTCCCAATCGTCTTAAACCGTGTACAAAGGATATGACTCGACTTAGCAACTTATGCAAGCAACTAGATAATTGAACTAAGGGTTAAGTGTGATAACAATAATGCACTAAAAGAAAGTGCATACAAGGTAGGCTAAGGCGATTTGGGTGTACATTTGGGGGTGGATTGTAAACAATGCTCTTCATTGATATTCCGGAAAATCGAAACATCACGAGAACCGCGAAAAGGATAGGCTCTGAGTCTGTGGGATTTTGACTATGTAAATGTTGCTCAATGAGCACTCTTTGTGGGTGATGATAGTTGTAAGTTTGTAACTGCACCATTTTGAAGTAGTGACTATTATTGTACTATAAAAAAGAGATAGTAAAGCATTTACTAAGATAACTAAAATAATGCATAGATAAATAAAATGTATATTAACTACTTGTTTTTATTTATAAGGTTAATTCTCTTGTAATGGATAAAGAGGTAGTATAGGCGTATAGCATTTACTAAGATAGTTGAGACTTCACCATTTTGACTGTGTGACTTTGACATGGTCAATGGACACACTTTTTTTAGTTCAGATGCAAAAGTTTCAAGTTGTTTTTGTATACATATTTAAGGTTGTTATCTTATTTCTTCCTATCCAAGTAAAGGTTGGACAAACTTATAAGTTATAACTTTTTTCATGGTTTCTAAAACAAATTTAAGGTTGTTATCGATTTCAAGTGTCACTAACTTGAGTATGAAAGTTACTAACGTGTGAACAATTGTCATATTATTTAGTTAATTTAAATCAAGTTTTTAAAAGTTAGACACGTTTTTGTGACTGATTCGCCTAAAACTAGCCTACTTATTTAGTCAACCACTTGTGAGAGGTCAACTTGGCAAGTAAAAATAGAAAGAGGCAAATGCAATAATCCGAGGTAGTACAGTTATATTCCCGGGTCGTTTATTCCCCAACGAGGTTGTGATATCCTGTGATTGAACAAATGTGTTATATAGCTTGGTTGATTAGGAATAGGGTTATGAATGATTTGTCACAATACTAAAAGTATGAATAACTCAAATGAGTTATATCAACTAATAAGTACGATCAAAACCCTAGAAACGTAAAGCGTATTAAAACAAATCGATTATAACTATAGTAGATATTTGCACGTCTTAGCGACTTAAATGCAAATTAAAGAAAATTAAAAGTTAAAATCTATTAAATAAACGCTATCACTATTTTTAAAGTGATGAGCGTTTAAAACCTAAAACGCACGTTTAATAAAATTACGTAAACGTACAAAAATAAAAGTAAAAGTGATCAATATAAACCCCACAAATGTGAAATTTATATTTTGAGATCCTAAGAATAAAAGAAAATTATTAGAAAAGAAAATTATTTATTTAACTTATATATTATTTATTATTCTATTTATTCTATTTAATATTAATTATTAAGTAATTAAACTAAAATTAATTCTAAAATTACTAGATGACAAAAGAAAATCTAGAAAAATTTATAAAACTACTTTAATATAAAGAGATTTATTAAAATAAAAATTACGAAGTGCTTATAAATAAGCTAAAAGAAAATAAAATAGATAGTTTCTAATAAATAGAAGTTATTACTATAAGTATTTTTGGCTTTTTGTGGTTTTTATTTTATAAAACTATTAAAATACTTAAAATAAGAAACTAATACAAAAACAACAAAATTGAAACCAAGAATAAGCACCGAAAGTGCTTATTACCCTAACAATTGACTTTTCATTGACTTAGAAAAAATAAGCTCAAATGAGCTTATGTAGGGTCCACTATGGTAGATTCTGGTTCCAATAAGTTACTTGGACTTAAATAAGCTAGACTTGATAATATAAGCTCACTGAATAAGCCAAAAGACCACAATAAGCACTTGCTTATTTGGTTCCTGAGACAGAAAATGGGACAACCTTGTGAGGTAATTCCAGGTGGGGTCCACAGGTTTCAAGGTCAAACAAAGGGTCAATGGTTCAAGCCTGGTAGGAGGGGGTTGGAAGAACCAAGATTTAGGGTGTGGGACCCATGATGAGCTCGAAATAGCTTGTGAAGTGAGGGTCCAACCGAGTTCACTCGGTTTTCTGAGTGAGTGAAATAAGCTAGTAAGCTTAGTAAAAGCTTTAAAACAAGCTTAAGAAAGAAAACAAAAGATAAGTACTATGTATATATGGTATATTAACAAGTATGAACAAGTGTGATCACTGGATTTGGCTAATAAGCTTGGAATAAGCTTTTAAGCACTTCCAATGAGACTGAGATCCAAACACCCTAGACAGACAACCAATATGGCCAAGTTGAGCTTATGAAATAAGCTCAATAGAACTTATTGAATGCTGAACTATAAAGTGGGGCTGGTAAGGATTCCAAAATGCCAAAGCTTGATCAATGGGGGCCACTGGATAGCTTTTGAAGGGCTTATGAAGTTGGGTGGTTGACTGAGTTCACTCAGTGAACTGAGTGAATGGACAAGCTTTAAGCTGTGTGCAGCCCTAGTAAAAGGCTTTGAAATTAAAAGTTAAAGCTTGAACTGTGTAGATGAGCTGCTTAGCTTCTAAATGAGCTAAAGATCACAAGCCAAAGCTTATTGATGAGCTTATGATGGGCTTGTGATTTTGCTTGTTTACACTGATGATCAGTGTAATGTTTGATTTTGTTGCACAAATTTAGAGCAAGATAAGCAGACCAAATAAGCAATCAAAGGCAAACAAGCACTTACTCAAGTAACTAGCCACAAGGGCATCACAAACAACCAAAATACTCAGGCTAACACTCAATACATAAGCTTGTGCAAGCTTGTGAAAGTAGGTGTCAAATCTGTGCAGAGGGGAGTCTTGTGAAAATCACTTAAAATTAAGCACTAATTAAGCACTCTAATCAGCTAGATGAAAGTTAATAAGAATAGCAAAAAGAGATTAGCAACAAGACTATATAAACTTACAAGCTCTAGTCCTAATATCAATCAACAAGCTCACGGTTTAGATTCAAAGTTGATTCAAAATCATGCAAGTCGCAAATTTGACTTTTTAAGTTAATACTAAGTTTGACTAAAGTGAGCTTTGATCTAGATTTACTGATTAAGTATGTTGTATTAAGCTATGATGAAGCTAAATTAAGCTAGATTATCAACTTCTGAGCTAATATGTGGAATATAGTACTTATTACTCTAACAGATTATAGTCTAGGTGGAATTACAAACTAAATTGACTTTTAACTAATGAGACCTAAATATTATGACGAAATGGACTATGATGATCTAGATAAACATGCGACAACAAGTATCAAGGACAATAACATGCATCAACTCAATATGGCGACAGATCCAAACACCCCTAGAAAGGACTGTTTTTGTGATTAGTGTTACTCAACACAGATTTAAAGCATGAAACTGAATTCTAACACTTGATACAGATGAACTAAGATCAAATGGACACAATTACACAGATAATAACAACTATAACCTATTAATCACTACTAAGCTAATTTAACTGTCTAACTTTAACAACTACTAACTATGATTTTTAACTAACAACCTACTGATTTAACACTAGATTATCACTAATCAACATCAACTAAGCATGAATCAAGAAAGATTATACTAAATTAAGAACAAATACAGGTTATGCCAAAAATCAAGAAATTAGCTTACAACTTGAGTTTTAGCCACAACTTAGATCCAAGAACTGAGTACCACACCTATATGCTCTCCACAGAGCACTATAACCAAAGCAATCCAGAATACACTTTGCTCCAAGCTTTCTTCAGATTACTTCTATATTAAATTCTAAATTACTTGATTTCTTTTGGTATTTTCCTTTTTAGTGAATTATTCTTTGGTTAAGAGTTTCTACAAGCTTGCAATAGCTTTCAAAGAGCTAAGTAGTGTTTGTTAGGGTCCTCTAATCAACAAGTATCAACAGAAATTTTAAAGACTTGTAATGAAAATGGGACAAAAATTGAAATACTGAAAACTTGAAAGATAGAATGAAACTGAGTAACAAAGTTGTTTATTACACTTTAGCAAAGCTAACAAACACTTTAGAAACAGAATTTAAAGATTACACTAATGTGACAACTATTTAATTATGCTACGATTGATCATAAACTAGATTACAAATTATGATATGTTCCTCTTCTGTCTTCCTCTGTATTTATCACATGTTTTCATCCCTCTTGAACAAATATCTCATCCCACTTCATCTAGGCCCTTGAAAAAGCTAAAAATCATCCAAACCGTTTAAATCCAAATTTGGCGCCAAAACAAGCCACGTGGTACTGAGGCAGTTTGAGATCAATTAAGGATTCTTGTTACATTGTGGAGGTGTAGGGGACACGTTTGGTGAAGTTTAGACTAATTTGGGGTGGTTTTGCTCAATACTGTGGGTAAGAGTGGTATTTCAGTGAAAATGGGGTGGGAATTCATTTATTGTGGCGTGTTTCTGCTGTGAGAGGTGGTAAAGGAGTGGGTAGGATTAAGGGTGAGCTGGAAATGGTGAGGTGTTGAGTTACAGGTGGAGGAGAGGTGGAAGACGAAGAGGAAAAACGGGGTGCGTTTGGTTTGTATTATTTGACCGGGTCTTGGGTTTGTTGACCGGGTTAATAGTTGGGCCAGGGAAGGATTGGGCCTAGCCGGGTTAAAGGATTTTGGATTGGATTGGATTGGTGATAATACAAAGGGCCCGTTTGGTTTATATTAAGCACAAGGACCAATTTGTAATTTCTGAAAGTTGAGGGGCTTAAGTTGCCAACTTTTCAAACTTCATCCAAGGGACTGAATCTGCAATTAACCATTAGTACAAGGACCATATATGAATATTTTTCCATTTTTAAACCTTAAGGACCTATTATGTAATTTTCTGAAACTTGAAGGGTTAAACTTGTAATTTTCCAAAAGTTTATCATAAGGACCAATATTGCCATTTATAAATAGTATAAGGTTTATTTTTATTATTTTCTTATTTTTTTAAAACCTTAGGGACTAATTTTGACATTTTTCAAACTTGAGGGACCAAAGTTGTAAATTTGTGATTTTAAACTTCAAAGGATTATTTTGAACAACTTGAATCCCAAGGACCTAAAATGATATTTTACAAGTTTTGATTAACCGAGGACTAAATTTGCCAATTTATCAAAGTTCGTGGACTAAACTGTAAATTATGTATGTTTTGCATGTTTTTCATCAGTTTCATCCTTTTGCACTTTAATACCTAAAACACAATTTGGAGATAATTCCAATATTTTGAAGCATATTTGTATGTTTTCGGATATTTTGTAGCTTAAATGTGAGCGAAATGATGAGTATTTAGACACTCATCAATCCCCACACTAAGCTATTGCTAGTCCCTAGCAATATTTTATGAAGATTTTAATGGATTTGAAAGAACTCTTTACCAAAAGCCATCACTTACGGAGTAGCCAAGATGTTTCGATTCAAGTAAGAACTATGGTCCAAATGATAACCATGTGATTTTGAGCAAATCACCAAATCAACGGTTTTGATTTGTCTTTACCAAAAGCCGTTTGCTTCGGACTAGTCAACTCTTGATGGAATAGTCAACATCTTGGTGGTGATTACCAATTATGGCTTTTCCATCGCCTTTACCACAAGCCATAATCTTGTGGGCTAGCCAACTCTTTCGCTTTTTAGGATATGGCGAGTTGAAGTACCATACAATTTTGGGCAAATTGCAAGGCATAAGCGGTTTGAGTTATCTTTACCAAGAGCCGTTTGCTCTGGATTAGCCAATCCTTATGTGTGTTAGACATGGTGGATGATTACCATTTATTGCGTTCTAAGTGAGAAAATTTTTTAAAATTTTGGCTAAAATGGGGTTCTGATGGAACATGTGTTTGAATTCTTGAGAGAATCCCCACACTTAGAACTGAATATTGCCCTCAATATTCAAAGCACCGGTTTTGAACCGAACTTAGAACGTAAAGGAAAATATTACTTAGCCTTTATTTAAGATGTATATACATACATTTTTTTTTTTTTTTTTTTTTTTTTTTTATATATACAACATGTGGGCATCTCCCCACACTAGGGTGTTACACGGGTGAAAACCCATGTTTGTGCTAATGTTTTTGATTCCCGAGTCACTAGTTGGACTCGACCGATTTGATTTATTTCCTCCCAAACCGCCGGGTTTATCACGCAAGCTAACCGCATGAGCAGTTAACTGTAACAAAGGGTTCTGAGCAGTTGGGAGAAAAGCATTTGAAAATCCATGGGAAGTATCGGATCTAAACCAATGTTATATGGAATATCCGGGTCAAGGTAACATCTTCACTCCCGAATGAGTGAAGAGAAGGAGAAATCACCGGGTAGGTGAAGGGTAGTAGGAGATCGAGCAAGACTAATCACAAGAACTTCCTCCTCAAGAATTTGAAATTTAAGTGAAGGAGGAGGTCTTATGCTTGATCTTAGGAATTTTATCGCTTTTCAACCGATTTGGATTCCTCTTTATGAAGTTGCTTGGTTGTGAGAGTGGAATAATTGTCTGGGTATAACAATTGTTCAAGAAGAAAAATAACATCTTCCTCTTGATCACTCTCGGTATCATCAATACCAGGAAGAAATGTATCCAGATTGAGATAATCATCAATCTCATCCATAATAGAATCACTTTCCTCATCCAGAGTTAAGGAAGTTGAAGAGTCGGAAATGATGGAATGAGACAATTGAGTGGGATCACCACTCACCAAATCATGAATATAACCAAGATTTTCTTGAGAGTACTCCTGTAAGGTAACATCAATGACATCGATTCGGTTAACCGATGCAGAGTTATAATTGGAGGAGTACTTCGAAGTTTGATCATGGTTGAAGGTAATAGCCTCATTACCTACACGCAATGTGATTTGACGCTCAAATACATCTATAAGGCGTGGCCGTTCTTAGGAATCCTCTTCCAAGAATGAGAGGAACCCTAGGATCGAAGATCGAATTCAACAACCACAAAGTCGGTGGAAAATGGAACTTCCCTACTTTCACAAATACGTCCTCGGCAATACCGAGGGGCATAGATACTGAACGATCTGCAAGCTCAAGAGTCATGCAGGTAGGGGTAAGTTTAGGAAGAGAAAGTTTCTTCCATACTGAATTAGGCATCAGGTTGATGCTGGCGCCCAGATCGGCCAAGGCGTTGCATGCAACCATTCCTGGAAATTCACAAGGTAAGATAAATTTACCAGGATCTCCAAGCTTCTCGGGAAGCTTCTTTAAGATAACTGCAGAGCAGTTCTCATTTAGAGAAGTTTTGCCAATTCAACCGTTTTTCCTTGTTGTTTAACAAGCTGTTTGATTGTTGATGCGAACTTGGGCATCAAGATGACAAAGATCCATAAGACTTATGTCAAATTGCAAATCTTTAAAGATTTGCAAGAGTTTGTCCGTTTGATAATTAGACCTCTCGCGGTGTTCTTGCTCATTTAAGCGTGAAGGGTAAGGAATGGTAGGCTTAAAAGTTTGGATTTAGGGACGATAGGCTCGGGAGTTTCATCGATCTCAAAGACAACTCTGTTTTGGTTTTCTTCGAGGACAACTTGCGGTTGGACGTGTGCGGTACTTGGGCTTGGAATTTGCACCGGTCCTTGGCAACCTCGGGCTCTTTTTCCACATCGTATAACGGTGGTGGAATAGGAGTAGAGGGTCCTCATAAGCAGACCACTACGAGTGGTGATAGCTTTGATGATGTTGGAATCCTCCTCATCATCACTATCGTCAAGTATACTCTTTCGGGAAGCATTAAGCATATGAGAATAAGTCATAGCGCCTTTGGTCATAAAGATTGTTTGACAAACTTTTAACCTTGAATCGTGAAAGAGTGGGATCTATCTTTGATGATGTAGGAGTAATTGGGGTGTAGAATTTGGGACAACCGTGGTTGCTCAACTTGAGTCAGTATCACTACGAGTAGTAACACTTTGAGTTCACCCCTAGGATTCATAGCAGATTACTCGGGAGACTTCCGGGTGGAAGGTGGAGCGAGTTGTTTCACCAAATCGGATATCATACTTTTAAGATCATTCTTGACTCATTATTGTTCTTTGCAATTGAAGAATCAAATTCATTCTTCAAATTGGAGATTTGATTTTGAACCACTCTCATTTTAGCATCGATGGCCTTGATGTGGTTAGCTAGTTCAGCAGATTGAGATTCTTGGAACGAAACCATTTGATTATTAGGAGCTGAATACCCTTGATTAGGATTTGAATTTCCCCTATGGGGTAGGTATTGAACAGGAACAATTTGATTGTTCTGAGTACGATATTGATTTTGGTTATTATGCCCTCTTGGCTGATTAGGATTAGACCTATTTGAATTATTGGGTTGATATGATCCTGATGGTCCCTCTTGGCTATTAGCACGGTAGTTTGTTTCAGCTTGAGGATGGTATTGGTTACCACCTTGATTGAAATTACCGGCTGAGCATCGACTTCAAATGCATTGCCATCGGTGGCGATCACAATTTGTAGTATGCATGAGGACCACCACAAGTGACACATGGTTCAATCTTTTTGACTTCAGCTGGTTTGGATGACTCTTTCTTTTGGTTAAGAGTCAAATTTTTAAGAGCATCCATGAGTTGAGCAAACTGAGAATTGTCCACAGTTTGAGTCATGGGAGATGAAGTAGAAGGTGAATCACTTGCTTTGGGAGCAACTGGTTTGTTTCTTGAGGTACGGACCTCAGCTTTGTTCTCTATAATGGCTAAAGCATCCTTTGTTGTTCGATTCAAAAAATTACCTCCAGCGGAGGAATTAAGAGAGTCTTGATCACTTGTCTTATGCCATTATAGAAAGTATCCGATATATCAACTCGGTAAATCCATGATGAGGACAGTTCGTAGCATTTCCTTAAAACGATCCCATGATTCACTTGAATGTTTCATCAAAATGTTGTGTGAATTTCATGATTTCATTCCGAGATTCGTGGTTTTGAAGGAGGATAGAATTTATGCACAAACTTACAGACTAAATCTTCCCATGTTTCAATCGACTTAGGGGCTTTGTCGAAGCGGATCTGGCGGGCCCATCGAGAAAACGGAAAAGAAGAAGTTTTATTGCATCCTCGAGGACGTTTTACATTTCAAGGTGGATGTGATCTTATTGAACCACCGAATGTGATAGTGAGGATCGTCCTTTCAAACCCATAGAATTGACGCGTCGTCACTAGGTTTATTAACCCGTTTTAAGCTCAAAGTTCTCGCCACGATGGTTGGAACAACAATGGCATCTCCGTACCCATCGGTGGGTGCACGGAGAGCTCATTCATCGTTTGTTCTTACGCCATTTTGACAGAATTTTGGCTCGATCGTAGCTCGGCACGACTGATGGAGCAGAACGTCTACGACTTCTTCGAGGTATGGCTACAAGCTCGCGAAGAGGACTTGATGACCTTGAAGAACGAGTGCGCATGCACTAAGACGCGTCTAAGGATCCTTGAAGAAAAGGAAACTCAGAAGGGTGCGAAGAGTATTTTTGTGATTATTTATCTTTTATATATATATAGAAAGAAAAAGAAAATATTTTTGTTTTTTATATTGTTTATGGAAGATTAAAATACAATATATAATATATATACAAAGGATAGATAATCAGCCAACAAAAATTGTTCAACGCAACCTGACCTCCCGGCGGCGCCAAAATTGATTCGCCTAAAACTAGCCTACTTATTTAGTCAACCACTTGTGAGAGGTCAACTTGGCAAGTAAAAATAGAAAGAGGCAAATGCAATAATCCGAGGTAGTACAGTTATATTCCGGTCGTTTATTCCCAACGAGGTTGTGATATCACGTGATTGAACAAATGTGTTATATAGCTTGGTTGATTAGGAATAGGGTTATGAATGATTTGTCACAATACTAAAAGTATGAATAACTCAAAATGAGTTATATCAACTAATAAGTACGATCAAAACCCTAGAAGCGTAAAACGTATTAAAACAAATCGATTATAACTATAGTAGATATTTGCACGCCTTAGCGACTTAAATGCAAATTAAAGAAAATTAAAAGTTAAAATCTATTAAATAAACGCTATCACTATTTTTAAAGTGATGAGCGTTTAAAACCTAAAACGTCGTTTTAATAAAATTACGTAAGCGTACAAAATAAAAGTAAAGTGATCAATATAAACCCCACAAATGTGAAATTTATATTTTGAGATCCTAAGAATAAAAGAAAATTATTAGAAAAGAAAATTATTTATTTAACTTATATATTATTTATTATTAATTAATTATTATTTAATACTATTTATTCTATTTAATATTAATTATTAAGTAATTAAACTAAAATTAATTCTAAAAATTACTAGATGACAAAAGAAAAATCTAGAAAAATTTATAAAACTACTTTAATATAAAAGAGATTTATTAAAAATAAAAATTACAGAAGTGCTTATAAATAAGCTAAAAAGAAAATAAAATAGATAGTTTCTAATAAATAGAAGTTATTACTATAAGTATTTTTGGCTTTTTGTGGTTTTTTATTTTATAAAACTATTAAAATACTTAAAATAAGAAACTAATACAAAAACAACAAAATTGGAAACCAAGAATAAGCACTGAAAGTGCTTATTACCCCAACAATTGACTTTTCTGTTGACTTAGAAGGAAATAAGCTCAAATGAGCTTATGTGGGGTCCACTATGGTAGATTCTGGTTCCAATAAGTTACTTGGACTTAAATAAGCTAGACTTGATAATATAAGCTCACTGAATAAGCCAAAAGACCACAATAAGCACTTGCTTATTTGGTTCCTGAGACAGAAAATGGGACAACCTTGTGAGGTAATTCCAGGTGGGGTCCACAGGTTTCAAGGTCAAACAAAGGGTCAATGGTTCAAGCCTGGTAGGAGGGGGTTGGAAGAACCAAGATTTAGGGTGTGGGACCCACTGATGAGCTCAGAAATAGCTTGTGAAGTGAGGGGTCCAAACTGAGTTCACTCAGTTTTCTGAGTGAGTGAAATAAGCTAGTAAGCTTAGTAAAAGCTTTAAAACAAGCTTAAGAAAGAAAACAAAAGATAAGTACTATGTATATATGGTATATTAACAAGTATGAACAAGTGTGATCCTTTGGATTTGGCTAGTAAGCTTGGAATAAGCTTTTAAGCACTTCAATGAGGCGAGATCCAAACACCTGAGACAGACAACCAATATGGCCAAGTTGAGCTTATGAAATAAGCTCAATAGAACTTATTGAATCTTGAACTATAAAGTGGGGTGGTAAGGATTCCAAAATGCCAAAGCTTGATCAATGGGGGCCACTGGATAGCTTTTGAAGGGCTTATGAAGTTGGGTGGTTGGCTGAGTTCACTCAGTGAACTGAGTGAATGGACAAGCTTTAAGCTGTGTGCAGCCCTAGTAAAAGGCTTTGAAATTAAAAGTTAAAGCTTGAACTGTGTAGATGAGCTGCTTAGCTTCTAAATGAGCTAAAGATCACAAGCCAAAGCTTATTGATGAGCTTATGATGGGCTTGTGATTTTGCTTGTTTACACTGATGATCAGTGTAATGTTTGATTTTGTTGCACAAATTTAGAGCAAGATAAGCAGACCAAATAAGCAATCAAAGGCAAACAAGCACTTACTCAAGTAACTAGCCACAAGGGCATCACAAACAACCAAAATACTCAGGCTAACACTCAATACATAAGCTTGTGCAAGCTTGTGAAAGTAGGTGTCAAATCTGTGCACAGGGGAGTCTTGTGAAAAATCACTTAAAATTAAGCACTAATTAAGCACTCTAATCAGCTAGATGAAAGTTAATAAGAATAGCAACAAAGAGATTAGCAACAAGACTATATAAACTTACAAGCTCTAGTCCTAATATCAATCAACAAGCTCACAGTTTAGATTCAAAGTTGATTCAAAAATCATGCAAGCTGCAAATTTGACTTTTTAAGTTAATACTAAGTTTGACTAAAGTGAGCTTTGATCTAGATTTACTGATTAAGTATGTTGTATTAAGCTATGATGAAGCTAAATTAAGCTAGATTATCAACTTCTGAGCTAATATGTGGAATATAGTACTTATTACTCTAACAGATTATAGTCTAGGTGGAATTACAAACTAAATTGACTTTTAACTAATGAGACCTAAATATTATGACGAAATGGACTATGATGATCTAGATAAACATGCGACAACAAGTATCAAGGACAATAACATGCATCAACTCAATATGGCGACTTGATCCAAACACCCCTAGAAAGATTTGTTTTTGTGATTAGTGTTACTCAACACTGATTTAAAGCATGAAACGAATTCTAACACTTGATACGGATGAACTAAGATCAAATGGACACAATTACGAGATAATAACAACTATAACCTATTAATCACTACTAAGCTAATTTAACTGTCTAACTTTAACAACTACTAACTATGATTTTTAACTAACAACCTACTGATTTAACACTAGATTATCACTAATCAACATCAACTAAGCATGAATCAAGAAAGATTATACTAAATTAAGAACAAATACAGGTTATGCCAAAAATCAAGAAATTAGCTTACAACTTGAGTTTTAGCCACAACTTAGATCCAAGAACTGAGTACCACACCTATATGCTCTCCACAGAGCACTATAACCAAAGCAATCCAGAATACACTTTGCTCCAAGCTTTCTTCACAGATTACTTCTATATTAAATTCTAAATTACTTGATTTCTTTTTGGTATTTTCCTTTTTTAGTGAATTATTGCTGGTTAAGAGTTTCTACAAGCTTGCAATAGCTTTCAAAGAGCTAAGTAGTGTTTGTTAGGGTCCTCTAATCAACAAGTATCAACAGAAATTTTAAAGACTTGTAATGAAAATGGGACAAAAATTGAAATACTGAAAACTTGAAAGATAGAATGAAACTGAGTAACAAAGTTGTTTATTACACTTTAGCAAAGCTAACAAACACTTTAGAAACAGAATTTAAAGATTACACTAATGTGACAACTATTTAATTATGCTACGATTGATCATAAACTAGATTACAAATTATGATATGTTCTCTTACATCTTCCTCTCAGATTTATCACTGTTTTCATCCTCTTGAACAAATATCTCATCCCACTTCATCTAGGCCCTTGAAAAAGCTAAAAATCATCCAAACCGTTTAAATCCAAATTTGGCGCCAAAACAAGCCACGTGGTACTGAGGCAGTTTGAGATCAATTAAGGATTCTTGTTACATTGTGGAGGTGTAGGGGACACGTTTGGTGAAGTTTAGACTAATTTGGGGTGGTTTTGCTCAATACTGTGGGTAAGAGTGGTATTTCAGTGAAAATGGGGTGGGAATTCATTTATTGTGGCGTGTTTCTGCTGTGAGAGGTGGTAAAGGAGTGGGTAGGATTAAGGGTGAGCTGGAAATGGTGAGGTGTTGAGTTACAGGTGGAGGGAGAGGTGGAAGACGAAGAGGAAAAACGGGGTGCGTTTGGTTTGTATTATTTGACCGGGTTAATAGTTGGGCCAGGGAAGGATTGGGCCTAGCCGGGTTAAAGGATTTTGGATTGGATTGGATTGGTGATAATACAAAGGGCCCGTTTGGTTTATATTAAGCACAAGGACCAATTTGTAATTTCTGAAAGTTGAGGGGCTTAAGTTGCCAACTTTTCAAACTTCATCCAAGGGACCTAATCGCAATTAACCATTAGTACAAGGACCATATATGAATATTTTCCATTTTAAACCTTAAGGACCTATTATGTAATTTTACGAAACTTGAAGGGTTAAACTTGTAATTTTCCAAAAGTTTATCATAAGGACCAATATTGCCATTTATAAATAGTATAAGGTTTATTTTTATTATTTTCTTATTTTTTTAAAACCTTAGGGACTAATTTTGACATTTTTCAAACTTGAGGGACCAAAGTTGTAAATTTGTGATTTTAAACTTCAAAGGATTATTTTGAACAACTTGAATCCCAAGGACCTAAAATGATATTTTACAAGTTTTGATTAACCAGGACTAAATTTGCCAATTTATCAAAGTTCGAGGACCTGAACTCGTAAATTATGTATGTTTTGCATGTTTTTCATCGGTTTTCATCCTTTTGCACTTTAATACCTAAAAACACAATTTGGAGATAATTCCAATATTTTGAAGCATATTTGTATGTTTTCGAGATATTTTGTAGCTTAAATGTGAGCGAAATGATGAGTATTTAGACACTCATCAGTGACCAAATAGATGAACTTACATCATATTAACCCGTGCTTGTTTGATTCAAATTATAAGTTTGCCCGTTTTGACCCGTGCCCGTTTTTTATCCGTGCCATTTTTTACCCGTTGCCTGTGCCCTCCCAACACGCCTGTTTTGCCACCTCTCATGCATTATATCACGATTATAGTAATTCAGTAATACATGATCACTTTCAAAAGGCACATCCAAAGATCATGTAAATGGCATAGAAGTAGATAATAAACATCTAATTATCAAAGGTATTTTATCACTCGTATAGTTAATTTTAAAGACTTGCAACTGATTTAACTCGTAATTCTTAACAAATTTTGATTGTTAACATAACAAAAACACCTGACCGAAACAGTTTACTAAAGGGCAAATGGCACAAAAGGCATCAAAGTTAGGGTCCATTTCAATCAAGGTATTCTACTTTTTCTTGCATAAAAGGTTTCCAACAAAAATTTCAATGGTTGGGTATTTTCATTAACTTCCACAACTATTTTTACATTTAAACATTTATAAATTTAGAAGGGCAGTTTGAAACTTTTATTTTAGGTGAAACGATTTTGAAACATTTATAAACCGTTATCCCCAAGAATATTTCTTCCCAATATCATTTCTTCCCGAATCAAATTAGGTCAAAGACATTTTCCCAAAAATTAAATTAGGGCAAACGGTGTGTTCCCAAATACTAAATTAGGGCAAAGTCATGACAAACTCATCTAATTCATCAAACTCATCAAATTGGGTATACTGGAATCGAAGAAATGCAGGTTGGGAAAAAGATAATTTGATGAATCGTGTTTGTGTGTTGTGCGAATGTGGTGATGTTAGTGGTAAGTGGACTTCTTGGGCTGAACAAAATCCAGGCAGGAGGTTTCTTGGATGTCCTAACTATAAGGCAAGAAAGAAGTGTAATTTCTTTCACTGGTGGGATCCAGATTTTGCAACTGAGCATTACAAAGGTAGATTGGCGGATGTGGAAAACAAATGAAGAAGGAAGCAGGAAATTGAGTGAAAAAAAGAGATGGGAAGAAGAAGTTGAAGTGTTGAAGTGTACAGCTTAGCATGCAATCTAGAGTTATCTTTGTATTTGTTAGGAATGCTTTTCTTGATGATTATAAAAGCTTTTAGTTTGATGAATGTATGTATTGAAAAGCTTTACTTTTGAATGTAATGAAAAGCTTTACTTTGATGAATCTATGTATTGAAAAGCTTTACTTTTGATTATGGAATGTATTGAAAAGTCGTTGATGTAAATGTCCTTGTTGAAAATCTTGATCAATGTATTGAAAATTAGTGATAAGGGCGGTGATAAGAATGTCAACATTTGCAGCTGCATCAAATGCGAAGGTAATGACACAAATGCCAAGCTAATGACTTTGCAGTCATGGTTTTGTTGGTATTACTTTGCAGTCATGATAAAAGGACATTGGTGATAAAAGTACTTTGCAAACATGCTTTACACTATTTTTTTCTCAACATTTGCAGCTGCATCAAATGCTAGCACTGTTATGGTTTGACTGTTTTTACACTATGTAAAGGCATAAGCAACAACTCATTTTCATCTCACACCTTTAAGAAAACCTACAACTAAAAAAATGAGCAAAAACAAGAAACCAGGTTGTGTATTTAACTATATAATTTGCATTCTCATATCTTTTTAACTCATAATAATTATATTTTTTTTAATTTTTGTGTGCAGAAATCATTTGCATTTCCAGTGATTCTTCTGATTGGGAATCTTCTGATGCATCATACCCAGTACCATGGTCTAAGTATTTTCCCCAAGATTATGATTCTTCTGTTACAAGCTCAAAGAAGGTTGTTGCAAGCATGAAGCAAACCACCAAAGTGGATACAAAACAAGCTTTTGCTGATAGGGTTAAGGTGTTAGGCTTTCCAAACAAGGAAACTTGTGCTTTACTTGATATCAAGCCATTTGGTATCAAAAAACCCACAGATGCAAATGCCAGTGAAAAATGTAAGGGCAAAAGAAAGATGGTTTAGTATGTATGGTGTAGTATCATGGTTTAGTTTGTATGGATAAAATGCCATTAAATAAATCTGTTGTATGATGGTTTAATATTGTAACCAGTTACAATATTATGAATGCAATGGTATCATGCTTATGTTTTAAGTAAAAAAAAAGCAACTGATATGG
The DNA here is from genome assembly GCA_022545495.1 of Chrysanthemum lavandulifolium. Taxonomy (NCBI): domain Eukaryota; kingdom Viridiplantae; phylum Streptophyta; class Magnoliopsida; order Asterales; family Asteraceae; genus Chrysanthemum; species Chrysanthemum lavandulifolium. Next base: position 234,954,699 of record CM040242.1, on the reverse strand, counting down.
ACCATAAGAGCTTGATATTAATTTCTTACAAGTTGTTACAAAAGAGACTGATAAGTTCTTACAAGTTCTTATACACCATATATTAAGTTCTTACAAACAATAAAATACTTAGTCTACTTCAAATGCTTCATCGGTGTGAGTCCTTGACCTTCATAGTCTGGTTTATCTTCCTATTATAATTCTTCATTAATAATCTTTGAGAAGTCCTTCAGGGGTTGATATCACGAATTATATTGACCTTTCCAAAATTCATCATACCTCCTCTTAAGCTTTGTTGTTTCATCTGATTGGCATCCATATCTGCGACAGCGAGATTGGCATCAACTTTGCGGTGCATCAACGAGATTGGCATCAACTTTGCGGTGCATCATCAAGGGTTGGCATCAACTTTGCAAATGCATCAATGCGGATTGGCATCAACTTTGCATTGCATCAGCAGGATTGGCATCAACTTTTGCAGTTGCATCAACAGGGTTGGCATCAACTTTTGCAGCAGTATCAACAACATCAACATTAGGTTGATCAATATTGACTTCCATATCTTCTGTATTTGCTTGATCAAGTTGTACATCAACCAGAGTATCATCATCAAAAGCATGTACATCATTAGACTGATTATTTGACCTTGTATGAATTGCTTCCTCAAGTTGTACATCAACCAAATCATCATCATCAAAGAGTCTGTATTGGGCATTCTGTATAATGGTTCTCTTAGTTAGAATATAAATCAATTAAATGACAGTAACAAAAAAAATAAACATCTAAATGAAACTTACCCTGTTTGACACACTATCATTTCTCCTTCCCCTTCCTCTTCCCCTTCCCCTGCTTGATCCACTACCACTTCCTATGCCCCTCGCACTATTTGATCCACTAGAACTACCCCTTCCACTGCTACCACCTGTACTTGTTCCTCCCATCCATATACCACCTCTAGCAGTCACAAATTTATTCTTTCTACTACAACTTGGGGTTCTAGCATTGACTGGGTCTTGAACCATAGGTCTGCCCTTCTTTTTTGGTGGATTAGCTTGTTGATTAGGTGTTTGTTTTGATGATTCACATGTTTCCTTAGTACACCCTTTTTTGTTATGACCAAGTTCACCACAATTTTGACATGTCATTGTTCTTGGAGGCCTTGCTACATGTTTATTTTTTTTCAATTCAGACCTATCCTTTGTCCTATTCAATGTGGGCCTACCTGACATCCTTCTTTCTAATGGAGGTTTCATTGGCACATGTTTCCTTTTTCCACATATCTATACCATCTCGGCAAAATATTGAACTCATAAATACTTTTGTATGTACTTACCTTGAATGAATTGCTCACATAATCTTCGGTACGCTAATGAAGTAAATGGTTTGTGATTTCATGAGGGCATGGTATGCCGATTAACCGCCATTGCCTACAACGCATTCCTTCTTTTGTAAGTCCACACCAAATGCTTCAAAATTCCTTGCCTTACTTCAAACCGATGCCACCACTGGATTCAAACTCACTTCTGTTAGTATACTACAAGTTAGCGAGTTTCTCTGACTAGTATTATTTGATCAACATAAGTATATACCTTTGAATCTTCTTATGCAAATCCAAAACCTTGATGATGTTAGGGCAAATATCACTTTTCCAATCTTGACATTCCTTCATTAGGGTGTAATTCCTTGTCATCACATAAGATCTGATGTCTTCAAGCATTCCAATTATTGGTTTTCTCATTGCATTCTTTATGTGAGAATTGAAAGATTCACAAAGACCATTTTCAACAGCATCACAATCCATTCCTGTCAACATAATACAAGTGTAGAATAATTAGTGTTGCTAGCTTTATGTGAGAATTATTTATGTAGAATAAGACCTATACCTTCTTTGAAGTATGATCTTGACCATGTCCATAGATCTTTATCCATTAAATACTGATAAGCTTCTTGACTTGCATTTTTTATTTCTTCCATGGTATTTAACCATTTCTGATGATAAGAAGCCTTTGATGCTTGCCAAAACAGGTGTCTAAATAGAACACCGGTAGAGCTTGAAAAATTGGCATAAATATGCCTAGCACATAACCTATGTTCTACCAATGGGACCACTCTCTAACGACTTGGTAAAGTCCTTTGTGGCCATCGATATATAAATGTGACCCTTTCCCATCTCCTAACTCAAGGTCTTTGGATAACAATTTAATAAACCATTCCCAGTGTCTGAATTCTCAACTTGTACAAACCCATGCAATCGGGTATATTTGATTGTTTCCATCCTCCCAATAGTTGCCAACAATTCACCTTGGCACACCCTTTCAAAAACATCCATCTAAACCTATAATCTTTCTACAACTCGCTTTCCAACCTTGTTTCAAATTATGAAAACAAATATAAAACTATTGAACATGTGTGTACCATCCGCAAGAGGATCAATGCGTAATCGCACCGTGGTCTCTTTCTAAGCTCACGGTAGTAATCAACCAACTGTCATATTGATCTCCAACATTACGCTTAAGATTATATAGTGCAATCCTTCTAGCTCTACTACACGATTGTGTGATGTCTTAACCCTATATTTTTCATTACCATGTCTTGCGGATCAACCACTTTCATATCGGGATACATTACGATTTTGTCTACAAATTGTCTTGCAATCCATTTTGAAGTCACTAAACATCCAAGATTACACTGCTCATCGCAAGTATGCTCATTCACTAGGGTTCTTATATGCCAAGAATTTCCATCATGCATCTTCACACTCTTAACCTAAAAGGACAACAAGGCTTATTGGGATCTCTAGGAACTTTTTCTTTCTTCTCTCTTTTCATCAAAGCCACACCTAACAAGCAACTTTTCACTATCACTTTTTCATACCAAAGTTGGTATCCATTGGCAATGAGAATAAAATGTAAGACAATCTTTTACTTGATCTAAGTCGCATACAATTCACCTAATAAAGGTTTTTAACTTCCAATGTGTTTTGGGTCATGAATAGGGTAATCTCTTTATTAGAGTCAAACACAATCTCATCCTCATCAGCGATGGGCATATCTTCATCTAAGCTTATTTCTGGTTCAACATGAGGTTTCTCTTTTTGAGATTCATCACCTAAGTCTGAAAATAAAGGATCTGCTTCTTTTTGAGATTCATCACCTAAATCACTGTCATTTTCCAACACTAGCCTACTTTCATCAAATACAACAATTTCATTTGTTATGTTCTTTTCATCTAAACTTTTCCTTTCTTTTATCCTAACCTGCCTCAACTCTTCTTCACCCTCAGATAAATGGTCAACTGATGCAACATCTGAGTCTGAGTCTTTGTAATAACTAGTAGGGTTTAACATGACAATAACATAATCACCAGTGTATTCAACTAAACATTCATTCTTATGAGTAACATATAAGGCTATGATACCTTCATCACTACTTTGCCACTTTTCAACAAACAACCTAACATCATCATCAGACTTAATACTTTTTAACCCATTACTAAAATGTCTGACCTGAGACACTCTCTGAAGCTATGTTGTTTTGAACAAAAATTTTCAACTCATTATAGGTTAAATGGGTCACATCAAGAGTAGTTGTGACCATATCAGCATTATGATAGGTTAAAGGTTTTAGACTGAAATACCCGTTATAATAAATATCCAATGTTAATGTACCTCCTTTGGATGAAGAAGCCATCCTGCAAAAAAAAATTATGAACACAAAGGTCAATGAATAAAGATTATTAAGATAATTAAACACGACATTAAGTATTAATTACCTTAACGAACACAAGATACGGTTCAATTTTGTGAACAGTGCATTAGGGTTTATGTGGAGAGTTGGGGAAGAAGATTTGGGGGAAATCTGGGGAAGAAGAAATAAAACGTTTATTTTTATTAACTTTTTACAAAAGTTTCAAACTGGCCCTTCTAAATTTATAAATGTTTAAATGTAAAAATAGTTGACGGAAGTTAATGAAAATACCCAAATCCGTTGAAATTTTTTGTTGGAAACCTTTTTATGCAAGAAAAAAAGTAGAATACCTTGATTGGAAATGGACCATAACTTTGATGCCTTTTTGTGTCATTTGCCCTTTACTAAAAAATAAGCACAATAAACACAAATTTATCATACATTACAGTAGTTTCCCATATAACTCAACACAAATCTAGTTGTACCACATCATGTAAAGCACAAGAACACAAACACACAATTTAATTACAAAAAAAGCAAAACCTCCAAATCAATACATTAATCACCAAGTCAAATATTAAAATACTTTAAATTCACTAACGGAAAAACATACATTCGATCAATCAGAATGAGTTATGTTTGTTAAAAAAATTTAGTCGCCATAATTTTTTATTTGGTGTCACTGAGTTTTTTTTCTTCTTTTGTGTTTCTTTGTGTGTGTTTGTCATGAATGAATAGAAGAACTCCGTTTTTTGTTTCGTTAGTTTACACTTTAATCCAAAACTATAGAATAATAGCTATAAAGTACATGTGTATATTTGGTTTTTTCTAAAAATTAATTTGATAAAACGAAATTCTTAACTTTATTTTCCAAATTAAGAAAAGATTAGAGGTTTTTTTCATTAAATCCTCTTTTAAAAGATAGAAAATTTAAATTAATTATTACTTAATAAGGAAACATTCTTTTTTACGAAATACAAGTCCCTACTAAGGGTTTTCCTTTATATATAAAAGATGTATGACATGTTATATAATTCCAACACTTTCGTCTTAAGAGGCTAAGGTCACCCCATTGGTTTAGTTATATTGTGTTTATATTGCAATTGGTTCGTTTCACAAAAGCTCGAATCAAATTTTGTTGAAAAGTAAATTTTATAACGAAGTTAAAAACGGTAAATTATTAAACCCCCTTATAGTTTTTCACGCCACACATTCTGAAGAACTTGCAGGTTCTTTGCCTTTCCCATCCAACAGCATTCCAACAATGATATGATGTTTTTATCTCGTCAATAGTTTGACTCAAAAGTAAACATTTTTAATAATTTCAACTCATTGTAAAAGATATTTATGCAAATCAAAACTTTTCTTGAATTTATTTATAATACGAGCATCTTGAATATCATATCAAGTTTCATTATTGTTATATAACTAGTATTACAGACTTGATTCCTTAGACATATCTTCTTGTACTTTGATTTTAAACGGCTAGCTGAAACCAAACTAATAAGACGGCGGGGATTAACGTTATTTAATTGTGTAAACCGAAAACAAATAAAACCAAATTGCAGTACAAACGGAAAAAGGTAAAAAAACCAAGACGAACTAATGTATGATAATTTCTGGTCTAAGCAATATCAATACGACCAGAAGCTATTACAAAAAGAACAACTAGTGCACCAGCTGCATACAAGGTGAATCGTCTTGCTTGCTGAACCGACTTCTGCTTTTGATGCCTGTGCTATTCACGCCTTTATATGTAGCAGAATGTTTTATAATAAGAGGTTTTTATCTCGGATGTAAAACCAAATGACTCAAGAAGCCGTCTAGACCCAACAATACAAAGACCTTTCACCCTAAAAACTCTCTCTGGAAGATGACTAATGCCTGTTTCAGTGATATCCAACTCTTTTAAACATTCTAACCGTCCAATTCCCTCAGGCAATTCCGCAACTTGAATACATTTACTGAGGTCGAGATTAACGAGCTTTGGACATTCAGCAGGGATCTGAATTTCGACCAAATCAGTACAATTACTGACACTTAGTGTCTCAAGATTTGGAGTAACACCGAGGTGAAGGGTCTTCAACTTTAAATTATAAAGGTCGAGAGTTACGAGCTTTGGATATTCAGCGGACATACGAAGTTCGACCATAACACTCTCAGTGTAGTAGGGGTGGCTGAGGCTTAGGGTCTCAAGATTCGGAGTAATCCCGAGGTGAAGGGTCCTCAAATTTAAATTACTGAGGTTGAGAGATCTGAGTTTTGGACTTTCAGCAGGCATGTGTAATTTTTCCAATCTATCACAACCAGAGATATATAACTCCTTTAGCTTTGGAGTAACATGGAAATGAACTTCTACCAAATTATCACACCTGTTTAAAATTAGTGTCTCGAGATTCGGAGCCACACTAAGGTCAAAGTTCCTCAATCTGTGTGAAGAGGTGAACTTTAGGAACCTGAGGTTTAAACAAGCCTGTCATAAGCAACAAAAAATGGAAAGATAAATGTTAATTATTGTAATGACCAACAAAAGAGGAAAGATAAACTACCAATTAATGAATCAACCATTATTCTACCTTTTCTTCTCCGTCTTTCCAAAGTCGGCGATGTAGCTGTCTTGCATTTCAAGTCCAACAAGATTTTTGCTTCAAATGTTTTGGTAAACTTGAAAAGGATAATAAACCCAACTCAGAAATCGTAAGGCATTTGGAAGGTGTAGACTAGCTTCATGTTTGCTAACCGTGGTCAATCCATAAATATCGAGTGTTATACAATTGAAGAAATCTAAGTTCCTTCATGTTTGCGAGACCGCTCATTAAAGTTTCAAAACTGATTCCATATTCATCCAGTGTTATACATTTGGTTGCTTCGGTACTCTGTAATTCAAATAGCTTGTTATCATGGAAGATATTTTGTGTGTATAATAAAACAAAATTTTGATTTTGTACAATGATTAAATTGAGCACTAGAAAAGTATACTGACTTTTAGTTTACCGAAACCCAAATAACTTGATACTTACCTTGTTATTAGCCAATATATCTACAACTTCCTCCTTAATCCATAACCGGCTATGCCTTTCAGGGTTATTGGGGTTCATTTGACGAACAATATTCTTGCCCATTTCTTCTATATGGTCATGCATTTCCAAACGATAAAGTGTTTGTGAGAATTCTTTATGTTCAGAAATAATTATGAGAGATTTCTGTTCTAAAATTCTTAAGCCAGCTTCAGCAAAAAATCCACAGCTTTTAAGCATTATGACTGCATCCTCTTTCCTCCAACCTTTGAGTATGCAAGCAACATCTAGGAATATTTCCTTATGATCCTCCTCTAGATCCATATAGCTGAGTTCCAATTTTTCCATAGTTGCCTTGAATGGAATTTTTTAGTCTTTCTAGGGTATCTATCCACTGAGGCTCTTTTTGACCATATAGCATCGAACCCAAAACTTTGATCGTGAGGGGAAGACCATCAGCATATTTTACAACCTGTCCTGATAGGTCTTCGTACCCTTCAATTGGAATATCTCTTTTAAATGCATTCTTACTCAAGAGACAAATCGCTTCCGCAGGCGATAACAGGTTGACATCAATGAACTTCACTCCGTGGGCTGACAGAACTTGCTTATCTCGTGTGGTAATGATAACTCTGCTTCCCATTTTGAACCAGTCAGGCTCACCTACTAACGCCTCAAGTTGTTCTATATCATCAACATCATCTAGAACAATAAGAACTTTCCTCCCACGAATCATCCTTTTCATCATGTTTGTTCCTTCATGAACACTACTTACAGTGATGTTTTCATTACTTAACACGCTTGAAAGAACTTGTTGTTGCAACTTGTTCAAACCCAAAGAGGATTTTGAAACTTCCCTTACATTTTCAACAAAGGCTTTAGCGTCGAACTGTATGGATATTCGATCAAAAATAGCTCTTGCCAAAGTTGTCTTCCCACCACCTCCCATCCCCCATATCCCAACCATGCGGGCATCATCCGCATCAAGTTCTAAAGATGAAAGGAAAGCTTCTATTCGTGTCTCCATGCCTACTAACTTTCTGTCAACACTCGGACTACTGGAACAGATCTTTTTGAAAATATCGTCAACAATTATCTGGATCAATTTGGATTCATCCCTGTAACAATGAAGATCTAAATAATTACTAATTTTCAAGAAGATCTAAAATTATTTCATATAGCAAATAAATTACGAATAATTACCCATTAGCAGTCTTTTCCAACTCCCACCCAGCAAGATTGCCTGCTTCGTTCAAAGCCTTCCTCCATTTCTCAGCAGCTTCATTATTTTTATGTTCTTTAAAAGCTTTTTTAACCGACCCACTTTGCATGCAGATTTCCTCGGGCTCCACATGATAAAAGACTAGGTAAGCAGTCTGCTCACTCGCCTTCCGGCACTCCATAATCTTGACAAGCTCGTCTAAGCACCAAGATGAAGATGCGTAGTTCTTAGAAAAAACGATGATGTAGAATCTCGAGTCCTCAATAGATTTAAGGAGCTGCTTGTCGATCGTTTTCCCTTTTCAATTTTCATATCATCCTTGTAAGTTTGAATACCATGTTGCTCAAGAGCTGTATAAAGATGGCTAACAAAGTTGTGACGAGTGTCTTCACCTCGAAAACTTAAAAAAACATCATACTTGAAGCTCTTTTGAACGGATGAATTTGAGGTTGAAGCCATTAAAAGTGTGGTTGAATCAAATCTTTGTTTCAAATTTGATGTTTGCAAAAACTTTAGAATGGGAATGAAAAGGGATCCTTGCACGTTAACCACAAATTACTAGTTTAATGTTAGTTGTTAATAATTTGGCCATCTAACAAAATTGTTCCTTGTCGACTCTAGACAGTCAATTGTTCTTTGTCAACTCTAGACGGTTAACTCAACACTAATTTAATATTGTTAATTTATTTGACATTTATTAGGTGGTGGTTTTTTTTTCCCCTAATCTTAGGGGGTGTTTGTTTAGCTTATATGCGGGATTATGAGCTTATTTGATTTCGGCTTATGTTTCACAAGCCCCAATCTTCCGGCTTATTTTGAGACAATGATTAACCTGTATAAGCCTACAAGTCTCAAGATAAGCCGAAAAATTGAGGATTATGAAATATAAGCCGAAACACAAATAGAAAATGTTAAAGATACAGTAACAATTAATGATTTAAAATTTTTGATTCTTATAGATTACGGAGTATAATTTGTGGGAAAACTATATTCATCCTATCAATAGAAAACCCTCTCTTTGTCGATTGGAGAAAAGACAATAATCCTTATCGTTTTTTCTCAATTCAATCACTTTCCTTGCAGTTTTTAATCATTCTTGGTTATATTATGGAAAAACCGATTTTCCTTTGATTTAGGGTTTAATAATTTCGACAATTTAGTATTATTTTTCAAAGTGAGATCATATTGGTTTGATCCTTGTCGTCGTTTGGTGATTAGTTTGCATATGGTGGCCGTGATTTGCTATCGACTCAATAAAACCCTATATATTTTAGGATTTTTTTTTCTTGGTTGTTGTTGCTACAATGTGCTTCTTATTGATTCTTTTCTGGCTCGTGGACTATTATTTTGTGCTTGTAGTGTTGTGTTCTTTATTGTATGCCGTCGCTCGTATGTAATATCATGGAGCGGGGATATTTGATTTCAGGAGGGAGGGGTGTAACCAAAATAAGGGTATGAATGGTGTGACTACAACTGTGAACAAGGAAAACAATGATGATGGTAGCACGGGTACCATACACCTGGAACAAAATTCTATGCGAAAGCATGTTTCGGATGATGATACTGCTAATGTTGAACGTAATGTAGAAAAGGAAGAAAAGAGTTCTATCGTTGCAAATATCCATGATATGGAATGCGAGGGTAAGCTCGTGTTAGTGGAGGATGATGGGTTACCTTTAAATGCTAAGCATTCGAGTGCGGTGTCTTATAAATCAGGTAATGATTTAATTGCTACCCCTGTGAGACCTGTTCTGTATGCGAAGAACCAAGTAGGAGAAGCGTTCACTTTCGTACATTGTTAGCTACAGCTGGTAGTGGGGTGGATGTCGTTTTCTCATTGGATTCAGTTCGTGTTGTTCATGAACGATTTAGTAATTCTGTGTATGGGTTTTTTTTGGTTAAACGAGTGGCATATCCGGTTTTTGAGAACCATGTCAAGCATACTTAGAGTAAGTATGGCCTTGTTAAATCAATGATGAACCCTAAAGGCCATTTTTCTTCAAGTTTAGTTCTAAAAACTGAATGGACGCAATTCTTGAGAATGGCCCATGGTTAATTCGTATTGTCTTTTTAATACTTTAAATGTGGTCCTCGGATGTGAATCTTATGAAGGAGGACGTGTGTAATGTTCCGGTTTGGGTTAAGTTCCATGATGTTCCTATTACTGCGTTCAAGCAAGATGGTTTAGTGCTATTTCAACCAAACATAGTACCCCATTGATGTTAGACTCTTATACGTAAGTTATGTGCACTAAGTCATGGGGTAGGTCGAGTTTTGCAAGAGCCATGATTGAATTACGAGCTGATGCGGAGTTGAAAGACACACTCTTGGTGGCTTTTCCAAAAGTCGGGGTGAGGGGTATAATTTGAGCACTATTCATATGGAGTACGAGTGGAAACCTTTAAGATGTTCAATTGCAAGGTTTTTGGAACGTCCTAGATGAGTGTCCTAAGAAGGTCATATCGGACGCATCGAAGAACATAAAGACGCCAAGGCGACTTGTTCGTGGATTTCAAATTGGTTCCAAGTCTAACTTTTTTGAACAACAACTAACTATCTCACAATATATAGGGTGAAAATTAAGGTCTTGTGACGTCTTTTTCGAATTACACATCTAGCTAATATATTTGTTAAGGGTCAAAGCTAGCTAACATACTTTCAACTCGATCTAGCTAATATGACCTGTTGGTAGTAGGTTACTGGTCACCTTGGCGAAAAATTTGCGCAGTTAGTCCTCTAGGACTAACGACCGTTAACTAGATGATAACGACCGTTAAAAAAAAAAAAAAAAAAAAAAAAAAAAAAAAAAAACTTTAAAAAAATTTTACTTTTTAAAAAATTTCAAAAATTTTACGTTTTTTTTTAAATTTAAAAAAATTTAAAATTTTACGTTTTTTATAAAAAAATCTTCGTTTTTAAAAAAAATTAAAAAAATTTACGTTTTTTTTTTTAAAAAGTTTTCGTTTTTTTTTTTTTTTTTTTTAATTTTACGTTTTTAAAAAATTTTACGTTTTTTTTTTTTTTTAAATTACATTTTTAAAAATTTTTAAAAAATTAATTTTTATATTTTATGTTTTTTTATAAAAGTTTACGTTTTTAAAAAAAATTTAAAGGTTTTTTTTTTTTTTTTTTTTTTTTTAACGGTGGTTATCATCTAGTTAACGGTCGTTAGTCCTAGAGGACTAATCTGCAAATTTTTCGCCAAGGTGACACGGTAACCTACTACCAACAGGTCATATTAGCTAGATCGAGTGAAATTTGAAAGTATGTTAGCTAGCTTTGACCATTAACAAAATATATTAATTAGATGTGTAATTTTGAAAAGACGTTGCGTCTTTTTAAAACTTTCACCCCAATATATAACCACAAACTATCTCACATGTCCTAAGCAGAACTTAAACCCACAATCATTTGGTTAGGGAGCTTCTCACACAACAAGAGGTACCATTGAAACACAACCCCTTTGGTCTCTCACTTGGTTTATAGGCGAGTTCAACCCAATAAGAAGACTCAGTCGGATTCTAGGAAAAACAAGGTGATAAATGTTAGAAATAATACTACTTTTCCTAGTACATCGAATTCCTTTGACGCATTAAACAATATAGTGGACGTGGATGACGATGAGGGCTCTAAAACCCTTTGTGCACAAGAGGCGAGTCAGGTAGAGGTTCGCGGTCGTAAGGATAAACATGCAGAGGTACTTAGTAGTAGTTCGTGTGATCAGTCTCATATTATTGAAAAGGAGATGAATTTGAAATTGGTTGATATGCCTAACACTTCAATGGGAGAACAAGTGGAAGAGTCGGATAGTGAAGTTGAGGACGTTCATGATAACACAGCTTGATTCCTGGAATTTTTTTATCAAATCGAGCCGGTGGAGGTGCGAATAGTGCCATCCTACTCGAGGATGAAAATTATACAATTTATGATGGCTAGGAGAATGATGTTTGTGATGGATTAACCGAAGATCAATTAGCATTTTGTAACACTTATGATATTTGTCTTCGGGGTCGAGCTAAGAAATAGGATTTTCCTTATATATGTCTAATGACATTAGTGGTTGTTTATTTTATTGTAGGTTCATAAGATTGGTTTATCTTTCTTATGATAGTTTTTGTTTGAAGAATAAATGGTGCGTTATATTTTTCGCCTACGTAACGGCTGACATGTAAGATTTCACCTACATCTTATGTACTTAAACACTTTTTAAAATAATACATTTACCAGGAAAAACCCTTTACCCAAAAAAAACAATCATTTAAAAACTCAATTACTTGCATGTCTTTCAAAGAATAATAACATATGACTAATATGCAAAATTTAATTGTGACACGTGTATTTTAAGCATGAGCTCAATTATTTTTAAACACTTTTAATTGTCAATTGAAAATGTTTTCTACATTTTTAAATCTTTTAGTTATTTTTCTCAATCTTATCATGAAAAAAATACAAGATTGACAATTTGTAGCTCAACCAAATGGTAAAGATAAATAATTTTACAATATCAAATTGCGACGCAATCAATGTTGTTGCATCTTTTGTTTTAAAACATTTTATTCCCACATTGCTTGATTATGTTAAATTTATGACTCGACTGATCTATGTAATATTTAGATATCTTTATGTTATGTTAAATTTATCACTCAAATGCTCTATATAATGTTTAATAACCCATGAATACACGGGTAAAAAACTAGAATTAGTTAAAATTTAAGTACCAATTCTACTTATAGTCTGAACTCTGTGCGTGTAATATTACATTTACAAAAAATATTGCCAAATTCTTATATGTCCGTACATGAAACATTTTATTTAAATTAAATTTGATTTGTGTGTAAACCTGGTACGTGCACATGACTAATAACTAATTTCAACATAGATTACAAATTACTTAAAAATCAAATGAGAAAAATCATAGTCTTTCATTCTATTTTATTTTTTATTAGATTAAAAGAAACTCGCATTAATCATTCTTTTTAAAAATCGAATCATACATCGCGATGAGAATTAAATAATTTTTATATCATGGAGCACTTTTGTATACTTGCGACGAACCTTTTCTTCGAGATTTTAGTGAGTGTTGAAAATTTTGTCCGAAAAAACACATGTGATTTAAAACATAGTTGATTTACTAAACATGTTTTGATATAGTTTTAATATGTTTAGTAAAATTGTGTTAGTAAACTATTAGCTCAAACCTTTTACGTATTTTATTTGTTTCGTTAAAATGATTTTATGTTTGTTATCGACAAAACATTAGAAGATCTTAAAATATAAATAAACGCTTTTATGGCTTATTTGTATTAACAGAAATGGTTGCCAAAGCTTATGGGCTATGATTATGAGATAGTTTACAAACAAGGTAGGGAAAATGTGTTTGCTGCCAAACACTGGTGAAATTCTGCAAATGGTGACAACTACACTTTCTAGTGAATTTTATCAAAGGATAGTGGCTAGTTGGACTAAAGATGACAAGTTGCAGACTTTGAATCAGACATTACATGGACCTACTCTTACTTCCAAACACTACACTTGGTCTGTTAATAGTTTAATGAGGAAGGGCAAGTTGGTGGTTGGGAATGATGTTGTACTAAAACAAGAGTTGATGTATCACTTTCATGCTACTTCTCAAGGTGGGCACTCTGGAATGCAGGCTACCACTAAGAGGTTATGTGCTCAACTCTATTGGAAGAAAATGAGGAAGAATGTCAAACTTTTTGTGAGAAATTGTGTGGTTTGTCAAAGGTTCAAGCCAGAACTTGTGCAACCACCAGGTTTGTTACAACCCCTTCCTATTCCATATCAAATTTGGACACAAATATCCATGGATTTCATTGATAGTTTGCCCCTCTCTAAAGGTAAATCAATCATATTTGTGATAGTGGACAGACTCAGTAAGTATAGCCACTTCATTCCTCTGACTCATCCTTATACTGTAACACCCCCAAATAGGCTCAGCGGAAGACTTTACTAGCATTGGGGTACTACGAAATTGGTACATAACACAAGTATAGCGAAACAGAATAAACTCGTCCATAGCTTAAAAACATAGTCAACGATAGAAATTAAGTTTTACATTTATTCAAAAGTACGAGAGTAAGCCCATTAAAATAGTTCATAAAAGCGGTCCCAAATAACATCAGAGTGAAGTAGATCCAAGACCATGCCATCGCTGCCAAGCACCTCCCAAATTAACTACCCAAGCCATACATATCAATTTCCTGAGAAAAACATGCTAAAAAGTCAACAAAAAGCTGGTGAGTTCATAGGTTTAAATAAATAACGAAGCATTTGAACCAAACAGTAAATCCTCTTATTACGCAAATTAAGCAATAACATATAAACAACCATCACACACTAATCACAAACAAAAACCAAGATGTTATACGTAATGGCAAATTATTGCAACCACCAATCCAAATGCCACCCTGGCAAGTTGGGCAAACAAGTCCAGACGGGGCGGTCAACCACGATAGATCTACCTACAACATTAATTGATGACCTAATAGTGGCAAGTTAAAGAGAGGCTAAACCTTAGCCTTGACTATGTAATAAGCGCAAACAAAACACAGTTTCATAATCGGTCCAATCAAAACATTTGCATGTTTTCTCACCCCAAGATTTAATAAAGCAAAGTACGAATAAAAGTGGGGCTATGAAACTCACCTTAGTCCAGCAAATGCACAAGAATCAACAGGAACAAGAAGAGTATCGACTATCAGGAAACAACAACTATTGACTCGGCACTACCTAATAACATAGACTCGGCTTAGATTATATCTCCAATCAATAGTTCCCATTCCCAACTATTTTCCAGTTTTATTTCCAAAACTCTTTCTCATAATAGTTTCTGGTGTTTGGTATCCGTGTGTGCGGTGTGTCGACTCAACAAGATTCATGTGAACACACGCTTCTCAAGAACTCAACAAAGATAAACCACAACAATCTATGTGTCAAGTTTGTAGTTTAATAAGTCACTTAAATAGATTGTCAAAACTTATCGATTTTGTCAACTCGATAAACTTAACAATATATTTGCCTTACTTATTATTCCAAAACTATACCACGTCCTAAGGTGTCGTAGGATACGTTGTCATTACTAAACCCTTCCGACATAGCTAATGAGGTCTTATTTGATTCGTCAACCAAATAAGTTCGTTAGTTAGGTAAGTTAGGTTTATTAATGTCAAGTATCCGTGACATGCAATTAAATGGTATAAGATTAGTATTTATGGCGCTTCTAGTTTTGCGTGCCCTCGAAACATTTAGTAACCCATTTATTACACTTCTCTTTTTCCTTTATTATTTGTTTAAAAAGGAAATTATAACAAGTAAATATACTTGTTATTTATTATATGAAAACTTTATTATTACTTAGCGTTCACGTCTTATGTTATCGTTATATTTAATTGAGTTACCATTTGTTTCGAGTCACAAGTCCGAGTCATTACTTCTCGACTTATTATGTTATATCAAGTCCGATAATAAGTCATAGTCCATGTCACGGCCTTGTCGGAGTCAATGATGACTAAAAAGTCAACGTGACACCGACTTGGCGCAAAGTTCGCAAGTATATCATCAAGTCATAAAATAAAAGTCAAGTCCCATATCCACATCAACTTCAACTTCTCGTGGTCGTCTACGACTCACGTCTAACCTATCCTCCGCCACTTGTAATCGTCACACAACCGATTCCCATTTCAATTTTTACCAACACCAAGTATTATTTTGCCGTGACCATACGGTCCCGGCTTATCCTTTCTCTCGTCCAACAATCCCACAACAACAATAATTCACCAACAATATCAACAACCTCCAAAAGTTTTGTCGAGACCATACGGGTCTCGGCCTACCCATCGACTACGCAAAACCAAACGACCCAAAACGAGGGTCTAACCCACTCGACAACAACAACAACAACAAAAACATCACTATCTCAACTTCAAAACTACCAATCAACCCATTCGGTTCCAAGGGTTTCATCCGAAACCAAAACATAAATAAACAATAATAACAACAACAACAACAATAACATCAAGAACACGAACAAGGCCATACACAAGTTTCTCAGAATATTAGGTTTTGCTTAGTGCCGGAGTCTAGTAGTGCCTAACTAAATGCCATACACAAGATTCAACAACGTGATATTCCGCAAAATATCAAAAGATTATTTCCGAACGTTTAACTTGTTAAAATTTTAAAGTAATGTGGTATTAAAATAGTTTCCGAAATTACCAGTTGTCACATATACTGATTTAACTGTGGCACAAGCTTTCTTAGACAACATTTATAAGCTCCATGGTCTACCCAAAGTAATTGTCAGTGATAGGGATACTGTCTTCCTAAGTAAGTTTTGGAAGGAGTTGTTTGGTATGTTACAAGTAAACTTGCACATGAGCACTGCCTACCACCCTCAAAGTGATAGCCAGATTGAAATAGTGAATAAAGCTGTGGAATGTTATTTGAGATGCATGAGTGGGGATAAACCAAAGGAGTGGGCGTATTGGCTTTCACTGGCAGAATATTGGTACAACACAACATTCCACACTACAATCAACACCACCCCTTATCAGGTAGTTTATGGACAACCACCACCCACTCACATTGCTTACATTCATGGGGAGAGCAGGGTAGAATCTGTGGATAGATCTTTATCAGCCAGAGAAGAAGCTATTCAACTGCTTAAGTTCCATTTGCAGAGAGCTCAGAGCAGAATGAAGGCCATGGCAGACAAACACATGACATATAGGGAATTTGTTGTGGGTGCACTAGTGTATCTTAAACTCCAACCATACTGGCAATCCACAATTAGGAACACCAAGCATCACAAGTTATCTCCCAAGTACTTTGGTCCCTTTAAAGTCATTCAGAAAGTGGGCAAGGTGGCTTATAAACTTGAGTTACCAGATTCTGCATAAATACACCCGGTGTTTCATGTCTCACAGTTAAAGCTGCACAAAGGTGATCCTTGATAACATCAAATTACCTGATATTTTACATATCAAATTCCCATTTTTATGGCCTCATTTGTATTAATATGGTACTTAATTATTTTATATTCGTTCATATTTATATTTAAGGATAAATGAGGCATTGGAGCGGAAAAGATGTGAGAAAAGGCCAAGAAATATATTCAGAAGAAGGTTACGGCGTAATCGTCACATTTGACTACGCCGTAACTCACACTACGAGGGCCTAAGATTTACTTGTGAAGGTTACGCCGTAAACGCTTAATAATATTATGGCGTAAATACGGTATCGACAAGGATACGGCGTAACCAACTCTTATGGTTACGCCGTAATTATTTTTTGTGAAGCTTACGGCGTAACATGGTAATTTAGTTACGCCGTAGAAATATTTAAGGAGTAGATAAGTATGCGCGGACGAAGAATTACGGCGTAACCCGGTGATTTAGTTACGTCGTAATATTACTAAATACGAAGTTCAGCGCTCAATTAACACATTTATGTGTTGGTCTCCATCAATGGAATGAAGGAACTCAAGGTCCTAAGTTGCAATATTGCTATTATGAAAAGCTGAAGAAGTTATGCCATAACCTTAAACTTCAGTTAATTTACGGAGTAACTAAAACTTCAGTTAAGCCATAAATGAGGTTACGGCGTAACTTACACTTAAGGTTACGTCATAACCTTGTCAGGGCCTATAAATACATCCCTAAATCTGCATTTTTAAGTATCTCTCTTCACCCCTCTCCTAGGGGTCGATTAGGGCACCACTCCAGGAAAATTTCCATCAGTTCCAAGCCATCTTCCAAGGAAGAATTCACTTACAATCATCATCATTATTAGCTCTACATCAAGTAATTTGTATCAAACAATATGTTCAATTTAATTAATGTTTTATTCTTTTTTATTGGTATAATTTACTATATGTTTGGCTAAGCACCTTTGGTGCTAGCCTAGTTATGATTCCTTAATTGTTTTGTTTATGTTTTCATTCTTCTATAATTGTTTCTAGTGTATGCATGCATAGTTCGATGGTAGTTACCCTAGCTTCGGTAGTTTTGAAGTGCGGTCGTATCTAGTTGCTTAGGAGAATTGACCAACTGACCCTAAGCAGGTAGGTAGAAAAGGAATAGGTAAGAATTGACCAACTGAAGACCATTCCCTCTTGTGCGAACTGACCAAATGATCACCGTTCGTATGGACGAACTTAAGAAGCTAGGGATGAGTGTCGAAGATGCTAGCGTCCGGGCACTCATTATTTCGAATCTTGCATGCAGGGCACTTAATGACTTGGCTTAGGTGACTTAAGACTCTCTACTTCCCAAAAGGTTGGCCTTTGACGTCGGGTATGAGCCTTTGTTGATAGGTTAGGACGAATTGACCAAATGTTGTCCTAGCGACTTAAACCCCCACTTGAATCAATTAGAAGTAATTTAGAAAATATAGACATTACATGATAGGATGAATAACTAGGTTAGCACACCTTCCCCTTCTGCATTCTAATCTATTTAATTTCAGCATTTCAATTCTGTTTATTAGTTTATTAATCAATCAAACCCCCCCTTTAATTTGTGACAATAGACTTAAGTTAAAATCCACACACATAGCTCTTGGGACGAGCTCGGCTCTACCGAATAATACACTACACACGACCGGGTACACTGCCCGTAAGTGCATAAGGTAAACCATAGGTAGACGAGATAATTATAAATATTAAAACCTGGTCAGAAATCCTGCATCAATCCACATACTACTCCAATTGTTTTGCCTGTTTTCAACAAAGATGGAGTGATTTCAGTGGAACCCTATGCTATATTGGATAGAAGGATGGCCAGAAAAGGTAATGTAGTTGCATTTTATGTTCATGTTCAATGGCTTAATGGTCTGCAGCTGTGCAACATGGGAGTTATATGAAGACATTGCTGCCCGTTATCCCTCCTTTGATATGGATGATTGATGCTGATTACTTGTAGACAAGTAATATTTGAAGAGGTAAACATTGTTATGGGTACAAAAGAAGAGAGTCAAACAAAGTCAAAGTCAAGAAAAGTCAAACATCAACAACAAACAACACAACTGTATTTCCCGCCAATATGTTTTTACATTCATTCATCATTTCCTGTATAAATACATTCATTAGATTCATTTACAAGTAGTTAATCATTTTTTAATCCAAACTCTATCTTGTACAATACATCTTCTAATAACAAATCCCTTTGATCTTCAATTCGAGATCTTATCTTCATATCTTGAGAATTCCTGTTGATCATCATGATCTTTCTTCATTTCAACTTCTGATTTCTAGAAAGATCATTACATAAACCCTAACTACTATATCCAATCGAAAGTCGCCAGAATAATTGGCATATGCGGGAAGCAGCTACCTTTCTTGATTTGTTGGTTTGTTTTTTTTTAAGATCTATATTCTTTGAGTTTGATATTATTGGCTGCCTATACAGTATCTAATTCCAGAGGTGTTTCAGGCGCGGGTGTTTGGGGTAGCTTAAACTCTGACCAGGTGTGTTTGGCTTCGCTTATATTCTAACATCGGATTATTTTGCTTATATTCTAGCATAATCGATTGGTGTTATATTAATTTATATGTAACAACTGTTTCTATTTGTAGATGTATCGATTACGTAAAGTTGGGTTTAGAAGCTGTTAGTTTGTTTTCGTAGATAACTGGGATGAGGAGAGAAAATTTTGGTTGAGTCAAAACCGAGATTTTCCGAGTGTTAATAAACGAGCGAATTTTGTTAGTTACGGGTTCGCCGCCCGCTCCTTGTGATAATGCTATAGGTGACCATTATTTGTTGAAATCTATTAATAATAAGATTAATTATTGTATGTTGTCCCAATATCCAGATCAAACTATATAGATTGCAAAGTAAATTGAATATGAATAAGTAATTTTGTCTATTAACTATAAATCGAAATGTACATGGTACATATATATGTTTTCAAACGGTATGTCCAACCATTGTAACGGTTCGGTTTTGTAACCGTTTCTTAACTACCTTCCATAACCGTTTTATGGTTATTAAGTTCCTACTTAATGAGTTTGGTCCTTCGTCTAATAATAATTACATAAGAAGCATAAGAGTAAGATTATTTGGTTCACATTCTCCTCCTTAATCTTGATCGTTGCTTCGTCCTAAATCTTGAACTCCGAGCATTTGTCGCATAGTCACGAACTTCAATCTTGGTAGAGCCTTCGTTAGAATATCTGCTCTTTGTAGTTCTCCGCTGACATGTTCCACATTGATGTGCCCATTACGCTTTCACGAATGAAATGGTAGCGAATATCGATGTGCTTGCTTCTTCCATGAAAGAATGGGTTCCTGACGAGTGCTATTGCTGAAACGTTGTCGACCTTCGGCGTTATCATTTTCTCTTCCCATCGAGTTAATTCACTAAGCAATCTTGATGAGTCTCTAAATACTCATCATTTTTGTACTATCTAGACTGCAAAATCATCGAAAACACTCAAAACGCATCAAAATGATCAAAATATCACAAATCGGTGTTTTATGTGTTTTAAATGCAAAATATCAAAATCGGATGAAAAACATATCAAATTTGCAAAATTGCGGTTTTAGTCCCCAAGTTTCAAAAATTGTCAAAAACAGTCCACTGGTAAATCAAAATTAAGAAAAATGTCATTTAAGGTCCATGGGAGTCAAAAGTTGTCAAAACAAACCCTTGAAATATAAAATTTGCAAAATTACAACTTTGGTCCCTCAAGTTTGAAAATGTCAAAATGGCCCCGGAAAATGGCAAAATGGCAAGTTTGGTCCTCATACTTTACGAGATTGTCGGTTTAGTCCTTGGAAGTAACTTGGCTGAATTGGCGGTTTAGGTCCTCAAAATTTCGATTTACACATCTAGTCCTTGTTTATTATTACCTTAAAACCTTTTGGACTAGTCAATAAACAATTGGACCCTTGCCTAACATTGGACCCCGTCATATGTAATTTTGAACCCCTATTATTAATATCTCGCTTGATCAAAACAAGTCAACCAAACCACCCATTGGCGCCATTTTTCTTCCCTTCACCACTTCCCTGCAATCACTCAACACAACCATCCTTCCACCTCATTTCTCACCTCCATGTCCTCTCCACCTCACCAAAGAGCCAAATTCCATTTAATGATCCTTTACTCCATTTACTCAACCTATCCACTGGCTAAAACCCTTTGGCGCCAAAATGCTTTCAAAGGCTAGGATTTGTTTGAGCCGTCCAATGGTCGCCAAATGAAGTGGGATTTGTCGACAACTCAAGTGGATCTCGGAACCTATAAAAGAAAGGAAGAAAGAGAAGCATAGTAGTTAGCAAGTAGTGTAATTTAGTTCTCGTTATGTCGTTTTAATATTTTTATGTTTTTGGTTTATGTTTAAGTTTTTAAATGCTTTGTAATCTTATGTTAGTGTAATAAAACCTAAGTTCGGTCTCAATTTCAAGTTTCATTTAAATATCAAGTTTATGCAAATTTTGAGCCAAAATCTCAAAATTGGCTTTTGTTGTTATGGTTGTTGTTTTGAGCTCAATAAGCTTATATAAGCTCTTAGTTGCTGTTTAGGCCAATGAAACCATTTATAGCTCGGTTCAAAGTTTTAACTTAAAATTCTCAAAAATACCAAAAAAAATTAGTGTAAATTCAAAAATCTTGGGAATGATGATCAAGACAGTGTAGCGAGCTAGTATTGGATTGTTCTTGGTTTAAAGCTTATTGGTAAGCTATAGGACGAGTTATCGGTCCTTGGTTCTCACTCTTCATTTGGAATCATCTTGTAAGCTTGTTATATCATTTTGGCAATTCAACGTATAAGTTGTTTATTAACTTAAATGTTTGTATTTCTATGTTCATGAATTGTAATTAAGTAAATATAAACCATAAAAGCAGTTTCTTGTTATTTTAAATTTGTAGTTAGCTAAAATCTCATTTTCTCGATTAATATGGCATAAGTGGTAATTCTTAGTTTTATGTTGATTGAGTTGTTGTTCTAAGCTTATTTAGTCTCATTTTATGATAATATTAGGTGCGCAATAGATTGCAATGTCTTAATCTGTTATAAGCTTTGAAAATTTGCCGTCGATGATCTAACGAGGTGTTTGGATCAAATGGTTAAGTTGAGTTAGAGACTTGTTTTGTAGAACATTTCAATTTGCATTAGTCTTACGTGG
The DNA here is from genome assembly GCA_022545495.1 of Chrysanthemum lavandulifolium. Lineage (NCBI taxonomy): Eukaryota > Viridiplantae > Streptophyta > Magnoliopsida > Asterales > Asteraceae > Chrysanthemum > Chrysanthemum lavandulifolium. Next base: position 234,932,642 of record CM040242.1, on the reverse strand, counting down.
TTAAATTGAGTCATATGCAATCAAAACTTTGCATCTTATTGCCTTAAAAGTCAAAATCACTTGAAATTGTCTCAACACGCTCCTTTGTTGTAATTTTGGAGATTCAAAAGCGGTTTAGTGTTTAGAATTCATAAACATGGCTTGCGATGAGTGTTATTCCATCATAACTCATCAATATCAGTCCACAATTCGGTTGCAAAGATCATAAAAGTCAACTTTCCACTACGTGTCAAAAGTCAAATAGTGAAAGTCGGTTTGAGCTTAACTAGGACGAATTTTCATGAACTCATCCTTGGGTCAAACGGGTGAAACTTGGGATTTTGTAACTTCAACTGGTCTATTTGCTTATTACTATTTTTTTTTATTTTGTGAATTTTTAGAAGCCTTAAAAGCGACTTGTGGATTTGGACTTAATTGCCACATCCATGAAACTCGGTTTAAGTCGAGTTTTCTCGACTTATGCAAGCCCTTACCTGAGAGCTTATTAAAGCTCATCTTAGTCTGAGCTTTGGTTTGCATGATCCTAGCCAGGTCATCTCTAGGTCCTTTCATTTGCTTTTTGGTTTCCGGCTTATTTAGGTGCTTGTTTTAAGCTACAGTAGGTACCTCTTAATCTGTTTTGGCTTATTAGCTTATAACCTCAAATCATTGCATCCTGTGAATCAGAGGTTCTAGCTTGTTGACTTAAGTTGCAATTAGTCACTTTTAGCCTATTATAGCTTGTGTATCAGTTTGGTAGTCTTTGGATTCCATTTGCTTAATCAAGTGCTTATTTCAATAAGCATTTCCATATCAGATCCTTATTCTTCCTAACAACCTCCTGTTTTTCTATTTTTCCTTGCTTCCTCATATTATTTTAGACATTTCCTGAATTTTTCAGATTTTTCCTAGCTTGTTTGGTATTTTTACGCATTTTATCTAGTTTTAAGTATTTTAAATAGCTTTTAATATAAAAATTAGAAAAGGTTCAAAAATATTTTTCTATTTTCTTAAGTTTAGATAAATATAAGAAGCCTAAAAGTATTTTCCATAATTTTCTTGTTTTAAATAGTATTTTCTAGCATTTTAATTAGTTTTAAATAGTTGTAAATTAGTAATAAATATATAAAAGTCTAAAAAATATATTTTCTGTTTTAAAATTAGTTTTATCATATTTTAGATTTTTCTAAGTCTTAACTTTATTTTTCTAGTCTTATTTCATATTTTCTTTTATTTTAGAGTATTATTAAATAGTTTAAAATAGTTTTTAATTAATAATAATTAGATAAATAGTTTTAAAAATAATTTTCCTTTTCTATAAATTTTCTCATATCATTAGGTTTGTAAAAATGTATTTTTCATATTTTTAGGATTTATATTGTGTAAGTTTCACTTTTTATTTTGTACGTTTACGTTATTTTTATTTAAACGTAAGTTTTAAGTTTTAGGTTTTAAACGTTCATCACTTTAAAAATAGTGATAGCGTTTATTTAATATCTTTTATCTTTTTAACTTTCTTAATTTGCATTTAAGTCGCTTTAATTTATTAACCTTTTTCAGTAGTGTAATATTCAATCCTAATCCTTTCTGATCGCTATCATTAGTGATCATTCTATCGTCTGAATCAGTGTTGTACACACCATTGAGTCTCCGTGGGACATAACGACCCGGGAATCCCCTGTATTCTCTGATCTTCATTTGCATTTGTGTTCGAAATTGTTTCAAGTCTGTTTAGACTTGACCGCTAGCGGATCAAAATTTTAGGCGCCATTCTTGGGAGGCTTTAGCGTGTGTTTAGCCATTTTCGGACCCATTCTTGCACATACCCCATCTTTTGTAAAAGTTTTTGTAAAGTTTTCAAAAATCCAAAAGTTCATTAACACTTTTCCTAAGTGTTAAAAGCATAAAAATATTTTCATTCCTTGTTTTTTTCATAATGTTTTCCAAAATCCCAAAATATTCATCTTTACCTCTCACATCTTTGATTCTTCATCCCTACCCCTCTGTTAACCTTTGATTCTTTCCATGTCTTACCCTCACCTTCTTGATTGTCGGTGGTGTGGTGGTCCTTATAATGGTGGCAATTGCCCCGGTTGTAGCATGGTGGAATCGGAAGCGGTCTGCTCTATAACCAGATCCTATTCCTACCATAACACGATGATTTATTCCATCGGCTACCACACTTGTGAGACACATCGGTTGTCTTGTTGTAGTCTTGTGGTGGTTCACATTCGATTCGATTGTCAATCGGAAACACGCTTGTCTATGAGCGGGTTCACGATAACAATTATGACTATAACACATACCACTCACGGCCGCATCGGTTGTCTTGTTGTGAGTATTGTGGAGGTCCTCACTCTAGCTTGGATTGTCAAACAAGGAATCCATTTCCTTGTTATGATTACGACTCTTCGTATCAAGACCAACCTCCACGGTACCTAATGATTCAAGCGACTCCTCTTGAAACTACGGCGGATCTTCTCACGAAGACTCGGAGTTATTAAAAGAACTTAAGGAGGAGTCGGCTATGTCATCCCATAATCCAAATGAAAAATCCATGGAAGTTTTGTTAGTCAAGAAGCGGTCGCTAAATTAGATTCCCAGTTGCGTTTGAAAAATGTTGGGAATCAATTGCAATAGAAAAAGCGGCCAAATCTAGCTCTCGATTCCGTTTCATTCGATGGCGATGATGATGAAGATATCCTTGATATCCTACAATTTTATAACGGTTCATCAAGTTCATCGGTTGAGACTCCTTCCATGATCCATCGGGAGAAAAGACTATGATGGAATTACTAGCGAGAAGAACAAATGTTAAGTATTAAACATATGTATGCTAGTCCATCTAATCTCCTCGATCATTGTTATCACACCCGATATTCCCACTCACTCTCTAAACATGGGGATGAGCTTAGCACTATTCCGAAATGGAATCGTCTAGTGTTGAGGACCTTATCCCAATCCCGAGAGAGTCACGGAAATTCGATCATCCGTGTGATATTCCTTTCCTCTTGAGTGTTCTCAAGATCATTTTGAAACTTTCTCGATCTTAGTGAAGATTGTGCTTCATATGGAGACATCAGTGCGTTGAGGCATCACTTCCACAATCGATCTTGATCCCTTCTTGAGGAGTTCTCCGGTGAACTCACTCACATCAACCCACTCTTTGATTTGAAGCCGATCCGGGAGGCGAAAGTCTCATTGATAATGATCATTCACTCACTTCTTATCCCAACAATCCAAATGAGAATGTTGATCACTTTGTTCCCGAAACATTCAAAACAACTCTCACCAATCCTCTATTTGAATTCAACTCGAATTCACTTTAATTCGAGAATCCACTCTTTGATACTCGGATGAGGATAGTGATGAGCCCACAATGGAACAAGAGTTCACAAATTCACATCATGTGAATGATTCTCTTCATGAGGAGTTCGCGGTGAACTTTCTCATATCATATCTCCATTGGAGTATGATTGCTGGATGGCAAAATCATGATCGGGGAGAGAATCTCAATTTGCATAGTTATGACAAATCATCCCACCCTCCCCACCGAGATGCCTTCCAAACCAAAGAGCTCTACCAAGAAAATCCAAATAAGTGCAACTGCACTTAATCCCGAGGAAGAAGATCTAGTTATGATTGTTATCATGATCTTCCTTCTTTTCTTCACCTACTTGGTGACTTCCTCTCTTCTTCACTCCTTCGGGAGTGAGGACACTATTTTTGATCCCGGCATTTTCATTCACCATTTGTGAGCGGGGTGCATCTCTGTTCTCTATATCTCATCGGTGTGGAACTTTCGCGTGCTTGATGTTTATCGAACATCTTGAATGAAAGTCCGATGGAGATTGTTTCTTCCACTCGGTTCCCCATGAACCAATGAATTGGGTCGAGTCAAGCTAGCGACTCGGGGATCAAAAACGAGAGTAGCATGCCATATGGGTTTTCAAACATATTTACGTCTTCTCACCTCTTTCTACCACCTAAGTGTGGGGTTACCCACATGTTATATATATATATAAAAAAAAAAAAAAAAAAAAAATCATCTTTCTAAATAATGGCGTAGTATTTCCCTTTTCGTTCTTTGTTTCGGCATAACATGGTACTTTGAATATTGAGGGCAATATTCATTTCTAAGTGTGGGGAATTCTCACGAATTTCATATATTATCTACCCAATTCCCGTTTTTGGCCAAAATTTTTTTGGAGTAAGTGTTCTACACTTACTCATTTGGTTATCGATCCGCCTTGTCTAATAAACTAAATGATTGGCTAATCCAGAGCAAACGGCTCTTGGTAAAGATATATCAAATCCGTTTATATGGCTTGCAATTTGCCCAAAATTGTATGGTTCTCAACTCACCATATCCTTAAAAGTGAAGAGTTGGCTAGCCCGCAAGGTTATGGCTTGTGGTAAAGCGATGGAAAAACCATTGGTAATCACTCACCAAAGATAATATTGATAATTTATCTAAGAGTTGGCTAGTCCGGAAGGTACGGCTCGGTAAAGACAAATCAAATCCGTTGAAAGTGGTGGTTTGCTCAAAATCACATGGTTATCGGTGTACCATGGTTCTTACTTGAATCGAAACATTTGGCTACTCCGAGTAATGGCTTTTGGTAAAGAGATTAAAATCCATTATGTTTTCTCAAATCATTGCTAGGGACTAGCAATATCTCGATGTGGGGATTGATGAGTCTCTAAATACTCATCATTTTGTACTATCTAGATCGCAAAATCATCTCGAAAACACTCAAAACGCATCAAAATGATCAAAATATCACAAATCGTGTTTTATGTGTTTTAAATGCAAAATATCAAAATCGGATGAAAACATATCAAATTTGCAAAATTGCGGTTTAGTCCCCAGTTTCAAAAATTGTCAAAAATAGTCCTGGTAAATCAAAATTAAGAAAAATGTCATTTAAGGTCCATGGAGTCAAAAGTTGTCAAAACAAACCCTTGAAATATAAAATTTGCAAAATTACAACTTTGGTCCCTCAAGTTTGAAAATGTCAAAATGGCCCTGGAAAATGGCAAAATGGCAAGTTTGGTCCTCATACTTTCGAGATTGTCAGTTTAGTCCTTGAAGTAACTTGGCTGAATTGGCGGTTTAGGTCCTCCAAATTTCAGAATTTACACATCTAGTCCTTGTTTATTATTACCTTAAAACCTTTTGGACTAGTCAATAAACAATTGGACCACTTGCCTAACATTGGACCCCCGTCATATGTAATTTTGAACCCCTATTATTAATATCTCTCTTGATCAAAACAAGTCAACCAAACCACCCATTGGCGCCATTTTTCTTCCCTTCACCGCTTTACCACGCAATCACTCAACACAACCATCCTTCCACCTCATTTCTCACCCTCCATGTCCCTCCACCTCACCAAAGAGCCAAATTCCATTTAATGATCCTTTACTCCATTTACTCAACCTATCCACCTGGCTAAAACCCTTTGGCGCCAAAATGCTTTCAAAGGCTAGGATTTGTTTGAGCCATCCAATGGTCGCCAAATGAAGTGGGATTTGTCGACAACTCAGTGGATCTCGGAACCTATAAAAGAAAGGAAGAAAGAGAAGCATAGTAGTTAGCAAGTAGTGTAATTTAGTTCTCGGTATGTCGTTTTAATATTTTTATGTTTTTCGGTTTATGTTTAAGTTTTAAATGCTTTGTAATCTTATGTTAGTGTAATAAAACCTAAGTTCGGTCTCAATTTCAAGTTTCATTTAAATATCAAGTTTATGCAAATTTTGAGCCAAAATCTCAAAATTGGCTTTTGTTGTTTATGGTTGTTGTTTTGAGCTCAATAAGCTTATATAAGCTCTTAGTTGCTGTTTAGGCCAATGAAACCATTTATAGCTCGGTTCAAAGTTTTAACTTAAAAATTCTCAAAATACCAAAAAAATTAGTGTAAATTCAAAATCTTGGGAATGATGATCAAGACAGTGTAGCAGAGCTAGTATTGGATTGTTCTTGGTTTAAAGCTTATTGGTAAGCTATAGGACAGGTTATCAGTCCTTGGTTCTCACTCTTCATTTGGAATCATCTTGTAAGCTTGTTATATCATTTTGGCAATTCACTGTATAAGTTGTTTATTAACTTAAATGTTTGTATTTCTATGTTCATGAATTGTAATTAAGTAAATATAAACCATAAAAACAGTTTCTTGTTATTTTAAATTTGTAGTTAGCTAAAATCTCATTTTCTCAGTTAATATGGCATAAGTGGTAATTCTTAGTTTTATGTTGATTGAGTTGTTGTTCTAAGCTTATTTAGTCTCATTTTATGATAATATTAGGTCTCGCAATAGATTGCAATGTCTTAATCTGTTATAAGCTTTGAAAATTTGCAAATCGATGATCTAACGGTGTTTGGATCAAATGGTTAAGTTGAGTTAGAGACTTGTTTTGTAGAACATTTCAATGCATTAGTCTTCGTGGTTAAATTGAGTCATATGCAATCAAAACTTTGCATCTTATTGCCTTAAAAGTCAAAATCACTTGAAATTGTCTCAACTCGCTCACCGTTGTAATTTTGGAGATTCAAAACCGGTTTAGTGTTTAGAATTCATAAACATGGCTTGCGATGAGTGTTATTCCATCATAACTCATCAATATCAGTCCACAATTCGGTTGCAAGATCATAAAGTCAACTTTCCATACGTGTCAAAAGTCGAAATAGTGAAAGTCGGTTTGAGCTTAACTAGGACGAATTTTCATGAACTCATCCTTGGGTCAAACTGGGTGAAACTTGGGATTTTGTAACTTCAACTGGTCTATTTGCTTATTACTATTTTTGTTTATTTTTGTGAATTTTTTAGAAGCCTTAAAACAGCTTGTGGATTTGGACTTAATTGCCCTGTCCACAAACTCAGTTTAAGCTGAGTTTTCTCAGCTTATGCAAGCCCTTGCACAGAGCTTATTAAAGCTCATCTTAGTCTGAGCTTTGGTTTGCATGATCCTAGCCAGGTCATCTCTAGGTCCTTTCATTTGCTTTTTGGTTTCAAATTATTTAGGTGCTTGTTTTTAAGCTACAGTAGGTACCCTCTTAATCGTTTTGGCTTATTAGCTTATAACCTCAAATCATTGCATCCTGTGAATCGAGGTTCTAGCTTGTTGACTTAAGTTGCAATTAGTCACTTTTAGCCTATTATAGCTTGTGTATCAGTTTGGTAGTCTTTGGATTCCATTTGCTTAATCAAGTGCTTATTTCAATAAGCATTTCCATATCGATCCTTATTCTTCCTAACAACCTCCTGTTTTCTATTTTCCTTGCTTCCCCATATTATTTTAGACATTTCTGAATTTTCAGATTTTTCCTAGCTTGTTTGGTATTTTTCGCATTTTATCTAGTTTTTAAGTATTTTTAAATAGCTTTTAATATAAAAATTAGAAAAGGTTCAAAAATAATTTTTCTATTTTCTTAAGTTTAGATAAATATAAGAAGCCTAAAAGTATTTTTCCATAATTTTCTTGTTTTAAATAGTATTTTCTAGCATTTTAATTAGTTTTAAATAGTTTTAAATTAGTAATAAATATATAAAAGTCTAAAAAATATATTTTCTGTTTTAAAATTAGTTTTATCATATTTTAGATTTTTCTAAGTCTTAACTTTATTTTTCTAGTCTTATTTCATATTTTCTTTTATTTTAGAGTATTATTAAATAGTTTAAAATAGTTTTAATTAATAATAATTAGATAAATAGTTTTAAAATAATTTTCCTTTTCTATAAATTTTCTCATATCATTAGGTTTGTAAAAATGTATTTTCATATTTTAGGATTTATATTGTGTAAGTTTCACTTTTTATTTTGTACGCTTACGTTATTTTTATTTAAACGTAAGTTTTAAGTTTTAGGTTTTAAACGTTCATCACTTTAAAAATAGTGATAGCGTTTATTTAATATCTTTTATCTTTTAACTTTCTTAATTTGCATTTAAGTCGCTTTAATTTATTAACCTTTTCGGTGGTGTAATATTCATCCTAATCCTTTCGATCGCTATCATTAGTGATCATTCTATCGTCTGAATCGGTGTTGTACACACCATTGAGTTTCCGTGGGATATAACGACCCGGGAATCCCCTGTATTCTCTGATCTTCATTTGCATTTGTGTCTGAGCTGTTTCAAGTCTGTTTAGACTTGACTGTTTAGCGCGGATCAAATCTCTTTAACCATAAGGCTTGACATGATGCAAGAGCCGCCATGAATTACGATTCACATGATGATAGTGCCCTTTGTTGGTTAATAGGTGACTCTCCGAAATAAAATACTATCCCATGGTTCCTTTTCCTTGATCGGTGTTGATTCCATAACTCATCACATCTGTAACTGTAATCTTGCAACCGCTTTCTTGCTTGTATATTATGCCATGCTCCTTTGTTTCTTTGATATATCGGATTACTTGCTTTATCGCCTTGGTGACGATCCTTGGTCTTGCATGAATCTGCGAGTAGTCCGGTCGAGTAACTAAGATCTGGTCTTGTATGCATTAAGTACATGAGACTTCGATTAAGCTTCGTAATAAGTTGCGTCAACTGAGTTTCCATCTTCCGCCTTGACCAACTTAGTACTGGTATCCATAGGTATCTTCGAATTATACCCATTGTTGTCCCAATATCTAGATCAAACTATAGAGATTGCAAAGTAAATTGAATATGAATACGTAATTTTGTCTATTAACTATAAATCAAATTGTACATGGTACATATATATGTTTTCAAACGGTATGTCCAACCGTTGTAACGGTTCGGTTTTGTAACCGTTTCTTAACTACCTTCCATAACCGTTTTATGGTTATTAAGTTCCTACTTAATGAGTTTGGTCCTTCGTCTAATAATAATTACATAAGAAGAATAAGAGTAAGATTATTTGGTTCACATTCTCCTCCTTAATCTTGATCTTTGCTTTGTCCTAAATCTTGAACTCCGAGCATTTGTCGCATAGTCGCGAACTTTAATCTTGGTAGAGCCTTCGTTAGAATATCTGCTCTTTGTAGTTCTCCGCTGACATGTTCCACATTGATGTGCCCAGTGTTGCAAAACAAGGCCTATTAGGTGCTGCAAGGCCATCAACCTTTCCGGTTTATGTAAATCGGTCAAACAAATCGGTCAACCGTGATCAATGGTGGTCAATGACGGTTAATGGTGGTCAAACTTGTCGAAAACCTTCATATCTTGCCGAAAATACTTAAAACTACCCATAAATTTGTTTGAATAACTTATGGTCATTGTTTATATCTATTACAAGATGTTTTCAAGAAAATATTGCGAAAATACATAAACTTGTCGAAAATACCTAAAACTTGTCGAAAATACCTAAAATTTGCCGAAAATACTAAAAACTTGTCGGAAATGCCAATCTGATTAATCACCGATTAATCCTGCCTAAACTGATTACAAGCTACAGGGAGGTCGACCGCCCGACTACCGATTCACAATTTTTGCAACATTGGATGTGCCCATTCTCTACGCTTTCACGAATGAAATGGTAGCGAATATCGATGTGCTTGCTTCTTCTATGAAAAACTGCTAATGCTAATATCAACCGAACTATCTCTATCCGAGCAACCGGTGCAAATACTTCATCGAATTCTATTCCTTGTTCTTGTACATAACTTTTTTGCTACTAACCGTGCTTTGTATTTGATGATATTTCCTTTTGCATCCCTTGTGGTCTTGTAAACCCATTTGAGTCCTATTGCCTTTTGATTTTCTGGCAATGTAGTAAGAGTCCATGTATTATTCTTGTTGATTGAATCTAATTCAATCTCCATGGCCTCAATCCATTTCTCGTATGTTGATGCTTCCTTATAGTTACGAGGTTCTTCTTCCGTAAATAGTAAACTTTGTGGTTCAACTCTACGTGCATACTTGTATATTTCTGTCATGTCTCTGTATTCACGTACTGGTGTATCATCAAATCTACCTCTTGAGTTCTCTACAGAACTAGTAGTAGCTTCTTCTTCCTCTTCTGAGTGTGGGTCGTAATTGTATGTCGGTGGTGTGATTGGTGAAACTGGATCAGGAATGTGATCTTGTTCATGATACGTGTTGTCATCGTTCTCTGTGTTGACTGGTATAAGGTTTTCATTGTCAACTCCTTCTACCACAAAACTAGTCCAAAATGTGTCTTGTGTACTCGTATCTTCTTCATCTTTATTCCAATCCCACGGTTTTGTTTCCATAAACTTTACGTCTCTACTAACATGTTTCTTCTTGGCTATTGGATCATATAACCTACATGCTTTTGATCCTTCCTCTACTCCTAAGTAAACCATTGGTATGCTTTTGTCGTCCAGCTTCTTTAAGTGAGGTATCGTTATCTTTGCATAAGTTGTGCATTCGAATATTCTTAGGTTTCCAGATTCGGTTTTCTGTTGTAGAGTGCCTCATATGGAGTTTTATCTGTTAGGGCCCTCGTAGGAACCATATTGAGTATGTAAATTGCATGTTTAACTGCTTCCGCCCAAAAAGTTAATGGTAACTTCATCGCTTTCATCATACTCCTCGTAGTTGATAATACTGTCCTATTTCTTCTCTCCACTACTCCATTCTGTTGTGGGAAGTACGGTGCTGTCAACTGTCGTGCTATTCCGTTTTCCTTACAGTACCTCGTGAATTCATTTGATGTGAATTCACCACCTCTATCCGTTCTTAGCATCCTTATTTTCAATCTCATCTCCATTCCTATTTTCTGTCTAAATTCCTTGAATGTACTAAATGCCTCATCTTTCGATGTAAGAAAGTAAGCCCACATAAAACGTGTACAATCGTCCACTAACAAGAAAATGAGTTTCTTGCCTGAGTGTGTGGCTGGACTTATAGGACCGCAAAAGTCTCCATATACTATGTCCAACGGGTTCTTTGATCTGAATTTAGCTTGGTTTGGAAATAGTGTTCTACTGTGTTTTCCTAATAAACATGCGTCACAAATCTGCCCTGCATGATTTATCCTTGGAATTCCTTCTACTAGACCCTTCCTAGTCATCTTGTTAATATCGTCAAAATTCAGATGACCTAATCTAGCGTGCCATAACCATGCTTGGTTATCTATATTTTCTAAGAGACATATAGGTGCTTTTATCTGTAATTGAATCTTGTAGAGTCAATTCTTAGATCTTTCAACTTTCATCAACAACTTCTTGTTCTTATCATACAAAGTCAACTTGTTTCCGTCCATAATGACCTTACAACCTATTTCTGTAAGTTGTCCTAGACTAAGTATGTTGCTCTTGAGGTTTGGTATGTAGTATACTTGATACTACCTACATTCTGGTTCTTACAACCTAATAGTATAGACCCTCTACCCATTATCTGTACATACGATCCATCTCCAAAACGTACTCGTCCTGTTACGCTTTCATCAATATCCCTAAAATGACTCTTTATTCCCGTCATATGGTTACTTGCACCATTATCTAAATACCATATGCTTGCGTCTGCTGTAGCATATTTTCCAGGTTGAATTTGTTCTTCATTCAACAACACTTCCTCTTGTTCAGTTTCGTGCATAGTCATTAATAGTGATGGTTCATCGTCTTCTAAGATAAGGTTTGATTGTTCCTGAGTTGCTGGTGTTCCTCTACAATTCCTTTTAAGATGTCCAATTTTATGACACATGTAGCATTTTACCTTACTTACATCCCACTCACTCTTATTCTTATCCGAACTCTCTTTATAACTTGAGTTCCCTCCTTGTGAGTTGTTTCTATTTTTATTCTGCCAGTTCACTCGTGAGAAATTTGATTTCCCTCCACGTTTGTAAAAACGTTTCCTATTTCCCGAGTGCTCACAATGTGCGAATAATAGGTTTTCCTGGCTTTCTACTTGTCCTCCTTTCCGGAGTTTTATCCTTTCCTCAAATGCCTTGAGTCTTTCAATGATCTCATCTAAAGTGATGTCGTCGAGATCACTTGTCTGTTCTATGGATGCTACTATCTGAATGAACCTATCTGGTGTGGAGTCTAATAGTTTTCGAACTAAAAGTGATTCATCCAAAGTTTTCCCTAATTCTTTTGCCTTCGTGGCATAGCCATTTAGTTTAGCCGTAAATGCATCCACCGTCTCATCTTCCTTCATCTGAAGTGAGTTAAACCGAATCATCAATGATTGTAACTGTGCTTTCCGCACCCTATCTTCTCCAACGTGTCTTTTCTTTAGCGAATCCCACAATTCCTTAGCCGTCTTACAACCCGCTACTTGTAAGATCACATCTTTCGTCAACGCTTGATATAGGAAGGCAGTCGTTGCCTTATCCTTCTTATCATCAACTTGCGTAGCTATCTTTGGTTCTATTGCTTCCCATAAGCCATGTGCCTCTAGTATAACCTTAATTTGTATAGCCCAAACTGTGTAGTTTGTGGTTTTCAACTTAGGGCATTGATATTGTGCAATAGGTGTTACGGGTTTTATTGTAGTTGATGTGCTTGGTATATCGTCGATAGTCATCTTGAAAGTGCTTAGTATCTTCACTTTCTAATTTAATGGGGTTTATCCTTCCTAGTGTGGTCTTTCTATAAAATATGGGAATATCTAATCTTCCGGGAATCCTAGTAATACGGGATCAATAAATAGTTCTCGGGATTTCCTAATAGTATGAAATGACTATTCTATACTATTCTAATATAAATGAAATCCATAAAAGTCTAACTTGTGACCTCGATGATGTGATGAACACAAGTGTATTCCCTTTGGTTCGCGTTAGTAAAAATCGTTTACCAACGTTTGTTGCTATTCCCAAGTTTGGTTCCCTTTTTTTCTTTGCCTTGCCTCGTTGTAACACTTGATGTCTTTTCCTTGTTCGAATTTTTTTACCCCTCGAATTGAAACACCAAGTTTCTTCTCTTCGAAATGACTTCCTAAAGTTTCGGCCTCCTTTTTTGCTTCTACCAAAAAACGTCTCGACCTCTTTGTCTTGAAAGTGTTCGAATAAAATTTTGTGTCGAAATCTTTCTTCTCAACGAGCCCAAACAAAAATTCTTTTCAATTTGTTTTTTTTCGAAAGAAAACTTTGTTTTCTTTTCTTGTTCCTCCACACTAAACACGTCTCTTTCCTTTGTACGTTATTTGATTTCCTTACTCCGAGACCAAACTTCCCACGTATAAAAATCTTGGTACCGAGATGGTAACCAGTCACCGAAACAAATAATGGGTAGTCCCGAGACTACTCCACAAAAACCTGAGCACTCCTTCTTCTTTGTCACGTACGTATTTCTTCCACAACAACGTTTTCCCCGCGTGTTTCCCGCGTTTTCCTTCTACTTTGAGTTTGAATTTAACCGGTTTTCTCAAAGTATTTGCCCACTCGCTCTCTATCCCGAACAAAGTGTATGTCTTTCCTTCCTTCCCTATGTTGTCGCCAACAAAGGTTTCCCCACCAATCCGTTTGGTGTAAACGTTTGCAATCACCTAAGTAAACGATCGTGCACTATCTTCTACGTATGCTTATTCACGTTTGTTTCTCTTGAAAGTAGAGAGAAAACAAAATCCTTGTTGAAAACAAAAGTTTCCTGCGTATTGAAAACAAAAGTTTCCTGCGTATTCCCTTGGGTTTTTTCTTGCGTATGGTATACAAAAACCGTTGCGTATAACACTGCTCTTGATGCCGATTGTTGTCCCAATATCTAGATCAAACTATATAGATTGCAAAGTAAATTGAATATGAATAAGTAATTTTGTCTATTAACTATAAATCGAATTGTACATGGTACATATATATGTTTTCAAACGGTATGTCCAACCGTTGTAACGGTTCGGTTTTGTAACCGTTTCTTAACTACCTTCCATAACCGTTTTATGGTTATTAAGTTCCTTCTTAACGAGTTTGGTCCTTCGTCTAATAATAATTACATAAGAAGCATAAGAGTAAGATTATTTGGTTCACATTGTAGGATACATGGCGTTGATATTCTGTATAATATGGCTATTTGGATAAGGAGTTGTCGGGATATTGGGCGAAGTTGCCTTTGATTAGGAGGTTGATGTTGTCACACCGGGATAGTGGGCGGGAAATTACAGATCAAGAAAGATATTTGTTGGTGGGTTGCCTGCCACCTTGACAGAAGAACAATTCCATCAGTACTTTGAAAGTTATGGTAATGTAACGGATGTAGTGATAATGTTTGACCAAAACACCTAGTGGCCTCGAGGATTTGGGTTATGGTCCCAATGTAGGTTATGGAAGTAATGTTTCTGCACCGAGTCAATCTGCAATTGGAGCTTTTGTGTATGGTAGTCAAGCCTATGGTTATGGCAACTATGGTAGTAACGATGGCTACAACCCCAACCCTGGTGGGTACGGAGCTGCTGCTAGGCGATTTGGGCCAGGAGGTGCAACAAGCGGAGATCAGCAAGGGACAGGTGGTGGTTATAATGGATAAACCGGCTACTCTAATGCAACTTGGAGACCGGACTCGTGAAAAGGTCTTTTCAGTGAATCATGACATTATGGTAGTTTAAAACCGTATTTTCGTCATAACTGTGAGTTGTAATACCTATTTCGTTTGCCTAATTTTCAGATATATGCTCCTATTTCAAGCAAGACACTGACAGTAGAAGAGCGTGTGCTTTATATATTAGCATGTATGACACCTTCTTGTGAGACCAACAGGTAGGTTGTTACTTATACATTCTATTGTTTTTGGATTACGAAACTTAGAGCTATTACTTGTTGGTTGATAAAATTCCAAGATTTATTGAGCGTGTAACTCATAAGACATGACAAACTACAAAAATGTGAAGTCTGTTATCCAGAATCTTGCTTAATTTGGAGAATGGAAGAAATAATCATGTATTTTCTTATGTAATAAGTAACTGCCACATGCAATTGTCATACTTTGATCTCATATATTTGTGCGGTTTGTTTCTTGATGTATAGTGGGTGTGCTCTTCGTCTTCAAAAACTTTCTGATTTGAATGCTTGATTGTTTTGTTGTATGGTCTGAATAAAACCATGTTCTGTTATTGGTTGCAATGTTACCGTGCTTTAAATATATACTCAGGAGGAGAATTATTCAAAGAATGCCGCTTCTCTGTGTACAAGCATTTCGTCACTTAATATCAAGGAGGACCAAAGTGATGGTAATGAGCAAGCATCTGAGGAAGCATGGAGGGTGAAAGTTATGAATATGAAAAAGCTCTAAATGCTGACAGAACCTATCTTAAGTTCAAGAAACGATTGGATGTGTACCCAGAGCAATGTTTCAGGTACAAATCGCATCAAATTTTGAATTTTTAACAACTTAGTGCAGTAGTGTCGTGATCCGAAAAAAAATTATTTTCGTGTGTGGAACTTATGAATAACTAATGTCTTAAAAAGTTGAATGCTATAAGTATTAGTTAGTCAGAAAGTTTTTCTGATATGGAGATCTAGGAGACTAGGAGGGTATATGAATTTGAACACATTTCAGATGATTCCTGACCCATTTCACCCGCTCTACCGGTTGACTTGTTTCCTTATTAGTTAAATCTCTTAGCATAGCCATATGACCCATCAAGTTAAACCATTTGTGTGTAACTGGATTAAATTTATTGCCTCTACTTTTTATAATAGGGTCCATGTCATGTGATAATGGGATGATGTGAAATAAGTAATTAAGTGGTAAATGCATTAAAAATGGCTTTTCAGAATAATACTAAAGTCCAATATATCCTCGTATTCTAAGTTATCTCCTCTGCAGATACTCATATGGTGGGAAGCCGCTTTTGGCGACTACAAAAGCAGGAGATCCTGGAAGATGCGAGCTATGTGGTGAATCAAGGCTTTATGAAATGCAGCTCATGCCTCCATTGTTAAACTATCTACAGGAAGCAACAAATAACAGTTCTCTAGAAAACTGGAACTGGATGAGTCTAATCGTGTATACTTGTTCCAAGGCAAGTTCCTACATGTTTCAGCACAAATATGAAAGGATACTGAAAAGCTGTCTATTTAGTATTTACTGACAGTGGTTTTGTCTAGGGTGGCAAACATATTAGGGTTAGGTAACATGTCAAAACGGGTTACTTTTTAGTATGGGTCAGGTTGTGCCCGCACACAAACACTCCTTTTAAAGTTTCCTATTTATAATAATTAAGGTGTTCAATATGGAAACAAATCACGTTCTGATGGGGTTTATGCATTTTTAATTACACGTTGAGTGACTTTTGACAATTGAATCATTGAACCTTGTGACCTAAAAACCAAAGAATAAGTATTGCTTCATGTCGCTTTTGAAAACATGTTGCTACAGATGCCTGTTTGTTGTTACTTTCTTAGCAATCTGAGCTTGCGAACGAGATGGTCCTTTAGAATTTATGTATCTTTAGGCATTACCTATATTTATGCCTTTTATGTAGCAGGCTTGAATTGACATGCATTTTTTTCTTTAAAATTTATTTCAAGGGATGTGCACCCGCCTCGAAGCAGGAAAGTAATGGATGGGTTGTCGCAAAGGAAGCCATAGTGGTGCAAATTGAAGCCTACCAAACAGTTCCGTCAAGATGGAGTCTACACCTCAAATATGGTGTATAAAAGTGTTAAATGATAAATAATCTAAGACGTATGAGATTTCTAATTTGAGTGTGCTGATATGCATTTAGTAATTTTGTATTCAAATAATTAGTCGAGGGATTATTCTACTTTTCTTTACATGAACAAGGATATATAAAATTTTCATATTATATAGTATGGTGTTTCATTTGACGAAGATGTTATGTGAAATAAATATTGCCATGAACAAACACGTTATTGAACAAAAATTATTGTTCCGCCCAGGGACGGAGCCAGGAAATTAAGTTAAGGGGGGCTCAATTTTTTTTTGGTAAAAGCATACAATTATTTGTTTTAGAAGCTAGATCGAAGCTTGAATCGTTCGACATACGGGTCCATTGATATTTTTTTCGGTAGTAACAGGCAATTACTTATCTGAAGGTTCCTCAACTTATCTGACGCGACAAAATCGGCCAATAACCAAGTCAATTGGTAAACAGTTTTGTCAAGTTGGGTCAGGCTACCGCAAATAGTTAGAAAAAAGGCATAAGATTGTGTGGATTTAAATGCTATAGTTACAAGTATAATAGAGATAGTAAAAATTTTATAGTGACTAAGCGGCATTTTTATACAAAACATGTTAGACAAACTAAAAAATGTCAAATTTATATCGACAAACAAACTTTTTATAGTTTAAGAAATGTTCATTTTATATTAAACCACAAAACAAATACAGTGAATGCTAGTTCAAGCCTCCTAGAGTCCTAGGTGACAAATAAAAAGAAAAGTAGTATTAAAAGACTGAATATACTCCTTAACATATATTATACTTTATACATTTTGACAGCTGTGTGCACTACACATTTTCCAATTTCCAAGCTTTATCATTTTTCACTTTCTCTCACCTGCTAAACACTTCATCTTCTCCGACGTCATGGCCTGAATTTGTAACTATAATTTTCCTTCTTGGCTTTTTCATTTAAAGGTGGATCCTCTCATATATATCTAAGGCAGTTGAGCCGGTTAGGGGGGGCCGAGCACCCTCCAGCCCCCCTACTGGCTCCGTCACTGGTTCCGCCGCTATGCGCGGGTTACCTACTAGTGTTATATAATTTCAACACTTTCGTCTTAAGAGGCTAAGCCCTTCCCACTGGGTCACCCCATTGGTTTTGTTATATTGTTTTTATATTGCAATTAATTGATTTCACAAAAGCTCGAATCAAAGTTTTTTGAAAAGTAAATTTCATAACGAAGTTAAAAACGGTAAAACTATTCAACCCCTTCTAGTTTTTCACACCACGCATTCTCAAGAACTTGCAAGTTCTTTGCCTTTCCCATCCAACAGCATTCTAATGATCAGATGTTTTTATCCTCGTCAATTGTTTGACTCAAAAGTAAACTTTTTTAATAATTTAAACCCATTGTAAAAGATATTTATGCAAATCAAAACTTTTCTTGAATTTTTTTATAATATGAGCATCTTGAATATCATATCCAGTCTCATTATTGTTATATAACTAGTATTACAGACTTGATTCCTTGGACATATCACCTTGTACTTTGATTTTAAACGGCTAGCTGAAACCAAACTAATGAGACGGCGGGGATTAACGTCATTTAATTGTGTAAACCGAAAACAAATAAAACCAAATTGCAGTACATAAGGAAAAAGGTAAAAAACCAAGACGAACTAATGTATGATAATTTCTGGTCTAAGTAATCCGTTTTAAAAGTCTGTTTTAATAAAAATAAATAAATAAAATAATAAGCAAATCATAATAAAGTAATGTCAATACGACCAGAAGCTATTACAAAAAGAACAACTAGTGCACCAGCTGCATACAAGGTGAATCGTCTTGCTTGCTGAACCATAAATTGATAACCTTTTAAAAAACTTGGGAAGAATTGCAATCTTCATCAAACATAAGACAATCTATAGAGAAGAGAGAAAGTACATATTAAAAGTGTTCTTAATGCAGTGACTTCGTTGGGCCTTTGGAGATGTTCAAAATCATCACTCGACCAGGTACAGGGGACTTCTGCTTTTGGTGCCTGTGCTATTCACGCCTTTAAATGTAGCAGAATGTTTTATAATCAGAGGTTTTTATCTCGGATGTAAAACCAAATGACTGAAGAAGCCGTCTAGACCCAACAATACGCAGACCTTTCATCCTAAAAAGTCTCTCTGGAAGATGACTAATGCCTGTTTCAGTGATATCCAACTCTTTTAAACATTCTAACCGTCCAATTCCCTCAGGCAATTCCGCAACTTGAATACATTTACTGAGGTCGAGATTAACGAGCTTTGGACATTCAGCAGGGATCTGAATTTCGACCAAATCAGTACAATTACTGACACTTAGTGTCTCAAGATTTGGAGTAACACCGAGATGAAGGGTCTTCAACTTTAAATTATAAAGGTCGAGAGTTACGAGCTTTGGATATTCAGCGGACATATGAAGTTCGACCATAACACTCTCAGTGTAGTGGGGGTGGCTGAGGCTTAGGGTCTCAAGATTCGGAGTAATCCCGAGGTGAAGGGTCCTCAACTTTAAATTACTGAGGTCGAGAGATCTGAGTTTTGGACTTTCAGCAGGCATGTGTAATTTTTCCAATTTATTACAACCAGAGATACGTAACTCCTTTAGATTTGGAGTAACCTGGAAATGAACTTCTACCAAATTATTACAATTGCTAAGAATTAGTGTCTCGAGATTCGGAGCCACACTAAGGTCAAAGTTCCTCAATCTGTGTGAAGAGGTGAGCTTTAGGAACCTGAGGTTTAAACAAGCCTGTCATAAGCAACAAAAAATGGAAAGATAAATGTTAATTATTGTAATGACCAACAAAAGAGGGAAAGATAAACTACCAATTAATGAATCAACCATTATTCTACCTTTTCTTCTCCGTCTTTCCAAAGTCGAGCGATGTAGCTGTCTTCCATTTCAAGTCCAACAAGATTTTTTGCTTCAAATGTTTTTGGTAAACTTGAAAAAGGATAATAAACCCAACTCAGAAATCGTAAGGCATTTGGAAGGTGTAGACTAGCTTCATGTTTGCTAACTTCGTGGTCAATCCATAAATATCGAGTTTTATACAATTGAAGAAATCTAAGTTCCTTCATGTTTGCGAGACCGCTCATTAAAGTTTCAAAACTGATTCCATATTCATCCAGTGTTATACATTTGGTTGCTTCTGTTGAGTTAGGTGAAGCCACTCACACATAGTGGCAGAAAAAGAAGCCACTTAACAATTAGTGGCAGAAAAAGAAACCACTGAAGATGAATAATTCAGTAGTGGTAGATAATGGTCTGATTGTTTATTTGATCAGTTATCTTTATCATCTCTATTAGGGGTGTGCAAGAAACCGAAAAACCGAACCTAAAACGGAAAAAACCGAAGAACCGAAACTAAAAAAACCGAAACCGATTGAAAAACCGATGGTTCAGTTTTTATATTTTGAAAAACCGAAGTTTTTGGTTCGGTTTGGTTTTAGCTTTAAAAACCGACCAATAAAAACCGAACCGACATTTAAAGTCAAAATAATATATCTTGCCTTGTTGTTTCATAAATAATATAAGTACTTTATCTTAATATCTTCTTTTTACATTACCGTTGTCAATGATGCATTTCATATGTGTGATAACTCTGCTAATATTTTATTTCATAACAATATACATAACGCAAATGTGCTTGAAGGTAAAAAAAATGGGTACACAAATGTCACAAAAACACATTAAGTTTGAATATTAATAGTTGTTCATGTTGAAGATGGTGCAATTACATCAAAATATTGAAGAAATTCTTCCAACATCATTCTTTTTTCGTTTACACCCTTCAATTTTTTTTTAGTATACCTTTCAAGCTCAACAAATCATTAGAACTTGGAGGCAAATTTGAGAATGTTGGCACTTGATTTAAGACGGTTCTTTACCCGTTTTAGTACCGTTGTACCGGTACCGGTTTAAGATATGGTTCTATTTTATGATATATGTCAAATCTACTTTGAAAAAGCAAAGCTTGATAAATCGTATAGAAACTGAAAAAACCGAAAAACCAAAGCCAAAAAAAACCGACAATCGAAAAACCAAACCGACACAAAACCGAATGGTTTCTAAAAATCAAAAACCGAAATTTTTCGGTTCGGTTTCGGTTTTATACAAAAACCGAGCCAAACCGAACCATGCTCACCCCTAATCTCTATATAAAGATGATCACTCTGTATTTGTAAAACACACCTCTTGATTACACAACAAGATGTAATAAACACTCCTAGTTACCCACGGTGGACGTAGGTCAGATTAGACCGAACCACCTTATATCCTTGTGTTCTTAATTGTGGCAGTGTGTGTGGCAGTTAATTATGTTTGTATGTGTCATCCGATCCTAACAACTGGTATCAGAGCTTTGGCTCGTGATTGATACATACGAACAGAGAAGGTGAAGAAGCTTATCTGTTGGCAGATATCGAGACCAGGGTATTGGTCGCCACCAGCCACCAGCGCATCACCACCAGCCACCGTTTTTCAGCCACCACCACCAGCAGGTTCAGCCACCACCAGCGGTTGTCACAACCCGCTGCCACCTACTCGCCATCATAACCAGTCACCGATCACCTCCACAGAAAAAGGACCGATCGCCGGAGAAGCCGGACTGATTTTTTTTTGTGGGTGAAGAAAGGACCAGCGTGAGTCTTGGGGAAGAGTTAGGAGTGATCTGTGATTTTTTTGGGAAGAAGAAAGGACCATGGTGTTCTTCTTTTAAAGAAAATTACCGACAATTTTTTTGGGTGGAGAAAAGAACCGGTGTTTTTTTTTGGGAGGAGATAAAAGAGCAGTTGCTTCTTTTAAGGAAAAGAAAAAAAAAGGGGTGTTATTTTCTTTTGGTGTCACAAGTTTTCTACTTTGACAAAAGTAGTCCCTCATAGTTTAATCAAGATCTTTGCACAAGTTTATTGCCATTTAGCAGTATGAACTGTTTGGTTTGTAGCAGTTTGGTAATTTGTTTGAATGATGAGCGATAAGCTTCAGATTAATAGGTTATGAGGAAGGAAGTTCGATTCTGATGCACATCAACAATTTAAACTCGATTTTATCCGACTTGGGTCGGTGGGAATAAAGTTCGAGGATGAAGTTCAAGCTTTACTCATTATCATCATTACCCGACGGTTGGTCCGAACGATTCTGACCGTTACTAGTTCATCGGGATCGAAGGTCTCACTTTGAGGAATTCGGGATTTAATTCTGGCGAAGACGTCGACGAAGAAATTTCGTGGAATCATCAGTGAACAATTGAATGCGGTCGGGTAGAAGAAATAACGAGAGGTAGTGGGGTGGGAGCAGGAAGAAGGAGTCGGTCGAGGACTCGAAATGATGTGACTTGTTGGGCTCAAAGAGAGTTGGACATTTCAGAATCAATGTCCAAAAGAAGAAAGAAGTTAACGTTGCGGCAGACCATCTGAGATGATGATGTTTTGATCGTAGTGTGGAGAGCAATGTGGATTCCTGGGTTATGGATTCGGGTGCTTCTTTTCACGCTACCCACAGCCGTGAAGCACTACTTAATGTGAAAGAATGGGATTTTGGTAAGGTAAGACTGGCGAACGATGAGGTTCTTGATGTGACGAGCATAGGTGACTTAGATCTGAAGATTCCAGTCGGTCCATGGACTTTGAAGGATGTCCGGGTAATTCCAAGTCTGAAGAAACAGTTGATTTACATTGGGCGGTTGGATGAGCAGGACACGAGGTTAAGTTCGAGAACAGGCGGTGGAAGGTTATGAAGGAAATCTAGTCGTAGTTCGAGGAAAGAAACAAGGTTCGTTGTATGTGGTCGCCATTTACCGTCGAGAAATGTAGTCCTGCTCGAGAAGAAGACCAAAGTCCAGTTCACAGAGTCTCGTGGGCAGAAGAAGGTTTGCTTTGCAGATGGCAAACCCAGAGTCACAGGTCAGATTCAAGGTGAACGTGCTAGAAAAGGTTAAGTAAAACCAGTCAGGGGCATTCATGGCGGTGGGAGCCTGAGTTGTGCTTGATCGAGTTACCAGACGACGGTGGTTTAAGAGAACCAGATATTTCAAATCGAAAGTCTCTCGATTGATTATCCGCTTTATTCGGAGAGTGTTTGTTCTCGGGATGTTCCGAGATCGGGCGATTCGTGTCGATGGGGCCGATAGGGACAGAGAATGGGTCGATGTGATTTCAGGTCATGGTGAAGTGTTGGAGCTAACGGGAGCTTCAGCGGGCCTTGAGTTAATGAAGAGAAGGCAACGGTAACTAGGATGGAGCTAAGATAAAAGTTCTTGTTTTACGAAATACAGAGATACAGGTTGAAGCACGGTGAAGATTGTTCCGTGGCTTCAAGTGGGAGATTGTTGAGTTAGGTGAAGCCACTCACACATAGTGGCGAAAAAAGAATCCACTTAACAATTAGTGGCGAAAAAAGAAACCATCAAGATGAATAATTCAAGAGTGGTAGATAATGGTCGATTGTTTATTTGATCGATTATCTTTATCATCTCTATATAAAGATGATCACTCGTATTTGTAAAACACACCTCTTGATTACACAACAAGATGTAATAAACACTCCTAGTTACCCAAGGTGGGCGTAGGTCGATTAGACCGAACCACCTTATATCCTTGTGTTCTTAATTGTGGCGGTGTGTGTGGCGATTAATTATGTTTGTATGTGTCATCCGATCCTAACGACTTGATTTTCACAGTAATTCAAATAGCTTGTTATCATGAAAGATATTTTGTGTGTATAATAAAACAAAATTTTGATTTTGTACAATGACTAAATTGAACATTAGAAAAGTATACTGACTTTTAGTTTATTAAAACCCAAATAACTTGATACTTACCTTGTTATTAGCCAATATATCTACAACTTCCTCCTTAATCCATAACCGGCTATGCCTTTCAGGGTTATTGGGGTTCAATCGACGGACAATATTCTTGCCCATTTCTTCTATATGGTCATGCATTTCCAAACGATAAAGTGTTTGTGAGAAATGTTTATATTCGAGAAATAATTATGAGAGATTTACGTTCTAAAATTTTAAGCCGACTTCAAAAAAATCCATGACTTTTAAGCACTATGATTGCATCCTCTTTACTCCAACCTTTGAGTATGCAAGCAACATCTAGGAATATTTGCTTATGATCATCCTCTAGATCGATATAGCTGAGTTCCAATTTTTCCATAGTTGCCTTCAATGGAATTTTTTTGAGTCTTTCTCAGGTATCTATCCAGTGAGCCTCATTTTGACCATATAGCATGGAACCCAAAACTTTGATCGTGAGGGGAAGACCATCAGCATATTTTACAACCTGTCCTACTAGGTCTTCGTACCCTTCAATTGGAATATCTCTTTTAAATGCATTCTTACTCAAGAAACAAAACCCATTTATATCATGTGTTTGTATGTTTGCACGCATGTATATATACTTACATGTGACGTAAAAAAAATATATTGTGCATGTGTACGAATAAAAGTGCAAAGGAATGGACAAATGAGAAAGTGAGGCTCACAGTGGGTCGAGACTTAGCGTGTCAAATGAGAGTGTGAGACCAAGAACGAGTGAGACGATAACCAACCTAGCTTCCAATGCTTAACCCGACTAGAAACTAACACGAAGATGCTCTTATCTTATGAAAATGGAACCCGAAACCTTGTTTCTCCTTCTTCTTCTCGGCAGTGAACAAAGAGTAACAAAAGTTGTGTTTTGTTTGTGAGAGTTTGATTTTGAATGTGTATCAAATGTGTGTGTGTCGATGGGTTAAAAAGGAAAAAAAATAATCCAAGCTTGGCCTAGTTACTAGTGGGTATTAGAATGCAAGTTCAAGTTATAGTATTAACCATGTAATAAGTTGTAAAGGGTCTTGCATAGATTTGGCAAGATTCAAAGTATTCTTGGTGCTTGAGAGGGGGGTGCTCGATGCATAGCAAGTCTAGGTGGGGAATCAAGGTGATGTTTTATATTTGATGGCTAATAGTGTGCATGGACCTTTGTAGTTCATTATCTATGCAAATGGAAGCAAAGCTACCTTTCACAAATTATTAAGTTGGCATGTGAATGCAAGTTGGCAAGGGGGTCAAGATAAAGGATTAGTAATTATTTAATTGGGTAGCTTATGGTTTCAAGGATGTTTCGGTTTTGGTTTTGACGCAAGAAAGAAAGAAAGAAAATAGCCATGGTACAATGACTGTCGAAGGATGCATAGGAAAGCCAAGAGGAAATTTGTTACCTTTCATATATAGATTGTAGGCTATGAATTTGGCGACCACGCATGGGAGACAAAGAGGAAAAAAATACAAAAGTGGATGTTGCATGGTTGTTGTTGTCGTGAGTTGGGAGAGCAAGGTAGAAGTTTTCATGATATAATATACACATTCTTAGGACTAGGAAAAGAATGCAAGCATGAGTGTGTGGTCAAATCAAAATAGTGTTAGTGGTAGACATAGTGTCTAAGGTGTTAGAATTAGAAATTCCGGTATTAAAGAGTCGGTCACCCAAGTATATGTAATCGTTAAAGCTCGTAGTCGTAGTTCTTTTAAGTTAAGTAGTAATTTAGTTAAGTAACACCGTGGAGGACAGACGGGTCTTTACCCACTGTATGCACGATCCACGACCCAAAGTGTGGCGATTTGTGTAAGACTATAAATACTCTCTACCTCCCAGGTAGAGTTGGAGCTCATAATAATATCTTTCACTTTCTCTCACTAAGTTCCTAAACCTCTAACTTTCTCTCTAGAATTCCATCTATATGCTACTTTGTGTTATGGTTTGATGTGTATGTGAAAAGTTAATTTCTAACAATTGGTATCAAGAGCCATGGTTAGATCATATCTTGCACATCTTTGGATTTATAGTGGTTTTAGGTGGTTTTGAGTTTGAAAAGGTTTAGTGGTTTTGCATCATTTGGTTGATTTCGTGTGTTAAAGGTTGAATTTTGTTGGTACTTTTGTGTTTAGAATCATCAAAAGTGTTTAGGTTTTCATTTGGTAAGCTTGAATCATCTTGGTTGGGTTGTTTTGGATTGAAAAGTGATGTTTATATGGTTTTCATGGTAGCGAGTTAGTTCACGGATAAGTTTTCTTCGTGGCGACTTGCCTCACTAAATTGTAGCGAGTTACGGTGTTAAATCTAGCGAGTTAGATCTAGCGACTTAAAGTACAAGTAGTGGACTCTCCACTACGGGTAGCGACTTAATGGTAGCGATTTGGTGCATGTGAGTTGCTCTTTAGCGACTTGCATTGTTGGCGACTTGAGTGGCAATTCTTGCCAAAATTTGGTTAGCGACTTGGTTCAGTAGCGAGTTACTACTTAGCGACTTCTTTGCTCATTAGCGACTTGGGATTCTAGCGACTTGGATGTCTAGCGAATTAGTTCCTAGCGACTTAGAGCTTTATCATCTAGCGACTTGAGTGATTGTTTACGGTTTTCTCTTGATTTAGTAAAATCCGTGAAAGAATCTATTTCCGGTTTAATCATTGAGTTTTAAAATCCCGTATAATCATTAACATGTCTACCAACGTCCCTCTTGTCATCTCCACTATTGTTGAGGATGTACAAGCGGTGGTTCGATACTAGTCCACCCATGCTTGATGAATCGACTACGATTCTTGGGCTCAACGAATCGATTGTATTGCCTTGGAAAGGAAAATGGTGTCAATATTCTCAAATCCATTGATGAAGGACCATATCGTGTTGAGGCGACTAGAGACATACTTGATACTAATGAAGATGGTACTCTGCTTACGGAATGGACGGACCTAAGATGTATGATGAGCTTGATGATAAGGAGAAAAGAGATTCGATGCGTATATCGTGGCTTCAAACATTGTTCTTCAAGGTCTTCCTAAAGACATCTACAGTCGATCAATCATAACACCGATACAAAAGCGGTTTGGGACAATGTAAAGATGCTTCTCTCGGGTTCGAATTAACCATGGAAGGCAGAGAATCACAACTCTATGACGAATTTGAGCACTTCAAGATGAAACCGATGAGAGTGTCTATGAGTACTATGTGAGATTCCATAAGTTAGTAAATGACATGAGGAACATCGAATGACTATGCCTAACATTCACCGAACTCAAAGTTTGTGAACAACATGAATCCCGAATGGCACAAGTTTGTCACACTGTGAAGCTCACTAAAGGATTGAAGAATACAAACTATGAGCAACTCTATGCCTTCCTCCTTCGAAATGAGACATGCCATGTTTGAAAAATTGATTCTCAATCGGTTCAAAACCAACCAGGGAGAGACAAGCTCGTCTAATGACTCAATGACCTTCTACTCAAACATTGGAATCACAACCAAAGCATCACAAGTCATACCCTTGGGAATGGTAATCACAAACTCATTCCCGATCCCATGTTCAAACAAGTCGATCTTGATGCACACGTGGGTAACATCATCAATCAACTAGCTCTTCTCATTAGTCAAAACATGAACTCTCTCCCACAAACCAACAACAACCTCGAACGCATCTAACCCACATAATCAAGCCATCTGTTAAAGATGGAAGGATCGTGGTGCAACCCGATTCGGAAAGACAATATGATCGGGGAAGAGGTGGAGCTGGGAGAGGTTATGTTGGAAACCGAAATCGAGGAAGAAATGGTAACCAAGGTCAACCTAAGCCAATCAAATGCTACAACCGTGGTGGTGAAGGTCACATTGCAAGGAACGCACATCTCCAGCGTCCTCGAATCTTGATTATTTCAGAGATAAGATGTTCTTGGCACAAGCTCGGGACAATGGTGCTGCGTTGGATGAAGAGGAATTCTTTGTTTCTTCTTGAGGGCAATGCCAAGACCTATGATGCGAGATGTGGATGAGCAACCTATTCAGAGATAGGTCACAATCATCGAATGCCTTTCAAGTCGCCGATGTGATGCTTACGACTCGATGTAGATGATGGACCTCTCGCACACACAATCTTTATGGCTAGCATCTCTCCAATGGTTTCTCCCAAGATCACTTCTTCACCACAAGTGGCCCATCCAAGGACAAACTCATCTCGAGGTATTAAAGCTATCACGATGATGTTGATGTGCAGCAGATGCATGACAAAGTACAACCAACTGAAACTATTGAATCAAATATTGAAAATATGGGTAATATCAACATCGTCCCATACGATCAATACGTGAAACAAAGTGAAAGTGAAGTTGTACCAAGTGATGCATCTTCTGCATCAACAATGACTATGTCTTTGATGAATACACCGCATGTGCCCCCGATGATTCCATAATTTACGAACTAAATGCCTATAAGGAACGTGTTGCTATTTATGAACAACGGGCAAAATTTGAGTTGACCACTCGTGAGCGGAAATGGATGTCCAAGTGAGTACAAGAATTAGAAAAAGTAAGTTTAGAGAAGAAGTATTGAAACAAGAATTAAATTCCTTGCAAGAAAAACTTTCTAAAACAAATAAGCAAAAACAAGAACTTCAAGAAAATGTGAAAATGCTTAAGCAAGAATTTAATGCAAAGGAATCAAAACTCTTGAGAGATTTTCTAATCTGAAAACATTGAAAAACAAACTTGAAAACAAGTTGTATTTACAAGGAAACACCATTCGATCGCTTCACATGATCACTAAGCATAGAGTTCTAGCGATAAGCATAGCGTTCCCCTTGTAGAGGAACCAAATCCAGAGGTAATTAAAAGGCTAGAAATGCTCATAAGGTAATTTATGATGGTAATGAAGTCCTTAAGCCTGGCGAAACCTAGTTGCGTTGAGTGCACCGAGGAAGATAAGATTTTAAATGAAATCACTAGGAAAAGATGAATAAGAAGCAAGATGATCCCAAATGCAAAGAGAAAACATAATCTTCTCTCCTCATGATTACAAGAAGGAAAACTGATTTCCTTGAACAAGTTTAAGCCTCGGACTTTGTTGACTCCGAACAAGTCTTACGGAAAATGGATTTAGATAAGCGTAAAATCGAAAATATTGTAGAAACAAACCCTCCCTTCTAAAATGCCTAGAGCAACCGTGTATCCTCCTAATACACCTATGCATCTTGTACCTAGAACAATTGCCACTAAAAGCAAGACATTAATTAGACAATACGTTATATTCCAACTATTTGTTGATTTTGAGAAAACTTGCAAGAAAAGGATCACTCCCACCGGTATAATCAAGGTGAAAGAGGTTTTGAACAAATGAAAGAATGTTATTTAATGAGGTCATGCCCTTCTTTAAACTTCTAAAAGATCACTTTGAGAGTCTTAAAAGGGGTAGAAGCGATATTAAGGGTATGGAAAAGGAATTTGATGCAATGGTTCTTTGAAGTTAGTGATTATGAGCGCACTAAAATATAATGAGATTGAGAGAAAGAACCCGCATACATTAAATGAGAATCTTATTACCGAATGTGTTGCTCAAGATGTGTTTTCACCGCTCAAATTGCTCTATTAATGCTTCCAAATTTCATGAATTATCTGGGTACTGAAAGTCTCCCATGATCGTGTCATTGAGCTTGAAAAACTAATTCTAAACTAAACGAGAAAATTGAACTGGATGATCACGACACGTTGGTTAAACATTTTCTAAACTAGAAGTTGAGTATTTTAATTTACAACTAAAATATCAACATCTCAAAGAAAATGTCAAAACTTCAAATATCAAGACATCTTCGGATGCTCGAGTTTGATGCGCTTTTCAAATTAACAAACGTGATGAATGCAGTTCAAGCTCGGTGCAACACGATCGAAAGTTGAAAGCCCAAATCTCTCAATTAAAGGGCCAAACGAACAATATGACAGCTCCCAAATGCCTCCTTCTTTAGATTCTCGAATTCTCAAACGTTTCATCTTCAAAACCTAGTAAATGCTTTACAAAGGAAAACGAAAGTTTTCTAGAAGAAAATGAAAAGGTTAAACGTCATTTCAATGAGTTGTTTGAATCAATTAAAGTCACTCGTAACAAAAACAACGAACAAATAACTTCATTGCAAAAGGAAATCGAGAATCAAGAGTCGTGTAAAAGGAAAATGCCAATGATCAATGAGGAGAATGTTGTATCTAAGGTTCGCTCTAGTAATAAATATGCTTTATCCGACATATGTCCCCTCATCTAAGGAACAACAAACTTGCCATTCAAACATATTTCTCATCCCTTAAGGATTGCTTAGAATGCTGCGTGAGATTGTTGAAGAGGATAAGCTAGAGAAACCTCATGATAATGCAATTGGACATGCATGCTTATATGCCAAACGATCTCAAGAAATCTTAGAATGTTTGATCACAATATGCCCAAAGACATTAGGTGAGAGAGTTAACCTTTGATTCCATGCTCAATGCCTAAGGCCAAACATGATATGCAATCGACTCCCAATGTTTTGAATGTGAGGAGTAGTGTACCATTGAGTAGTTCAGATTCTAGATCCGCAATGCTAGGAAAGTGAACTCAAATGTGCCTTCTAGGAGTGCTAATCCCAGTACTCTAGTGTTAAGAAAGTGAGCCTTAGTGCACCAGATGTAGCTCGATCCCAAAGACATCTAAACAGTGGTGCAAGAGTAGTAAAACAAACTAATGTTCCCATTCCTCTACAGAGTAATCGGTGACATTAAAGGGAGCAGTCAAAGTCTCAAGACAATACAAGGAATGATAGGACCTCTCAAGCTAAGAATGTGCCTTGGAAGAAAGTAGAAGAACAATCTAGGAACCTTAAGTTTGAATCGAATAAAACGAATCGTGTTGATTCTAGTATTAGCCATAGGCGTCTTGTAATTAATTCAATTCGATACTATTTGCAAAACTTGTACCGATGATTGCTTGAATTCGCTTTCTAATCATGGATGTGATGTCAATGTTTTGCCTAATGATGTTAATTGTCCGCTTAATATTGTTAATGCTAAAATTCATGCTAAAAAGGCTAAAAGGCAAAAGCGAAAGAAAGTTAGAAAACAATGGAAACCCACAGAAGAACATTCAAATAGAATAGGTTTTATTGGATACCGTTGGTCATAAGACCAATCGATAATGCCCACTAGAAAATGGATGCCTCTTGGTAGAACTATTCCTTAAGTGGTCACATCAGTAAACAAGGCTAATCTGATACTAGTATTGCATCTACTCACAATGATTCCATTACCTCACCGTCTCGATGTGAATGCTTCTATTTCGATGTGGGTGTTCCAACTGTTGCTACTAACCAAATGGAACCCATTCTTGCATGGGGATCCCAATTATCCGCTTATCCATTCTTATGCGTGTTCAACCGCAGATCGCTCAAATCGCTCGTGGTACCGGACTCAGCCGCTCCAAGCATATGACCGGAGACCGGTCACGGCTCATGAACTTCGTGAGCAAATTCATCGGACTGTTAGATTTGGTAATGATCATTTTGGTGCTATTATGGGTTATGGAGATTATGTTGTTGGTGATAGTGTCATCTCCGAGTGTATTATGTGGAAGGTTTAGGTCATAACTGCTTCTCTGGGTCAATTCGTGACTCGATCTAGAAGTAGCCTTGGAAAACATACCGCTTTGTTAGAGATCTTAATGGTAAGGAACTGCTGAAAGGAACTCGTGGCTCAAACCTTTACACCATCTCTATCGATGACATGATGAGAGCCTCACCAATCGCTTGTTATCTAAGGCTTCAAAACAAAGTCATGGTTATGGCATCGTCGTCTCAATCACTTGAACTTCGGCACCATCAACGATCTTTCCGAGAAAGACTTAGTTGTAGGTTTACCTAGACTAAAGTATGAAAAGGATCATCTTTGTTCAAAGACGTCAATTGGGAAAAAGCAAGATGTTTGCCCATAAATCCAAACCTACTAACTCATCACGTAAGTTCTTCATATGATTCATATGGATTTATGTGGACCAATGAGGGTGCGTAATATCTTTGGGAAGAAATATGTGTTAGTTGTGGTTGATGATTACTCTAGATTCACCGGGTCAAGTTCTTAAGGACAAAGGATGAAACTCGATATCATCATCAAACTCATCAAACATTGCAGGTTAGACTCAACAAAACCGCCGTAATTATCGTAATGATAATGGAACCGAGTTTGTCAACAAACAACTTAGTGAATTCTATGAAAGCATTGGAATCGACCATCAAAGAAGTGTTCCACGAACCCCTCAACGAACGGTGTAGTTGAAAGACTAAATCGTACTCTTGTTGAAGCCGCTAGAACAATGCCGATCTACTCAAAGGTTCCAATGTTTCTCGGGTCAAGCTATTGCCACCGCATGCTACACACAAAATCGCTCCTCGATTCACACTATTCATGGAAAACTCCATATGAACTTGTCCACAACAGAAAACCTAATCTATCTTCCTTCGTGTGTTCGGTGCATTGTGCTATCCAACTAATGAGGTCAAGACTTAGGCAAACTTAGGGCCAAAGTCGACATTGGAGTATTTGTAGGATATGCATCAAACAAAAAGGATACCGAATCTACAACAAAAGAACCCGAATATCATGGAAACAATTCATGTTACGTTTGATGAGTGACCGGTCAAATGGCTCTGGACATTCCACCAGACCCGACTTCAAAACAGTCCCATTGGTTCATCCCTTGTTCCAAACTCCTCTCAAGAAACTCCTTATGTACCTCCTTCGAAGATGATGTAAAGAAATTGTTTGATCCAATGTTTGATGAACTGATGAGTCTACTACTAATGAGGTGCCGATCCCTACAATGAGAATGCTCATATTCCGTTGAATGAAGTCAATCCTTCGCCTCAATA
Source organism: Chrysanthemum lavandulifolium (assembly GCA_022545495.1). Lineage (NCBI taxonomy): Eukaryota > Viridiplantae > Streptophyta > Magnoliopsida > Asterales > Asteraceae > Chrysanthemum > Chrysanthemum lavandulifolium. The sequence goes on along the minus strand of CM040242.1, from coordinate 234,900,447 downwards.
TCTCGTAAGTCAAGAAGCACTGGCGATCCTTCGCCTCATCAACAAATCATCATTCTTCAAATGTACATCATGGAAATGTTTCGCCTCAATGATGAAGTTAATCCCTTTGCTACTCCTCAAGATGCTCCATTTGAAAACATATTTGCTACTCCCGAATCATCATCGAACCATCTTCTTGTGAGACATCGACTCGCCTACCTCGGTTCCTCAACAACCGCCACATGAACACCTCGTAAAATGGACTCACGATCACCCTTTAGACAACATCATTGGAAATCCTTCTCGTCTCAGATCAACCCGGAAGCAACTCGCAACCGATGCCTTATGGTGTTTCTTCAACTCCGTACTATCTAAGATCGAACCAAAAGATGTTAAAACCGCCATGAATGAAGACAATGGTTCAATGCCATGCAAGATGAAATTCATGAGTTTGATCGACTTGATGTATGGGAGTTAGTACCGCTTAGACTGCGCTATGATTATAGCTCTAAAATGGATCTTCAAAGTAAAACTTGATGAGCATGGTGATGTGTTGAAGAACAAGGCTCGATTAGTTGCTAAAGGATATCGTCAAGAGGAGGGTATAGACTTTGAAGAATCTTTTGCTCCAAAGGCTCGAATCGAGGCAATCATAATCTTTTGGCTAATCTTAAGTAAGAACATGGTGGTATATCGATGGATGTAAAGACGGCATTTCGAACGGAGATCTTAAAGAAGTCGCTCACGCCGCCCAACTCAAGGATTTGTGAATCAAGAGCATCCTACTCACGCTTATCGTTTGAAGAAGGCTCTTTACGGTTTAAAGCAAGCTCCAAGGGCATGGTATGATACATCACAAAGTTTCTTCTATCAACCGGATTCAAAGAAAGGAGCGATTGATCCTACATTGTTCACCGTGAAGTCGAGCAAACATTTAACTCATGTTCAAATTTATGTTGATGATATTATATTTGCCTCGACCGACCCAATGGAATGTGATCGCTTTTCAAATGAAATGAGTTCAAAGTTTCAAATGTCAATGATGGGACAAATGTCATTTTCTTGGGATTACAAATTTCTCAAAGTCCGGAGGCATTTTCATAAATCAATCTAAATATGCAATGAGATTTTAAAGAAATTTGGATTTGATTCAAGTGACCCCTGACACCCCCATGATTGACCGAACCAAACTAGATGAGGACCTCTCGGGGATCATGATTGACCAAACTAAATATCGGAGTATGATTGGATCCCGATGTATCTCAACGCTAGTAGACCGGACATTTTGTTCTCTCAGATGCATGTGTGCTAGATACCGTGCTGCCTACTAAAAGCACCTTGAAGCGAGTTAACGGTCTTCGGTATCTCCAAGGAACCATCAATATGGGACTATGGTACCGAAGGACACCGGTATGTCACTAACGGCCTATGCGTATGCCGATCATGCAGTTGTCAAGATACACGTCAAGCACGTGCGGAGGTGCTCGGTTTTGGGTGATAAGCTTGTGAGTGGTCTTCAAAGAAGCAAATGAGTACTTCTATTTCCTCTACAGAGGTCGAGTACATAGCCATGTCATCGTGTTGTGCTCAAATCTTATGGATGAGATCTCAATTATCCGACTATGGCTTTGAATTCAACAAAATCCTCCATCGTGATAATAAAAGTGCTATTGCTCTCTCATGCAACAACGCTCAACACTCAAGAGCAAAGCATATCGACATTCAACATCATTTCATCGGGAACAAGTGGAAAAAGGTGTGGTGGAACTATATTTTGTGAGGTCCGAATATCGCTTAGCGGACATCTTCACCAAAGCTCTTCCAAGAGAACGGTTTGAGTTTATTCTTCCACGTCTTGGTTTGAAAAGCCTTCAACCAGAAACTCTCAAACGTCTTCAGGAGGAAAACGAGGAGTAAAGGTCTATCTTCATCTATTTCTTGTAAATATTTATTCGAAAAACAAAATACAAAATTATAAAACCATTAAAAATCAAATAGAAAAATATAAAACTTTCAAAATCCATAAAAATTTGAAAAACTCGAAAATTCTTCAAAAAATATTGTCATTTTTGTCATGTTTCTTCCGGTTCGATTATATCTACGGTCTTTGTGCTGTCATTCAAAGAATGACACGGGACTTTAGATGTTGTTCGAATTCTTAAAAAAAAAAATAAATAAAAAAAAAAAAAAAAAAAAAAAAATTTTGAGAGAAAGAGAAATGGTTTATTGTCATTTTCAGGCAATAACCCGGTTTTAAAAGAAAGAACAGAGCCATGTTTCACCATGTTTTCAAATTCCATGCTCGATTCTATAAACATTTATCTCATTGAAAACCAAATGCTTTGAAAAATAACTCGATCTCTATTTTGATAATCATCTCGACTTATTTGTCAAAATCTCTATCTCTCAATCAACAACCTATGTCATTGATTGAGGGGAGAATGATTTCAATTTAATTAAAACTTATTTGGCATTAAATTGTTTTCAAAAGATATACATGCATGTTTTATAAATGGAGTTTAAAGTCTTAAAATCCGATCCTTATCGCTCAAACACTTTCACAATCAAGTCACAATTCCCTAAAAGCTTTCAAAATCAATTTAAATCTATAAGAGATCACAAATCTCAAATGATTTGATAATTGTGATCGGGGAGAATGTGTGATTTAAATTGAATTCAAACCGATAATTCGGTAAATGGTTTTATAAGAATGTACATGCCGTCCTTCCCACATGTGACAAACGATTTCAAATTTTTCAATGCACATGTTGAGGGGAGCATCTATCTTAAACGCTTGATTTGAAACGTGATCATTCATCCCATGTGCAGGTTCCTCTAGTATGTGCAAAACTCTTTTCAAACCTCGAGGCACATATTGAGGGGGAGCAAATTTATGGAAACCTCATCCTTCCCTAAAAGCCATAACCACTTGATCCGGTGAGGAAGTGATGTTGATATCTTTAGAAAATGGTAATCAAAAGAAGTTAATTCTTTCTCTTGCCTCCGTGTGCTTAACATTTTCAAATACTTGATGCACATGTTGAGGGGAGTTCTCGTTCTAAAATATCAAAACAATTCGGTACAAAATGCTTTGATAATACATCACAAGTATCCGAATTGATTTTCAAATGGTTTCTATTGGATCCAATGGCGATGAACAATACCAAATAGACCGACCAACTTTACTTTATGTACGGTGATATAAGGATGATAAGGTTAGGTATGTGTTCCCATGATCCGCCGAATCGGAGGGATCTACCGTGGACAATCCACTAGTTAGTGTAAAGTCCTTAGGTATGATGATAAAAGGAGAAAATGAGATATGGGAAAAGTGCGGACTAAGACCGAGCTAGTACCGGAATAAACCCAACAAGGTTCTAGCTATGAAGTCTTGGTAAGCAATCAAGGGGTTGAAGAATTAAAAGAATTGAATGAGAAAAGGGTGAAAACAAATAGCCTCCATTTATTCAACCTTAGGCGTAAACCGGGTTCACTTCATATGCTAACGATGGTAACATCGGTATTGAAGACAAGACGTCATGGACCCAAAGGACGACCGCACTTCAACTTTCCAAACCACTCAAGTTCCTCTTAAAAGGACTTGTTTCATTCTCACAGGAACCGACATTATCTATCGACTTTCTTTAGAGATTGTTGATATCAAGAAGGAGACCTCTCCCTAGTCTCCGTTATAGGATCCAAATATGCACAAATTGAGTCTAGAGCCACGAGATCATCAATAAATCTCATTAGGACACTTTCAATGAAGACTCTCTGCTTCACACAATGTGGAAAGAGAGATTATATCTTGAGTCCCACGATTATCCTTGTGGTATTGCTGAACATCCGAAAGTGATGTGTTTACACATTCACAATGAAGATGGAAAGCCTTCGAGCCAACATCAAACAAGCTCCCGGTAGGTGGCATGTGAGATCTATTATATGGATCAACCATGTGACAACCGAATGAAACAATGGGGCGATTCAATTTCTTGAATCAATCTCGGTTCGAGTTAGGGATTGACGGATACCTTTGAAAACCGGTCGTTGTGCGTAATAAACTCTTTTCTTTAGCACATTGATTGTGTACTCATTTTTCAAACCAAAAGGTATTTTTATGATTGATAATTGATTTTCAATAAAACCTTCGTTGTATTGCAAAACAATTTCTATTGAGCAATACACGATTGTTTTCAAATCTCTTTCATCAATCGGTGGACTTAAAATTACCGTTCACTCACTCCGTGTTGTCTTCTTTGAGATGTTCCGGTTTGAGAACAATAGAACAACGCGAAACCCCGTCAAGGAGATTCTTAGGAATCCCACCGATCACAAAGCAAGATTTGTCTCGATCAACGGGAACCGTGGGCAGTACCTCAATTCAACGAAGTGATCAAAGACACTTTCGCGATTTGTTGCTAATCACAGTATGCAGTGTACGCCCGACGTTTGCAAATGATCGTAATGAAGCGGTCAATCCACGGCCGCATGCTCACTTAACACATTCAACTCAAAGAAATCATGATCGATGCATCAATGACTCGATATTTTCACTCCATGCTTCGCTACGGCGATGCCAATATCATGAATCAACTAATGCTTCCGCTACTCGATGAGAAGATATCATGATCCGAATGTGAGCATGTCGGTCCCAAAGTCACAACATCACAAAATACCAACACCACAAAGGATGTGTCGAGATTGTTGATAGTCGATGATCTCCAAAGATGGCTCAAACTTATAATCACGTGGATCAAGAAAGACCTCCACTTGGAATAACCAAACATGCAATGTGAAGAATCAATGACTACGAGCTCAGGAGCAAAGGACTACATCAAGAATACTAGATCAATTGTTAATGTTATATCTATTTGTATTCTATGTAATTTTGGTACATGTTTGAGGTGACCTCCTTGTGGGAGATTGTTAGAATTAGAAATTCCCAGTATTAAAGAGTCGGTCACCTCAAGTATATGTAATCGTTAGAAAGCTCGTGAGTCGTAGTTCTTTTAAGTTAAGTAGTAATTTAGTTAAGTAACACCGTGGAGGACTGGACGGTCTTTACCCATCAGTATGCCCGATCCATGCCCAAAGTGTGGCGATTTGTGTAAGACTATAAATACTCTCTACCTCCCAAGGTAGAGAGTTGAGCTCATAATAATATCTTTCACTTTCTCACTAAGTTCCCTAAACCTCTAACTTTCTCTCTAGAATTCCATCTATATGCTACTTTGTGTTATGGTTTGATGTGTATGTGAAAAGTTAATTTCTAACATAAGGATTAAAGGGTTTATATTTTTAAGAAATGTTTAGGGAAATAGTTTAATGCTTAGGTTGTGTTTGTGTTGGCCAAGCAAAGAAAAAAAGTTTATTATATATCTTTTAAAAAAAATCTACTTATCGAGGTCGAGGTGAAAAAATAATAATAATACGTAACTTGTCGTGATTATAGTTCGAAAAGAAAAAAAAAATTAGCCGCGAGAACCGGTGGGGAAATTTACGAGTTGTTATAGTACCTACCCCTTAAAAGAAACCACGTCCTCGTGGTTTACGATGCGAAAATCGTCGAGGTCGATATGGTGACGAGATGCGAGAATATATACTTAGAACGTGACGTGGAAGAGAGGCTAGTCGTTTAAGGAAGATTTAATGACATGAGGCGATAAGTAAATAAAAGATAAAGGATTTATTATGCGGAATATAACGCGGTTTCATAAAAGAGTACAATAGGAATAACGGCGGGTCGGACACGGGTGATCCTGGTTGGCTTTCTCCTAGCCATCTTCTTCGATATAAAAAAAGGCGATAATCGAGTTATAGAAGGAGTAGTGACGTATGAGGTTACGAAGGATAGAACATATGAGCGAAATAAGAGGATGTGACCAGTGACAGAGGTGGTTTTAAATATGTGGGTGAAAATAATATAAATCAAGTAGTTGTATGTTACATAAAGAAATAACATATAAGCAATTAGAGGCATAGCATAGTGCGATATTGTAATAGTGGGCATGTTACACAGTTTAACATAGAGAGGTAACAAGTATAAGAATTTGTAGTCTACTCTACACTATCCTTAAGTTAATTATTCCTTAATCTCATTCAGTTTGTTACATCAACATTATTCTCATTTAAACTTCATGACCCAATCAAACAAGAACAAATTTAAAGTTTAAATGAGAATGAGATTATACATTTAAACTTGCAACCCAATCAAACAAGAACAAATTTTAAAGTTTAAATGTGAGTTAATTAAGAAACTTAATGATTTTGAGAAATAATTAATTTAATTCAAATGAGAGCTTATACGAACCTAAAATACAAGAGTAACACATAGCACAATTACATCGTAGCGAAGAGGTAAGGCATGGCGTACATTGGCATTGTGGCGGCGTTGAAGTGTTTTTAAGGAAATGTGGTTATAGTTTAGGTTTTGAAAATACCTAATTCTCTATAACCTTGGCTCGAATACTAATCAGAACACCCCAAAATTTCACAATGAAGCGTTCGGGTTATGGGGTGCTACTAAATCAATATACACAACACAAGGTAATAAAGAATGGAAATTCTATTCCATTTTCAAAGTATAGATTAATTTAAGAAATATTTTTACATCATTGTTTCAAAGTGCGGAAGTAAGCCCATAAAAATATATGTTGTCCCATTAAAATTGTGTTAAATATGTTTAGAAACACTTCGGATGCCAGTCTTCAACGAATGCCTTTGCCATTGCCCACGCCAATAAGTAAACCTGAGAAAAACATGCTAAAATGTCAACATAAAGGTTGGTGAGTTCATAGGTTTAAGTTTACGAAATCAAGTTGGACCACAGTTGCACATATAGCATCTCCGTTAATGACACTATATGCAAAAAGGCTATTACGCTAGTACCAAGTTCATGCGACCGAAACTACGACAAAGGTGCATGCATCTAGAAGCATGATAAATAAAAGCCCGCAAGTGTATTTCCAATGACACTCAATCAATACGATATGATATCGCCGACGTTTGCCTATCCGGTCAAACTCGAACGGGTTGTCATCCCCAATAGATCTATTCATAACAATCGCGCCTCCCCAAAGGGAACTAACGGTAGCATAGTTGGGATTCAAGGTTGTTTCACGTGATAGTGTTTACAGTTTCAGGTCCGAAAAGAGTTTTGCATGTACTCACCCCATAGTTTTATAAAGCAAGTAATAAAAGTAAAAGTGGGGCTATAAAATCACCTTAGCAGTTCGGTGAATAAGCACAAAGAGATCGAGTGTGATATAGCAATGGCTCCTACCCGGAACCTAAGAACGAGAGGGCAAGTCTCAGTTTATAGTTTTGTGTACTCACGATTCGAAGTGTGTAAATAAAGTCAAGTGTTTACAAGTGGTTGTGTTTAATGTTGCTTGTGTGGCATAGTTTACGTTTAAACTGTTTTAAGTATTGGCTTATGTACGATTGAAGGGAGAATAAATATATAAGTTAATGAACTTATATATTTTATGAGGAAATGCCAATTTAGTCCAAGTCTAGGGACTGAAATCTTCAAAATTTATAAGTTGAAAAGTTAAAAAAAGCTTTTAAGAAATGTGTTGAATGCTTCAAAGTCGAGGGACTGTAATTGTAAGTATTAATATTAGTTTTGAAAACTTATTAAAAGTTTTAAGAAAGTTTCTAAGTGACTTGAAGTGGAGGGGCCAAAGCTTGCCAAAAGGAAAAAGTTGCAAGAAAATAAGAAAATGTTAAAACTTCCATAGGCAGGGATCGAACTAGGGACCTTTGGTTTACATACCCAACGTCCCATCCAACTGAGCTAGGATGATACTTGTGTATGTTATACATTTTAATTCTATTAAAGGGTTTGCTACTGCTTTTTAGTTACAAGTCTACTCGAATAATCTTGAGATTTGTATGTTTGCATGCTTTATGATCGTGAGTGACATGGGTTCGTTTTTGTGTTTCCTCAAAACTGAAGTGCTACTACTTTTCAAATAGATGCTCGAAAGTGGTTTGTGATAATGTCAAGTTTTTGTAAAAATGGTTTAACAAGGATTAACGGGCGTGTTTGGTTTTAAAAAAATAATAATAAAAAAAAGACATTGAGGCTTAGAATTTACGAGACAAAGCTATACACCACTGTGGCTCAACACAGTGGGTTTCGACTCAGACACGACCCAATATTTTAACAAGTTCCCAACAAGCCAATACTTAAGTTTAAGTTTCCTTTCATTATTTTGTGTCCAAACCTCAACGAGCTCGACATGAAGACAAGTGTGTCGATAGTGTAAACAAATGAGCACAAGTTTAGTTACCTTAAGCTTGTAAAAAAAATACCACACAAGCCTTCTTAAGCAACAAAACCCATTTATATCATGTGTTTGTATGTTTGCACGCATGTATATATTCTTACATGTGACGTAAAAAAAATATATTGTGCATGTGTACGAATAAAAGTGCAAAGGAATGGACAAATGAGAAAGTGAGGCTCACAGTGGGTCGAGACTTAGCATGTCAAATGAGAGTGTGAGACCAAGAATGAGTGAGACGATAACCAACCTAGCTTCCAATGCTTAACCCGACTAGAAACTAACCCGAAGATGCTCTTATCTTATGAAAATGGAACCCGAAACCTTGTTTCTCCTTCTTCTTCTCGGCAGTGAACAAAGAGTAACAAAAGTTGAGTTTTGTTTGTGAGAGTTTGATTTTGAATGTGTATCAAATGTGTGTGTGTCGATGGGTTATAAAGGAAAAAAAAGAATCCAAGCTTGGCCTAGTTACTAGTGGGTATTAGAATGCAAGTTCAAGTTATAGTATTAACCATGTAATAAGTTGTAAAGGGTCTTGCATAGATTTGGCAAGATTCAAAGTATTCTTGGTGCTTGAGAGGGGGGTGCTCGATGCATAGCAAGTCTAGGTGGGGAATTAAGGTGATGTTTTATATTTGATGGCTAATAGTGTGCATGGACCTTTGTAGTTCATTATCTATGCAAATGGAAGCAAAGCTACCTTTCACAAATTATTAAGTTGGCATGTGAATGCAAGTTGGCAAGGGGGTCAAGATAAAGGATTAGTAATTATTTAATTGGGTAGCTTATGGTTTCAAGGATGTTTCGGTTTTGGTTTTGACGCAAGAAAGAAAGAAAGAAAATAGCCATGGTACAATGATCGTCAAGGATGCATAGGAAAGCCAAGAGGAAATTTGTTACCTTTCATATATAGATTGTAGGCTATGAATTTGGCGACGCATGGGAGACAAAGAGGAAAAAAATACAAAAGTGGATGTTGCATGGTTGTTGTTGTCGTGAGTTGGGAAAGCAAGGTAGAAGTTTTCATGTTATAATATACACATTCTTAGGACTAGGAAAAAGAATGCAAGCATGAGTGTGTGGTCAAATCAAAATAGTGTTAGTGGTAGACATAGTGTCTAAGGGTTAAAGGGTTTATATTTTTAAGAAATGTTTAGGGAAATAGTTTAATGCTTAGGTTGTGTTTGTGTTGGCCAAGCAAAGAAAAAAAGTTTATTATATATCTTTTTAAAAAAATCTATTTATCGAGGTCGAGGTGAAAAAATAATAATAATACGTAACTTGTCGTGATTATAGTTCGAAAAGGAAAAAAAATTAGCCGCGAGAACCGGTGGGGAAATTTACGAGTTGTTATAGTACCTACCCCTTAAAAGAAACCACGTCCTCGTGGTTTACGATGCGAGAATCGTCGAGGTCGATATGGTGACGAGATGCGAGAATATATACTTAGAACGTGACGTGGAAGAGAGGCTAGTCGTTTAAGGAAGATTTAATGACATGAGGTGATAAGTAAATAAAAGATAAAGGATTTATTATGCGGAATATAAAGCGGTTTCATAAAAGAGTACAATAGGAATAACGGCGGGTCGGACACGGGTGATCCTGGTTGGCTTTCTCCTAGCCATCTTCTTCGATATAAGAAAAGGCGATAATCGAGTTATAGAAGGAGTAGTGACGTATGAGGTTACGAAGGATAGAACATATGAGCGAAATAAGAGGATGTGACCAGTGACAGAGGTGGTTTTAAATATGTGGGTGAAAATAATATAAATCAAGTAGTTGTATGTTACATAAAGAAATAACATATAAGCAATTAGAGGCATAGCATAGTGCGATATTGTAATAGTGGGCATGTTACACAGTTTAACATAGAGAGGTAACAAGTATAAGCATTCGTAGTCTACTCTACACTATCCTTAAGTTAATTATTCCTTAATCTCATTCAGTTTGTTACATCAACATTATTCTCATTTAAACTTCGCGACTCAATCAAACAAGAACATCCTTAAAGTTTAAATGAGAATGAGATTATACACATTTAAACTTCGCAACCCAATCAAACAAGAACAGTCTTAAAGTTTAAATGTGAGTTAATTAAGAAACTTAATGATTTTGAGAAATAATTAATTTAATTCAAATGAGAGCTTATACGAACCTAAAATACAGTAGTAACACATAGCACAATTACATCGTGTAGCAGTAGGCAAGGCATGGCAGACATTGGCAGCTATGGCGGCGTTGAAGTGTTTTTAAGGAAATGTGGTTATAGTTTAGGTTTTGAAAATACCTAATTCTCTATAACCTTGGCTCAATACCAACTGTAACACCCCAAAATTTCACAATGGAAGAGTTCGGGTCATGGGGTGCTACTAAATCAATATACACAACACAAGGTAATAAAGAATGGAAATTCTATTCCATTTTCAAAGTATAGATTAATTTAAGAAATAGTTTTACATCATTGTTTCAAAGTGCGGAAGTAAGCCCATAAAAATATATGTTGTCCCATTAAAATTGTGTTAAATATGTTTAGAAACACTTCGGATGCCAGTCTTCAACGAACGCCTTTGCCATTGCCCACGCCAATAAGTAAACCTGAGAAAAACATGCTAAAATGTCAACACAAAGGTTGGTGAGTTCATAGGTTTAAGTTTACGAAATTAAGTTGGACCACAGTTGCACATATAGCATCTCCGTTAATGACACTATATGCAAAAAGGCTATTACGCTAGTACCAAGTTCATGCGACCGAAACTACGACAGTGTGCATGCATCTAGAAGCATGATAAATAAAAGCCCAGCAAGTGTATTTCCAGACACTCAATCAATACGATATGATATACGCCCGACGCTTGCCTATCCGTCAAACTCGAATGGGGTGTCATCCCAATAGATCTATTCATAACAATCGCGCCTCCCCAAAGGGAACTAACGGTAGCATAGTTGGGATTCAAGGTTGTTTCACGTGATAGTGTTTACGCTTTGAGTCCGAAAAGAGTTTTGCATGTTTCTCACCCCATAGTTTTATAAAGCAAGTAATAAAAGTAAAAGTGGGGCTATAAACTCACCTTAGCAGTTCGGTGAATAAGTACAAAGAGATCGAGTGTGATATAGCAATGGCTCCTACCCGGAACCTAAGAACGAGAGGGCAAGTCTCAGTTTATAGTTTTGTGTACTCACGACTCGAAAGTGTGTAAATAAAGTCAAGTGTTTACAAGTGGTTGTGTTTAATGTTGCTTGTGTGGCATAGTTTACGTTTAAACTGTTTTAAGTATTGGCTTATGTACGATTGAAGGAGAATAAATATATAGTTAATGAACTTATATATTTTATCGAGAAATGCCAATTTAGTCCAAGTCTAGGACCAAATCTTCAAAATTTATAAGTTGAAAAGTTAAAAAGCTTTTAAGAAATGTGTTGAATGCTTCAAAGTCGAGGGACTGTAATTGTAAGTATTAATATTAGTTTTGAAAACTTATTAAAAGTTTTAAGAAAGTTTCTAAGTGACTTGAAGTGGAGGGGCCAAAGCTTGCCAAAAGGAAAAAGTTGCAAGAAAATAAGAAAATGTTAAAACTTCCATAGGCAGGGATCGAACTAGGGACCTTTGGTTTACATACCCAACGTCCCATCCAACTGAGCTAGGATGATACTTGTGTATGTTATACATTTTAATTCTATTAAAGGGGTTTGCTACTGTTTTCTTTTTAGTTACAAGTCTACTCAGTGAATACTGAGATTTGTATGTTTGCATGCTTTATGATCGTGAGTGACATGGGTTCGTTTTTGTGTTTCCTCAAAACTGAAGTGCTACTACTTTTCAAATAGATGCTCGAAAGTGGTTTGTAATAATGTCAAGTTTTTGTAAAAAGGGTTTAACAAGGAATAACGGGCGTGTTTGGTTTTAAAAAAATAATAATAAAAAAAAGACATTGAGGCTTAGAATTTACGAGACAAAGCTATACACCACTGTGGCTCAACACAGTGGGTTTCGACTCAGACACGACCCAATATTTTAACAAGTTCCCAACAAGCCAATACTTAAGTTTAAGTTTCCTTTCATTATTTTGTGTCCAAACCTCAACGAGCTCGACATGAAGGCAAGTGTGTCGATAGTGTAAACAAATGAGCACAAGTTTAGTTACCTTAAGCTTGTAAAAAAAATACCACACAAGCCTTCTTAAGCAACAAAACCCATTTATATCATGTGTTTGTATGTTTGCACGCATGTATATATACTTACATGTGACGTAAAAAAAATATATTGTGCATGTGTACGAATAAAAGTGCAAAGGAATGGACAAATGAGAAAGTGAGGCTCACAGTGGGTCGAGACTTAGCGTGTCAAATGAGAGTGTGAGACCAAGAACGAGTGAGACGATAACCAACCTAGCTTCCAATGCTTAACCCAACTAGAAACTAACCCGAAGATGCTCTTATCTTATGAAAATGGAACCCGAAACCTTGTTTCTCCTTCTTCTTCTCGGCAGTGAACAAAGAGTAACAAAAGTTGTGTTTTGTTTGTGAGAGTTTGATTTTGAATGTGTATCAAATGTGTGTGTGTCGATGGGTTATAAAGGAAAAAAAAGAATCCAAGCTTGGCCTAGTTACTAGTGGGTATTAGAATGCAAGTTCAAGTTATAGTATTAACCATGTAATAAGTTGTAAAGGGTCTTGCATAGATTTGGCAAGATTCAAAGTATTCTTGGTGCTTGAGAGGGGGGTGCTCGATGCATAGCAAGTCTAGGTGGGGAATCAAGGTGATGTTTTATATTTGATGGCTAATAGTGTGCATGGACCTTTGTAGTTCATTATCTATGCAAATGGAAGCAAAGCTACCTTTCACAAATTATTAAGTTGGCATGTGAATGCAAGTTGGCAAGGGGGTCAAGATAAATGATTAGTAATTATTTAATTGGGTAGCTTATGTTTTCAAGGATGTTTCGGTTTTGGTTTTGACGCAAGAAAGAAAGAAAGAAAATAGCCAGGGTACAATGACTGTCGAAGGATGCATAGGAAAGCCAAGAGGAAATTTGTTACCTTTCATATATAGATTGTAGGCTATGAATTTGGCAGCCACGCATGGGGAGACAAAGAGAAAAAAAAATACAAAAGTGGATGTTGCATGGTTGTTGTTGTCGTGAGTTGGGAAAGCAAGGTAGAAGTTTTCATGTTATAATATACACATTCTTAGGACTAGGAAAAAGAATGCAAGCATGAGTGTGTGGTCAAATCAAAATAGTGTTAGTGGTAGACATAGTGTCTAAGGGTTAAAGGGTTTATATTTTTAAGAAATGTTTAGGGAAATAGTTTAATGCTTAGGTTGTGTTTGTGTTGGCCAAGGAAAGAAAAAAAGTTTATTATATATCTTTTAAAAAAAAATCTACTTATCGAGGTCGAGGTGAAAGAATAATAATAATACGTAACTTGTCGTGATTATAGTTCGAAAAGAAAAAAAAATTAGCCGCGAGAACCGGTGGGGAAATTTACGAGTTGTTATAGTTCTATATCATCAACATCATCTAGAACAATAAGAACTTTTCTCCCACGTATCATCCTTTTCATCATGTTTGTTCCTTCATGAACACTACTTACAGTGATGTTTTCATTACTTAACACGCTTGAAAGAACTTGTTGTTGCAACTTATTCAAACCCAAAGAGGATTTTGAAACTTCCCTTACATTTTCAACAAAGGCTTTAGCGTCGAACTGAATGGATATTCGATCAAAAATAGCTCTTGCCAAAGTTGTCTTCCCACCACCTCCAATCCCCCATATCCCAACCATGCGGACATCATCAGCATCAAGTTCTAAAGATGAAAGGAAAGCTTGTATTCGTGTCTCCATGCCTACTAACTTTCTGTCAACACTAAGACTACTGGAACGGATCTTTTTGAAAATAACGTCAATAATTATCTGGATCAATTTGGATTCGTCCCTGTAACAATGAAGATCTAAATAATTACTAATTATCAAGAAGATCTAAAATTATTTCATATAGCAAATAAATTACGAATAATTACCCATTAGCGCTCTTTTCCAACTCCCACCCAAAGAAGATTTCTGCTTCGTTCAAAGCCTTCCTCCATTTGTCGCCAGACTTCATTATTTTTATGTTCTTTAAAAGCTTTTTAACCGACCCACTTTGCATGCGATTTCCTCGGGCTCCACATGATAAAACACCGGGTAAGCAGTCGCTCACTCGCCTTCCGGCACTCCATAATCTTGACAAGCTCGTCTAAGCACCAAGATGAAGATGCGTAGTTCTTAGAAAAACGATGATGTAGAATCTTGAGTCCTCAATAGATTTAAGGAGCTGCTTGTCGATCGTTTTCCCTTTTTCAATTTTCATATCATCCTTGTAAGTTTGAATACCATGTTGCTCAAGAGCTGTATAAAGATGGCTAACAAAGTTGTGACGAGTGTCTTCACCTCGAAAACTTAAAAAAACATCATACTTAAAGCTCTTTTGAACGGATGAATTTGAGGTTGAAGCCATTAAAAGTGTGATTGAATCAAATCTTTGTTTCAAATTTGATGTTTGCAAAAACTTTAGAATGGGAATGGGACGAAGAAGACTTCGTCTACAGCTAATTAATAAATGAAAAGGGATCCTTGTACGTTAACCACAAATTACTAGTTTAATGTTAGTTGTTAATAATTTGGCCATCTAACAAAATTGTTCCTTGTCGACTCTAGACAGTCAATTGCTCTTTGTCAACTCTAGATGGTTAACTGAACGCTAATTTAATATTGTTAATTTATTTGTCATTTATTAGGTGGTGGTCCCCCCCCCCTCTCTAATCTTAGGGGGTGTTTGTTTATCTTATATGCAGGCTTACGAGCTTTATTTGATTTCGGCTTATGTTTTATAAGCCTCAATTTTTCGGCTTATTTTAAGACAATGATTAACCTATATAAGCCTACAAGTCTCAAGATAAACCGAA
Source organism: Chrysanthemum lavandulifolium (assembly GCA_022545495.1). Lineage (NCBI taxonomy): Eukaryota > Viridiplantae > Streptophyta > Magnoliopsida > Asterales > Asteraceae > Chrysanthemum > Chrysanthemum lavandulifolium. Next base: position 234,885,233 of record CM040242.1, on the reverse strand, counting down.
AAATTGAGCCTTATGAAATATAAGCCGAAACACAAATATACTCATAAGTCACACATAAGCTTAGACAAACACCCCCTTAGAACTCTTATTGTGACTCATTGAGAAGTACTTTTTAGAAGTGTGAGTCAAAAAGTTTGTTAGTTTTTATTTTCATGTTTAAACGCGGTTATATGTTCTAACATTTATTCAATTAATTATATGGTAGAGAAGATGTCTTAAAATATCTTAATATGCATAAACTCTTACTTTTTTTTTTCTTTTTCTTACTTATCTAATTTTTTATACTCGTACTTTTTTCTTCATTTTCTTTCATCATTGTGTAATTTTCTTCTCGACTTTTCTTTAATACCGATAGTAATTTGAAGGGCAAATAACCTATTTAAGCATCATACTTGTCACAAAAAGCAGTTCGACGTAGCGAATAAAAAAAATAGCCCTTTTGGCTACTAAACTCGACTAGTTTGTCTTTTATGGAGCATTTTACCTGTTACTCCCAGTCACCACCTATTACTCCCAGTCACCTCTTACTCCCAACTTGACCAAACAGGAAACAAATTACTCTTGTATTCCATTTCAATTGACATTAAATTAGTTTCAATCATAAGATTTATAACAATAGTTACTATTCACTTGATAAAAAACCTTAAACGAATATCTCAATCCAATCCAATCCATTTTGTCTTTCATAATCAACCTCTAATCACACATCTCCGATGATCCCTTTCATTTTCTCAACCAACCCACTAATCTGTTATCACAAACGCAAAAAAACCCGTTTATATTAGCCTTAATTAGGTCAAGTTAGATAAAAGTGACAACTTTATTAGTTAATTCAAAATTCGCGATCCGGGTTTTGTTTATTACTTGATTTAACATCTGGGTTTTGTTTCTGTTAAAATTAGTGGTTTTGTTTGTAAAGTTGACTTGAAGATAAGGTGTTTGATAAAAGTCCTCACTAAGATTTTTTAGGTTTTGTTGTTGGGATTGAATTGATATTGATTGATCATTAGTTTTTTTAGGTGTTTTTTTGGATTGAATTGATATTTTTGTTGGGTTTTGTTGTTGGGTTTTCTTGTTGGGATTTGAATCCAAGTTTTTCTTCCAGCTGCTACGTTCAAGACTTGTTGAATTTGTAAAGTGCTTATTTGAGATGTTGAATTTAATATCAAGACTTGTAAAGTGCTTGGGTTTTGGTAAAGGTTTCCACCGTGGCTGATAACTTGGATATTAGGAGAATATATTTAACCGGATACCAAATGAGCAAGTGGTAAAATGCATATAAAGGACAAAATAGTCGGGTCTAGTACTCAAAAGGGCTATTTTTTTTATTCGCTACGTCGAACTGCTTTTTGTGACAAGTAGGATGCTTTAATAGGTTATTAGCCCTAATTTTAAATGAAACTCGACAATTTTGTTTGCAAAATAGAAAATGTTGAAGATAACAGTAACATTGATTTAATAAACTTTGATTCTTGTAGATTACGGAGTATAGTTTGTGGGTAAACTATATTCATCCTATCAATAGAAAACCCTCTCTTTGTCGATTGGAGAAAAAACAATAATCCTTATCGTTTTTTCTCAATTCAATCACTTTCCTTGCAGTTTTTAATCATTCTTGGTTATATTATGGAAAAACCGATTTTCTTTTGATTTAGGGTTTAATAATTTCGACAATTTGGTATTATTTTTCAAGGTGAGATCATATTGGTTTGATCCTTGTCGTCGTTTGGTGATTAGTTTTCATATGTTGGCCGTGATTTGCTATCGACTCAATAAAACCCTAGATATTTTAGGGTTTTTTTTTGGTTGTTGTTGCTACGATGTGCTTCTTATTGATTCTTTTCTGGCCCGTGGACTATTATTTTGTGCTTGTAGTGTTGTGTGCTTTATTGTGTGCCGGTGACCTACGGTTTCGCTAGTATGTAGTATCATGGAGCGGGGATTTTTGATTTCAGGAGGGAGGGGTGTTAAATAGAATAAGGGTAATGGTGTGACTACAACTGTGAACAAGGAAAACAATGATGATGGTAGCACGGGTACCCTACACCGGGAACAAAATTCTATGCGAAAGCATGTTTCGGATGATGATACTGCTAATGTTGAACGTAATGTAGAAAAGGAAGACAAGAGTTCTATCGTTGCAAATATCCATGATATGGAATGTGAGGGTAAGCTCGTGTTAGTGGAGGATGATGGGTTACCTTTAAATGCTAAGCATTCGAGTGCGGCGTCTTCTAAATCATGTAATGATTTAATTGCTAACCCTGTGAGACATGTTCCGTATGCGAAGAACCAAGTAGGAGAAGCGTTAACTTTCGTATATTGTTACCTACAGCTATAGTGGGGTGGATGTCGTTTTCTCGTTGGATTTGGTTCGTGTTGTTCATGAACGATTTAGTAATTCTGTGTATGGGTTTTTTTTGGGTAAACGAGTGGCATATCCGGTTTTTGAGAACTATGTTAAGCATACTTAGAGTAAGTATGACCTTGTTAAATTAATGATGAACTCTAAAGGCCATTTTTCTTCAAGTTTAGTTCTAAGACGGAATGGACGCAATGCTTGAGAATGACCCATGGTTAATTCGTGATATGCTTTTAATACTTAAAATGTGGTCCTCGGATGTGAATCATATAAAGGAGGACATGTGTAATGTTCCGGTTTGGGTTAAGGTTCATGATGTTCCTATTACTGCATTCACACAAGATGGTTTAGTAAACATAGTACCCCATTGATGTTAGACTCTTATACGTCAATTATGTGCACTAAGTCATGGGGTAGGTCGAGTTTTGCAAGATCCATGATTGAATTACGAGCTGATGTGGAGTTGAAAGACACACTCGTGGTGGCTTTTCCAAAAGTCGGGGTGATGGATATAATTTGAGCACTATTCATATGGAGTACAAGTGAAAACCTTTAAGATGTTCAATTGCAAGGTTTTTGGAACGTCCTGGATAAGTGTCCTAACAAATTCATATCGGACGCATCGTAGAACATAAAGACGCCAAGGCGACTTGTTCGTGGATTTCAGATTGGTTCTAAGTCTCACTTTTTTAGAACAACAACTAATTATCTCACAAAATATAACCACAAACTATCTCACATGTCTTAAGCAAGACTTGAACCCACAATCATTTGGTTAGGGAGCTTCTCACACAACAAGGGGTACTATTGAAACACAAGTTCTTTGGTGTCTCACTTGGTTTATAGGCGAGTTCAACCTAATTAGAAGACTCAATCGGATTCTAGGAAAACAAGGTAATAAATGCTAGAAATAATACTACTTTTCCTAATACATCGAATTCCTTTGACGCATTAAACATTATAGTGGATGTGGATGACGATGAGTGCTCTAAAACCCTTAGTGCACAAGCGGCGAGTTAGGTAGAGGTGCACAGTCGTAAAGATAAACATGCAGAGGTATCCAGTAGGAGTTCGTGTGATCAGCCTCATATTATTGAAAAGGAGATGAATTTGAAATTGGCTGGTATGCCAAAAACTTCAATGGGAGAACAAGTGGAAGAGTCGGATAGTGAAGTTGAGGACATTTATGATAACACAGCTCGATTCTTGTTTTTTTTTTTTTTTTTTTTTTTTTTTATCAAATCGAGTGGTGGATGTGCGAATAGTGCCATCCTACTCGAGGATGAAGATTGTATAATTTATGATAGCTACGAGAATGATGCTTGTGATGGATTAACCGAAGATCAATTGGCATTTTGTAACACTTATGATATTTGTCTTCGGGGTCGAACTAAGAAATAGGATTTTCCTGACATATGTCTAATGACATTAGTGGTTGTTTATTTTATTGTGGGTTCATAAGATTGATTTATCTTTCTTATGATAGTTTCAGTTTGAAGAATAAATGGTGTGTTTTATTTTTCGCTTACGTAACGGGCTGAGATGTAAAATTCTACCGATATCCAATGTACTTAAACACTTTTTAGAGTAATACATTTACCAGGAAAAACTCTTTACCCAAAAAATAATGATTTAAAAACTCAATTACTTGTATGTCTTTCAAAGAATAATAACATATGACTAATATGCAAAACTTAGTTGTGACACGTGTATTTTAAGCATGAGCTCAATTTTTTTAGACACTTTTAATTGTCAATTGAAAATGTTTTCTACATTTTTAAATCTTTTAGTTATTTTTCACAATCTTATCATGTAAAAACTACAAGATTGACAATTTGTAAAATGATGTTCAACCATATGGTAGTACATCATATCAATGTAAAAACTATGTAATGTTTATATATCTTTATGTTATGTTAAATTTATCACTCAGATGCTCTATGTAATGTTTAATAACCCATGCATACACGCGTCAAAAACTAGAATTAGTAAAAATATAAGTATCAATTGTACTTATAGTATGAACTCTGTGCGTGTAATATCACATTTATAAAAAATATTTCCAAATTTTTACATGTCCGTACATGAAACATTTAATTTAAATTAAATTTGATTCATGTCTAAACCTCGTACGTGCACGTGACTAATAACTAATTTCAACATAGATCACAAATTCCCTAAAAATCAAATAAAAAAAATCATAGTATTTTTTTTTGGTTAGATTAAAAGAAACTCGCATTAATCATTCTTTTTAAAAATCGAATGTTTCACAAACTGTTAATAATTAACTGAAATGAATAATACATCGCGATGAGAATTAAATATTTTTATATCATGGAGCACTTTTACATACTTGCGACGAACCTTTTCTTCAAGATTTTGTGAGTGTTGAAACTTTTGTCCGAAAAAACACATGTGATTTGTAAAATCACAGTTGATTTATTTTTTATAAATCACATGTATCTGTGAAATCACATGTGATTTTTTAAATAATTAACCACATGTGATTTTATAAATTACCTGTGATATTTGAAATAGCAAATCACAAATGATTTTATAATTTTCAGGGCGGAAATGATATGGTTACCAGTTGGGAATTCGCCAATCGAAGGCCTAAGCCCTTCGGGGTATGACCTTTTTGTTGACACTTTTAGCATGTTTTTCTCAGGTATATATTGGCACGAGGATGGCATGGAGGGGCACGTATACTTCTAGAAGGCTATAATTTTATTATCATTCGAAAACTTATTTAATAAAATGTGAAACTACTGGGACCTCATTTTGTAAACTCTGATATTTATATAAATCGAATGATAAATCTTTTAAAACGAATCAATTAGAGTTCGTTTTCTATTTCTATTGTTATAACTGCATTCACGAAATTGGGGGTGTTACACAATAATTTCAATTCCATTCGTTTGCATCCTTTCCCGCAAATATGCAAAATGACTTATTCACCCTCCAATCCTTGAGGGACAAAATTCGCGATAAAACTTTCATATCAAAATGCTTCATTCAGGGTCATTTCTTCACCTAAAAACTGACACAAACATAATGATGAGTGTCTAAATACTCATCATTTCTGTACAATATAAACTGCAAAATCATCTCAAAACACTCAGAAACGCATCAAAATGATAAAAATATCACAAATCAGTGTTTTATGTGTTTTAAATGCAAAATATCAAAATCGATGAAAACGATCAAATTTGCAAAATTGGCGCTTTAGTCCCCAAGTTTCAAAAGTTGTCAAAATCATCCTCGTATATCAAAATAAAGAAAAAGGTCAATTAAGGTCCATGGATTCAAAAGTTGTCAAAACAAACCGTTGAAATGCAAAATTTGCAAAACTACAACTTTGGTCCCTCAAGTTTGAAAATGTCAAAATGGCCCTGAAAATTGGAAAATGTCAAGATTGGTCCTTGCATTATTGAAACTTGTCACTTTTCACCCTTGAAGCAACTTTGATGAATTGTCAGCTTAGGTCCCTCAATTTTCAGGAATTGCAAAACTAGTCCTTGTGATATTAAACCTTTTAAAACCCTTTGGACTTGTCACTACTCAATTGGACCCCTGCCACAACCCTTTGTGACCCCCCTGTCATCTAACCATTTTGACCCCTTGATTATTAATACATATCTGGTCAAACCACAGGTCAAACAAACACCCCATTGGCGCCCTTTTCTTCCCTCCCTGCCATTCACCTCTGCAACACTCAATCACCCACCCCCCTCCTCACCTTATCACTTACCATGTCCCCCCTCCAAACACTACATCCAAGAATCAATAATTACTTCCCTTCCCCACACTCAATCTCTCCAACAGGTTAAAGTCAATTTTGGCGCCAAAATACAATCTATGGCCAAGATTCATTCAACTCATCCAAGGGTCAGGATTTATGGTGGGATTTGCAGAGAGAGAAAGAAGAAGACAACTTGGAGTATAAAAAGAGCAAGAAAGAAGCAATGGGGGGAGTTAGTTAGTTTTATGTTTTTTCTTAATGTCGTTTTTTTTAATTAAAGTTGTAGTTTAATCAAAATGTTGTAGTTTCAGTGTATGTGTATCTCATTCAAGTTAAAAACAACATTGAATTGTACCTTTGAGCATTAATTCAAGTTTTCATATAATTTCCAAGTTTATGGTTTACTGTTGAAAATCTCAATTTCATTCTCTTATTTATAAGCTCCTATTGGAATCTTTTTAAGTTAAAACAAGCTTATTTCAGCTCACTTTAGATTTTGACAAGCTAGTAAGTCAGTTTCAATTAACTTTGCTTCATGGTCAACAAAAGTCAAAAAATTGGCCAAGAATTGAAATGGTGATGAAATTGGGTTGATGCAGTGTTGGATGGGTTAAAATAGATTAGTAGTATATTGATATTGGGTTGGTTTTAATCGCACACCACCGGGCTCATGTGAGTAAGTTTCAAGTTTTCAATTTTCAAGTCAAAATTGCAGTTTATGGTTGTATGTGTATCTGTGGCCACAATTGGTTTTATTTGGTCAATTAGTTGTAACTAGGTAATTTATACTCGGTTTGGTCATTGGTACAAGTTTGATCAAGAGCTAGCCTAGTGTAATTTACATATCACTGGATTTAAGGGTGTTTGGATTGAGCATATAAACTCTGATTAGAGGATAGTGCAAGAGTTAGGACTTGGTGTTGTAAGTTTGTATGACTCATATGAACTCACTTGAGTCATTCCTTGTGCTGCTAAGCTCTAAAGTCAAAATCACAAACCTTCGTCTTATAGCAAATCTGTTGAGATTTTGAAATATCAAAAGTTTGTTTTGTGTTCCAATCTTATAGGTCTAGCTTACATTAGTATTATTTCATCACATTACATCATTATCAATCCTTAAATCATGATCAAACCTCAACTTAGTCAATATTTCGCTTTGTGAAAAGTCAAAGTTTGCAAAGTAAGTTTTGGCCATCTAGAGTGATTTTATTGAACTCATTTCTAGTCATTATCTATAAAACTTGTGGTTTTAGTTAGTACTACTGGTCTGTTTCCTTATGTCTAATTTAGTGGATTTTGTAATTTTTCTAAAAGCTCAAATTAGCTTGTAAAATGGTGTTAAATCCCTCGCAGTAGCAATCGTTGACCGCATGGGGTTATGCGTGTTTTGCAAGGTCTGCACAGGTCTCATGTGAGCTCACCTAGGTCTGTACTTTGGTTTACTAAGTCTCACCCAGGTCTAGTCTAGGTTCCAATTGATAGTTTTCACATTTAGCTTATTTTAAAGCTTATTCTTTAGCTCAAAGTTGCCCCCCCAGAACCTGTTTTAGCAAAAAGCTCACAACATCAAATCTGTTGAGCTTGTTGTTTCAGAGGTTAGGGCTTGTTGAATATTGTTGCATCTTAGTTCTTTTAGCTTATAGTAGCTTCTGTTTTGGTTTGGTGCCCTTTGGATTCCATTTGCTTATTCAAGTGCTTATTTCAATAAGCACTTCCATATCGCCCATTTTTCTACACACAACCCCATGTTTTCCATTTTCCTAGCTTCCTAATAATATTTTAGAGTTTTCCTGAAATTTTCAGATTTTCTAAGCTTGTTTGCTATTTTTCTTAATTTAAATTAGTTTTAAGCACTTTTAAATAGTATTTAATACAAAAATTAAGAAAAGCTTCAAAAAATAATTTTTCATTTTATTAAGTTTAGATAAATATAAAAGCCAAAAAGTATTTTTCTAGATTTTCTTAGTTAAATTTGTATTTTAAATAATTTAATTAGTTTTAAATAGTTTAAAATTCCTAGAAAATAGAAAATAATCGGAAAAATATAAAATATTTTGAAAATTCTATTTTGATATTTTAGATTTTTCTAAGTCTTAGTTTTATTTTTCTAGCTTAATTTCCTATTTTCTTGCATTCTAGGTTATTATTTATTAGTTAAAATTAGTTTTTAATTAATAATAATTAATTTAATAGTTATAAAAATAATTTTCTTTTTCCAAATATTTTCTTTTATCATTAGGATTGTAAAAATGTATTTTTCATATTTTTAGGACTTTTATTTCTTAGATTTCACTTTTTATTTTGTGCGTTTACGTAATTTTTATTTAAACGTACGTTTTTAGTTGTAAGTTTTAAACGTTCATCATTTTAAATATAGTGATAGCGTTTATTTAATAGTTTTTATCTTTTTAACTTTCTTTAATTTGCATTTAAGCCGTTGTAATTTGTTGGCTTTTACGTAGTTATAATTAATTCACCAATCTCTTTTCCGCTCAAATCTCCGATCACTATATCGCTTGATAATCCATTGCATAGCTCACGGGACATAACGACCGGAAACACTATACCCCCGGATCTTCATTGAGTTCGTTCTGAGCGCTTTAAGCATGTTACGGCCCCGCCATTCACAAGTGGCGAGCTTGTGTGATTTAGCTGACCGCTCGCTTTAAGTTTCTTCTGATTGGCCATTCACGAGTGGTCACTTGCGTGAGAAAACTTGACGGTTTTGCACTGATCAAATTTTTGGCGCTTGGCGGGAGTGTGGTGATTATCTTACGCTTAGCGATTAGTGATTTGGATATTCACTCTTTGTTCATACCATCCATCTCGTATGTATTTATATTTTCTTATAAAATCAAAATCCAAAAGATTTTCATTCTTTGTTTTTGCAAGATATTTTCAAAAATCCAAAAATATCCATCCTTTATCCTCTAACTGCTTAATTCTACATTTCTTTATCCTCAAACCTGTTTAATTCTCCATTCCTTATCTTCTATAACCGTTTAATTCTTCATCTCTTATCCCTCTTATCCGTTTAATTCTTCATGTCATGGTTTTCGACATGTTCCTGGTGTGGAGGTCCATTTAACGGTGGAAATTGTCGGCGATGTACCAATGTGGGTTTCGGAGACAAGTTTGTCGGTAATCCCGATCCCATTTCAAATAATGAAGCACCCAATTTTTCCTACCTACCTCCACACCCCCAATACGAATCCCACTCATGCGAGTTTTGTGGGAATGATTCTCATTACGGTTTTGATTGTCCACCACGGGTCCCGCTTGTCTATGAGCCGGAACCATGTTACAATCAGAACTTTGGTGAAAGTTATTCTCCCAATTATCTCTGTTGTGAGAATTGCGGGGGTCCTCATGCGACTTTTGAATGTCAACCGATGAATCAAAATTTTCAAAATTCCAATTCTCCCGGTTTTGACAATTTCCAACCCCCACAGTATTCCATCACTCATCAGACTTCCGAGCCTTCACATCATTTCAATGATTACGAGGAGTGTAATCTTCCTCAAAGTTCAAGAAATACGCATTCGAAAGAAACCGCAAATGAAAAGAATGGTGTGTAAGCTTCAGCAGATGAATATAAGAATCGAGATATGATGACGATGATGATGAGGATAGTATTCAAATGAAGGAATACTATGATTACGACGAGGAGAGTGTTACTCAATTGAACGATCTTATTTCTCAACTCCTCGCCTATTGCTATCACACCTATCTTACCTTTATTGCTTCCAAAGACTCTCTCATAATGGGGACGAGCCTCCAGCACTATTCCGAAATGGAATCGTCTAGTGTCGAGAACCTTGTCCCAACCCCAAGTGAGTCCGAGGTTATCTCCGTAATATGTGTGATGAGCCTCTTAATGATGATTCTTCTCCTCCTCTGACATTCCATATGATCATGTCGAGATGTTCTCCGATTCGATAACGATTGTACTTCGCTTGACGATTCTTTATCCTATGGAGACATCGATTATGTCGAGGAGCTACCTTCGAGCTAGTTAGCTTAGAGGAAGTGAGAGATTCGATGATCCGGAAATTGAGGACGAGATACTTCGTGAACAATTGTTCAATATAAATCTCCTCGTTTAAGATCGAATCATTTTGTGCTAAGTCGCTTCATCTCCTATCCCGTTGTGGATAGTGACTCTACATTGGACAAGCCCGAGCTTGAGGCTTTTTCCAATGATTCTCTTCATGAAGAGTTCTCCGTGAACTCTCTCATGACATATCTCCTCCGAATATGATCATTTCTATTTTGATCTTGAGGATGATATTGACTTGGAGGAAGGTGTACTCTATCATAAGAGTTTGCTTATTGATGATACTACCTCACCCTTCCTCCCGATATGTCTACATTTGAGGATGAAGAATGGATCTTGATTGTTATCAACATCTTTCTTCCATTCCTCACATATGATGTGACTTCTCTCTTCTTCACTCCTTCGGGAATGAAGACACTATCTTGACCCCGCATTTTCATTTATCATTTCGAGCCGGTTCTATGTATATCTCATCGGTGTGGAACTTTCACGTGCTTCAAATGTTTGTCCAAACATCTTGAATGAAAGTCCGATGGTGATTGTCTCTTCCACTTTGCTTCCCATGAACCAATTAATTCGGGACGAGTCAAGCTAGCGACTCGGTAATCAAAAACAGTAGCTTAACATGGGTTTTCACCGTGTACCACCCAGTGTGGGAGTTGCCCACATGTTATATATATATATATTAAAAAAAAAAAAAAAAATATATATATTTCTAAATAATGGCCGTAGTATTTCCCTTTTACGTTCTTTGTTTCGCATAACATGCTGGTACTTTGAATATTGAGGGCAATATTCATTTCTAAGTGGGGGAATTCTCACGAATTTTATCATATAAATTATACCAATTCCCGCTTTTGGCCAAATTTTTTTTGGAGTAAGTGTTTCACACTTACTCATTTGGTTATCATCCGCCATGTTTGATAAACAAAAGGATTGGCTAATCCAGAGCAAACGGCTCTTGGTAAAGATATATCAAATCCGTTTACGGCTTGCAATTTGCCCAAAATTGTATGGTATTCAACTCACCATATCCTAAAAGTGAAGAGTCACTAGCCCGCAAGTTTATGGCTTGTGGTAAAGGCGTGGAAAACCATAATTGGTAATCGGCTCACCAAAGATAATATTGATAATTTATCTAAGAGTTGGCTAGTCCAGAGCAAGCGGCTTCGGTAAAGACAAAACAAATCAGTTGAAAGTCGGTGGTTTGCTCAAAATCACATGGTTATCGGTGTACCATGGTTCTTACTTGAACTGAAACATTTGGCTACTCCGTAAGTAATGGCTTTTGGTAAAGAGATTAAAATCCATTATGTTTTCTCAAATCATTGCTAGGGACTAGCAATATCTTAGTGTGGGGATTGATGAGTGTCTAAATACTCATCATTTTTGTACAATATAAACCGCAAAATCATCCGAAAACACTCGAACGCATCAAAATGATAAAAATATCACAAATCAGTGTTTTATGTGTTTTAAATGCAAAATATCAAAATCGATGAAAACGATCAAATTTGCAAAATTGGCGCTTTAGTCCCCAAGTTTCAAAAGTTGTCAAAATCATCCACGTATATCAAAATAAAGAAAAAGGTCAATTAAGGTCCATGGATTCAAAAGTTGTCAAACAAACCCTTGAAATGCAAAATTTGCAAAACTACAACTTTGGTCCTCAAGTTTGAAAAATGTCAAAATGGCCCTCGAAAATTGGAAAATGTCAAGATTGGTCCTTGCATTATTGAAACTTGTCACTTTTCACCCTTGAAGCAACTTTGATGAATTGGCGCTTAGGTCCCTCAATTTTCGTGAATTGCAAAACTAGTCCTTGTGATATTAAACCTTTAAAACCCTCGACTTGTCACTACTCAATTGGACCCTCCACAACCCTTTGCGACCCCACATCATCTAACCATTTTGACCCCTTGATTATTAATACATATCCGTCAAACCATGTGTCAAACAAACACCCCATTGGCGCCTCTTTCTTCCCTCCCCGCCATTCACCTCTGCAACACTCAATCACCCACCCCTCCTCACCTTATCACTTACCATGTCCCCTCCAAACACTACATCCAAGAATCAATAATTACTTCCTTCCCACACTCAATCTCTCCAACAAAGTTAAAGTCAATTTTGGCGCCAAAATACAATCTATGGCAAAGATTCATTCAACTCATCCAAGGGTCAGGATTTATGGTGGGATTTGCAGAGAGAGAAAGAAGACAACTTGGAGTATAAAAAGAGCAAGAAAGAAGCAATGGGGGGAGTTAGTTAGTTTTATGTTTTCTCTTAATGTCGTTTTTTTTAATTAAAGTTGTAGTTTAATCAAAATGTTGTAGTTTCAGTGTATGTGTATCTCATTCAAGTTAAAAACAACATTGAATTGTACCTTTGAGCATTAATTCAAGTTTTCATATAATTTCCAAGTTTATGGTTTCTTCGTTGAAAATCTCAATTTCATTCTCTTATTTATAAGCTCCTATTGGAATCTTTTTAAGTTAAAACAAGCTTATTTCAGCTCACTTTAGATTTTGACAAGCTAGTAAGTCAGTTTCAATTAACTTTGCTTCATGGTCAACAAAAGTCAAAAAATTGGCCAAGAATGGAAATGGTGATGAAATTGGGTTGATGCAGTGTTGGATGGGTTAAAATAGATTAGTAGTATATTGATATTGGGTTGGTTTTAATCTGCACACCAGCTGGGCTCATGTGAGTAAGTTTCCAAGTTTTCAATTTTCAAGTCAAAATTGCAGTTTATGGTTGTATGTGTATCTGTGGCCACAATTGGTTTTTTATTTGGCCAATTAGTTGTAACTAGGTAATTTATACTCGGTTTGGTCATTGGTACAAGTTTGATCAATAGCTAGCCTAGTGTAATTTACATATCGGTTGGATTTAAGGGTGTTTGGATTGAGCATATAAACCAGATTAGAGGATAGTGCAGTAGTTAGGACTTGGTGTTGTAAGTTTGTATGACTCATATGAACTCACTTGAGTCATTCCCTTGTGCCTGCTAAGCTCTAAAGTCAAAATCACAAACCTTCTGTCCTTATAGCAAATCTGTTGAGATTTTGAAATATCAAAAGTTTGTTTTGTGTTCCAATCTTATAGGTCTAGCTTACATTAGTATTATTTCATCACATTACATCATTATCAATCCTTAAATCATGATCAAACCTCAACTTAGTCAATATTTCGGTTTGTGAAAAGTCAAAGTTTGCAAAGTAAGTTTTGGCCATCTAGAGTGATTTTTATTGAACTCATTTCGAGTCATTATCTATAAAACTTGTGGTTTTAGTTAGTACCACTTGGTCTGCTTCCTTATGTCTAATTTAGTGGATTTTGTAATTTTTCTAAAAGCTCAAATTAGCTTGTAAAAATGGTGTTAAATCCACAATGCAGGAACCGCTGACCGCACAGGGGTTATGCAGAGTTTTGCAAGGTCCTTACAGTGTCTCATGTGAGCTCACCTAGGTCTCAGTACTTTGGTTTACTAAGTCTCACCCAGGTCTAGTCTAGGTTCCAATTGATAGTTTTCACATTTAGCTTATTTTAAAGCTTATTCTTTAGCTCAAAGTTGCCCCGTAACTGCTTTTAGAAAAAGCTCACAACATCAAACTGCTGAGCTTGTTGTTTCAGAGGTTAGGGCTTGTTGAATATTGTTGCATCTTAGTTCTTTTAGCTTATAGTAGCTTCGCTTTGGTTTGGTGCCCTTTGGATTCCATTTGCTTATTCAAGTGCTTATTTCAATAAGCACTTCCATATCATTCCATTTTCTACACACAACCCCATGTTTTCCATTTTCCTAGCTTCCTAATAATATTTTAGAGTTTTCCTGAAATTTTCAGATTTTCTAAGCTTGTTTGCTATTTTTCTTAATTTAAATTAGTTTTAAGCACTTTTAAATAGTATTTAATACAAAAATTAAGAAAAGCTTCAAAAAATAATTTTCATTTTATTAAGTTTAGATAAATATAAAAAGCCAAAAAGTATTTTTCTAGATTTTTCTTAGTTAAATTTGTATTTTTAAATAATTTAATTAGTTTTAAATAGTTTAAAATTCCTAGAAAATAGAAAAATAATCGAAAAAATATAAAATATTTTTGAAAATTCTATTTTGATATTTTAGATTTTTCTAAGTCTTAGTTTTATTTTTCTAGCTTAATTTCCTATTTTCTTGCATTCTAGGTTATTATTTATTAGTTAAAATTAGTTTTAATTAATAATAATTAATTTAATAGTTATAAAATAATTTTCTTTTTCCAAATATTTTCTTTTATCATTAGGATTGTAAAAATGTATTTTTCATATTTTTAGGACTTTTATTTCTTAGATTTCACTTTTTATTTTGTGCGTTTACGTAATTTTTATTTAAACGTACGTTTTTAGTTGTAAGTTTTAAACGTTCATCATTTTAAATATAGTGATAGCGTTTATTTAATAGTTTTTATCTTTTTAACTTTCTTTAATTTGCATTTAAGCCGTTGTAATTTGTTGGCTTTTCTGTAGTTATAATTAATTCACCAATCTCTTTTCCGTTCAAATCTCCCGATCACTATATCGTTTGATAATCCATTGCATAGCTCACTGGGACATAACGACCGGGAAACACTATACTCCTCGATCTTCATTGAGTTCGTTCTGAGCGGTTTAAGCTTGTTACGGCCGCCATTCACAAGTGGCGAGCTTGTGTGATTTAGCTCGACTGCTCATTTTAAGTTTCTTCTCACAACCATTTCACAGTGGTCACTTGCGTGAGAAAACTTGACGGTTTTGCAGATCAAATTTTTGGCGCCCGCCGGAGCTGTGGTGATTATCTTACGTTTAGCGATTAGTGATTTGGATATTCACTTTGTTCATACCATCCATCTCGTATGTATTTATATTTTCTTATAAAAATCAAAAATCCAAAAGATTTTCATTCTTTGTTTTTTCTGAGATATTTTCAAAAATCCAAAAATATCCATCCTTTATCCTCTAACTGCTTAATTCTACATTTCTTTATCCTCAAACCTGCTTAATTCTCCATTCCTTATCTTCTATAACCGCTTAATTCTTCATCTCTTATCCTCTTATCCGCTTAATTCTTCATGTCATGGTTTTCGACATGTTCCTCAGTGTGGAGGTCCATTTAACGGTGGAAATTGTCGGCGATGTACCAATGTGGGTTTCGAGACAAGTTTGTCGGTAATCCCGATCCCATTTCAAATAATGAAGCACCCAATTTTTCCTACCTACCTCCACACCCCTAATACGAATCCCACTCATGCGAGTTTTGTGGAATGATTCTCATTACGGTTTTGATTGTCCACCACGGGTCCCGCTTGTCTATGAGCCGGAACCATGTTACAATCGAACTTTGGTGAAAGTTATTCTCCAATTATCTCTGTTGTGAGAATCATGGGGTCCTCATGCGACTTTTGAATGTCAACCGATGAATCAAAATTTTCAAAATTCCAATTCTCCGGTTTGACAATTTCCAACCCCACAAGATTCCATCACTCATCGACTTCCGAGCCTTCACATCATTTCAATGATTACGAGTGTAATCTTCCTCAAAGTTCAAGAAATACGCATTCGAAAGAAACCGCAAATGAAAAGAATGGTGTGTAAGCTTCAGAGATGAATATAAGAATCGATATGATGACGATGATGATGAGGATAGTATTCAAATGAAGGAATACTATGATTACGACGAGGAGAGTGTTACTCAATTGAACGATCTTATTTCTCAACTCCTCGCCTATTGCTATCACACCTATCTTACCTTTTATTGCTTCCAAAGACTCTCTCATAATGGGGACGAGCCTCCAGCACTATTCCGAAATGGAATCGTCTAGTGTTGAGAACCTTGTCCCAACCCCAGTGAGTCCGAGGTTATCTCCGTAATATGTGTGATGAGCCTCTTAATGATGATTCTTCTCTCCTCTTGACATTCCATATGATCATGTCGAGATGTTCTCCGATTCGATAACGATTGTACTTCGCTTGACGATTCTTTATCCTATGGAGACATCGATTATGTCGAGGAGCTACCTTCCGAGCTAGTTAGCTTAGAGGAAGTGAGAGATTCGATGATCCGAAATTGAGGACGAGATACTTCGTGAACAATTGTTCAATATAAATCTCCTCGTTTCTAAGATCGAATCATTTTGTGCTAAGTCGACTTCATCTCCTATCCCCTGCTGTGGATAGTGACTCTACATTGGACAAGCCCGAGCTTGAGGCTTTTTCCAATGATTCTCTTCATGAAGAGTTCTCCGTGAACTCTCTCATGACATATCTCCTCCGGAATATGATCATTTCTATTTTGATCTTGAGGATGATATTGACTTGGAGGAAGGTGTACTCTATCATAAGAGTTTGCTTATTGATGATACTACCTCACCCTTCCTCCCGATATGTCTACATTTGAGGATGAAGAATGGATCTTGATTGTTATCAACATCTTTCTTCCATTCCTCACATATGATGTGACTTCCTCTTCTTCACTCCTTCGGAATGAAGACACTATCTTTGACCCCGCATTTTCATTTATCATTTCGAGCCGGTTCTATGTATATCTCATCGGTGTGGAACTTTCACGTGCTTCAAATGATTGTCCAAACATCTTGAATGAAAGTCCGATGGTGATTGTCTCTTCCACTTTGCTTCCCATGAACCAATTAATTCGGGGACGAGTCAAGCTAGCGACTCGGTAATCAAAAACAAGAGCTTAACATGGGTTTTCACCCGTGTGTACCACATAGTGTGGGGAGTTGCCCACATGTTATATATATATATATTAAAAAAAAAAAAAAAAAATCTTTCTAAATAATGGCCGTAGTATTTCCTTTTACGTTTTTTGTTTCGGCATAACACGGTACTTTGAATATTGAGGGCAATATTCATTTCTAAGTGGGGAATTTCACGAATTTTATCATATAAATTATACCAATTCCCGTTTGGCTGTAATTTTTTTTGGAGTAAGTGTTTCACACTTACTCATTTGGTTATCATCCGCCATGTTTGATAAACAAAAGGATTGGCTAATCCAGAGCAAACGGCTCTTGGTAAAGATATATCAAATCCGTTTACGGCTTGCATTTGCCCAAAATTGTATGGTATTCAACTCACCATATCCTAAAAGTTAAGAGTTGGCTAGCCCGCAAGTTTATGGCTTGTGGTAAAGGCAATGGAAAACCATAATTGGTAATCGGCTCACCAAAGATAATATTGATAATTTATCTAAGAGTTGGCTAGTCCGAGCAAACGGCTTACAGTAAAGACAAACAAACCAGTTGAAAGTCGGTGGTTTGCTCAAAATCACATGGTTATCTGTACCATGGTTCTTACTGAACCGAAACATTTGGCTACTCCGAAGTAATGGCTTTTGGTAAAGAGATTAAAATCCATTATGTTTTCAAATCATTGCTAGGGACTAGCAATATCTTAGTATGGGGATTGATGAGTGTCTAATACTCATCATTTTGTACAATATAAACCCAAAAATCATCCGAAAACACTCGAAACGCATCAAATGATAAAAATATCACAAATCAGTGTTTTATGTGTTTTAAATGCAAAATATCAAAATCGATGAAAACGATCAAATTTGCAAAATTGGCGCTTTAGTCCCCAAGTTTCAAAAGTTGTCAAAATCACCCTCGGTATATCAAAATAAAGAAAAAGGTCAATTAAGGTCCATGGGATTCAAAGTTGTCAAAACAAACCCTTGAAATGCAAAATTTGCAAAACTACAACTTTGGTCCCTCAAGTTTGAAAAATGTCAAAATGGCCCCTGAAAATTGGAAAATGTCAAGATTGGTCCTTGCATTATTGAAACTTGTCACTTTTCACCCTTGAAGCAACTTTGATGAATTGGCGACTTAGGTCCCTCAATTTTCGTGAATTGCAAAACTAGTCCTTGTGATATTAAACCTTTAAAACCCTTTGGACTTGTCACTACTCAATTGGACCCTGCCACAACCCTTTGCACCCCACATCTAACCATTTTGACCCTTGATTATTAATACATATCTGGTCAAACCACAGTCAAACAAACACCCATTGGCGCCTTTTTCTTCCTCCCCGCCATTCACCTCTGAACACTCAATCACCCACCCTCCTCACCTTATCACTTACCATGTCCCCCCTCCAAACACTACATCCAAGAATCAATAATTACTTCCCTTCCCCACACTCAATCTCTCCAACAGGTTAAAGTCAATTTTGGCGCCAAAATACAATCTATGGCAAAGATTCATTCAACTCATCCAAGGGTCAGGATTTATGGTGGGATTTGCAGAGAGAGAAAGAAGAAGACAACTTGGAGTATAAAAAGAGCAAGAAAGAAGCAATGGGGGGAGTTAGTTAGTTTTATGTTTTTTCTTAATGTCGTTTTTTTTAATTAAAGTTGTAGTTTAATCAAAATGTTGTAGTTTCGAGTATGTGTATCTCATTCAAGTTAAAACAACATTGAATTGTACCTTTGAGCATTAATTCAAGTTTTCATATAATTTCCAAGTTTATGGTTTCTCGTTGAAAATCTCAATTTCATTCTCTTATTTATAAGCTCTATTGGAATCTTTTAAGTTAAAACAAGCTTATTTCACCACTTTAGATTTTGACAAGCTAGTAAGTCGGTTTCAATTAACTTTGCTTCATGGTCAACAAAAGTCAAAAATTGGCCAAGAATGGAAATGGTGATGAAATTGGGTTGATGCGATGTTGGATGGGTTAAAATAGATTAGTAGTATATTGATATTGGGTTGGTTTTAATCTGCACCACCGGCTCATGTGAGTAAGTTTCAAGTTTTCAATTTTCAAGTCAAAATTGCGCTTATGGTTGTATGTGTATCCGTGGCCACAATTGGTTTTTATTTGGTCAATTAGTTGTAACTAGGTAATTTATACTCAGTTTGGTCATTGGTACAAGTTTGATCAGTAGCTAGCCTAGTGTAATTTACATATCAGTTGGATTTAAGGGGTGTTTGGATTGAGCATATAAACTGTATTAGAGGATAGTGCAGTAGTTAGGACTTGGTGTTGTAAGTTTGTATGACTCATATGAACTCACTTGAGTCATTCCCTTGTGCCTGCTAAGCTCTAAAGTCAAAATCACAAACCTTCTGTCCTTATAGCAAATCTGTTGAGATTTTGAAATATCAAAAGTTTGTTTTGTGTTCCAATCTTATAGGTCTAGCTTACATTAGTATTATTTCATCACATTACATCATTATCAATCCTTAAATCATGATCAAACCTCAACTTAGTCAATATTTCAGTTTTGTGAAAAAGTCAAAGTTTGCAAAGTAAGTTTTTGGCCATCTAGAGTGATTTTTATTGAACTCATTTCTGAGTCATTATCTATAAAACTTGTGGTTTTAGTTAGTACTACTGGTCTGCTTTCCTTATGTCTAATTTAGTGGATTTTTGTAATTTTTCTAAAAGCTCAAATTAGCTTGTAAAATGGTGTTAAATCCCATGCAGGCAACTGCTGACGCATGAGGGTTATGCAGTTTTGCAAGGTCTCATGTGTCTCATGTGAGCTCACCTAGGTCTGTGCTTTGGTTTACTAAGTCTCACCCAGGTCTAGTCTAGGTTCCAATTGATAGTTTTCACATTTAGCTTATTTTAAAGCTTATTCTTTAGCTCAAAGTTGCCCCCCCAGAACCTGTTTTAGCAAAAAGCTCACAACATCAAATCTGTTGAGCTTGTTGTTTCAGAGGTTAGGGCTTGTTGAATATTGTTGCATCTTAGTTCTTTTAGCTTATAGTAGCTTCTGTTTTGGTTTGGTGCCCTTTGGATTCCATTTGCTTATTCAAGTGCTTATTTCAATAAGCACTTCCATATCAGTTCCATTTTTCTACACACAACCCCATGTTTTTCCATTTTTCCTAGCTTCCTAATAATATTTTAGAGTTTTCCTGAAATTTTCAGATTTTTCTAAGCTTGTTTGCTATTTTTCTTAATTTAAATTAGTTTTTAAGCACTTTTAAATAGTATTTAATACAAAAATTAAGAAAAGCTTCAAAAAATAATTTTTCATTTTTATTAAGTTTAGATAAATATAAAAAGCCAAAAAAGTATTTTTCTAGATTTTTCTTAGTTAAATTTGTATTTTTAAATAATTTAATTAGTTTTAAATAGTTTAAAATTCCTAGAAAATAGAAAAATAATCAGAAAAATATAAAAATATTTTTAAAAATTCTATTTTGATATTTTAGATTTTTCTAAGTCTTAGTTTTATTTTTCTAGCTTAATTTCCTATTTTCTTGCATTCTAGGTTATTATTTATTAGTTAAAATTAGTTTTTAATTAATAATAATTAATTTAATAGTTATAAAAATAATTTTCTTTTTCCAAATATTTTCTTTTATCATTAGGATTGTAAAATGTATTTTCATATTTTAGGACTTTTATTTCTTAGATTTCACTTTTTATTTTGTGCGTTTACGTAATTTTTATTTAAACGTACGTTTTTAGTTGTAAGTTTTAAACGTTCATCATTTTAAATATAGTGATAGCGTTTATTTAATAGTTTTTTATCTTTTTAACTTTCTTTAATTTGCATTTAAGCCGTTGTAATTTGTTGGCTTTTCTGTAGTTATAATTAATTCACCAATCTCTTTTCCGTTCAAATCTCCCGATCACTATACGTTTGATAATCGATTGCATAGCTCGCTGGGACATAACGACCGGGAAACACTATACTCTCGGATCTTCATTGCATTTGTGCTTAAGTTGTTTAAGTTTCTTACAATTGGCCATTCATGAGTGGTCACCATGAGAAAACTTGACTGCTTTACATGATCACATAAACACACCTGTCTGCTCGTCTAACACATACAAACATAAACCCTAATTTATTTTAGAACCTTTTCATACATTAATAGACCCAACCTGATTAAATGAATTTTTGCATCTATAGGGTAGTAGGGGTTATAATATTTTTTGGTGTATGCTTGCTTTTCAATTTTATTATTAATGATAGTATTTCATAGTAAGGATGTTAGTCATTTATTGCCTAAGAAGAAATGGTATATATTCTAAAGCCTATAGTGACGCTATGATATTTCACCAAAAATAATAAAATTTCAAATACCCGCTAAATGGTATATATTTCACTAAAAATGTTTTTAGTGAGATAGTATACCTTTTAGCGTGCATTTTCAATTTTTCAAAGGTTATAAAAGGGACAACACATAACCCTACTAGTTTAGTAGGGGTTATAATATTTTTTGGTGTATGGATTAGATCTAATGGCTCATGGACCTGAGTATAGAAATTCATTGGTTGTGTTTTGCATGTCATGATGTTAATTGACCACGTGCCAATATTTGGATATTAGAGTTTTGTTTTCTTAGTGTTTAGTTGGAGGAGAAAGCGGACGTTGACCAGCACCGAATCGTAGTCAAGTGAGTGTCAACAATTTTAAGTAATTGTAGGCATTTTGAACACCAAGGCATAGGTAGACATGCCCGAAATGATTACCTAGTTCATTTCGGTTTGATGGTGCGACGTTTATATGGCTATCTTGTGACATAACATGACTCGGGGTCTTTAACATACATTCACATATTCGCACTCTTATTTTTTGTTTAATGAGCATTTAGATTGGAATTTTCATCCTTGTAGTGAAAACCCACATCCGAGTGGATGCCTTATAAACCACTAGCGGTTATCCTGTAATCAAAATTTTGCACGCCAAGGGCCCAATAATCAAAATTTTGGTAAGCAATATTTTCGGTTACATGTTTTTCGTGATAATGACTTGACGCATGACGAGAATTTTAGGGAATAACTTTATCGCACGTCATTCTATATGGTTATAAATTTACGATTTCTTTTGCTACATAATTTATATTCTTATCAAGAATTACAATGAAGCGAACCTACCCATCGGATATGAATAAGGACCATGTACTTTATTTTATGAAGAATTCTATGAAGTTGGGTAAAAAAGGTGTATTTTTGTGGAAGGTATAGAGGGGGTTGAGTTTGATGTGGGTGGAAATAATTGACTTATTTGTTATCTATAACTTGCTGGTACTGCATCAACGCTCCTAAAACTAATTTTTGATGTCATATAAGCAAGTAAACTCAACAAAAGAAAAGTTAGGTTTTGTTAAATATACTTCATTCGTCCCAAAATTGTTATCCCTAATTAAACGCATAATGTTTAAGAAAAGTAGCAAAATTACACTTTCACTGTAACATTGGGTATTGTGATGTGAGTTGTTAGTAAGGATATTGTAATAATTTTCACACCTTATTCCTTCCAATTCTTGAAAAGAGATAATTATTTTGGTACAATCAAATAATGAAGAAAGAACAATAATTCTTAAAAGAAGAGTAACAAGTTAAAACAAATAGCATATAGAATATATATAGTTTTGACTAATAAGGCACAAGGCGGGATAACACCTCTTGTGCACCTTATTACCGCCACCATGTATGACGTGTCTTAGGTTCTTTTGGGAAGAACTCGGTTGTTTAGACGACCGAGATGTTGAAGTTGTAAGATATAATTTTGTTTAAGTGAGGTATATTTTAATGGTGATGCGTGTGGTGGTTTTTGAGCCTTATACTCTAAATCTAAAGAGTGTAAGGTGGTGTTTGTTTTTGTTTGGATATAGAGGCTTATAAAAGTGTGGGTCCCTCTTCACTTAATACCACTTATTGTCGAGGAGTGCAATTTTCTACTCTAGTGAGACATACGTTATAAAGGGAATTGTGGGGCCAAATAGAAAAACCAATATTATATATGCAAGTGGGCTCAAATTTGTGATTCAGATATATGGGTGTTGATCGGTTCGGTTATCGGGTGTTGGTTAGTTGGTTCGGTTAATTTGGTTAAAAAATTTTAAGTCAACTGAGAACCGAACCAAACCAAATTCAAATTCGGTTTCGGTTCGGTTCGGTTCGGCTCTTGGGTTAACCCGAATTTCACTATTTTTAAGAAAAATTAATAATTACATATATATTTAGCAAAAATATTTTTCAAGCATAAAAAGTGTTTTATTATATTATGACAACCTTTTAATAGTATTTATTTTGTATGTAAATATATTTAAAAGTATATAAATATATATATAAATATATATATATATATATATATATATATATATATATATATATATATATATATATATATATATATATATATATATATATATATATATATATATATATATATATATATATATATTTATACGAATTGGTTTTGGTTCAAACCGCTAAACCCATATCCAAACCGAGAACCGAATTAGTAGTTCGGTTCGGTTCGGTTTTAGCAAATTCGTCTCGGTTATTTTCTTTCGGTTCGGCTTCGGTTTTCGATTTATTCGGTTTTTTCGCTCACCCCCTTAAGCCGGATAAGTTTATGAAAAAGCCCAATAAGTGAAGCAATATGAGCCCAGCTTCCAAAATCGACATGGCCCATTACTTACCCATCCATCCATCCATCCAAACAGTCCCTCTACTTGTTAAACATCTTCTCAGTTGTCTTGCAAAGAAAGAAACCTTTTCTTTGATCCAGCTTATATTATTATTTAGCAAACAAAACCAGTTGATTATCAATCAATTAATCAATCAATAATTCGAGAATGAGTAGAGGAAGTGGAGGTGGATACGATCGACACATTACTATCTTCTCCCCCGAAGGCCGTTTGTTCCAAGTCGGTATGTATGCTTAATCTCAAACTTATTATTATTTTACGCATTTATATGTTTAATTAACAATTAGCATCGTTAATTGTATAAATTTTATTACTTTGATAATTATGTATATCTAGGGCTTCATTTCAACTTTATTATTTTAGGCCAAATAAAAATAATACTCTAGTTTAGTCATCGTATTTTTTTAATTAAATTTATTTAAAAATTGTGCTAATTTAACCTTAAGGGGTGTTTGTTTATGGTTATATGTGTGCTTATTATCTTATTTGATTTCAGCTTATATTACATATGCCTCAATTTTCCGGCTTATTTCTGACACTTGTAGGATTATATAAGTTTATTATATAAGGTCAAAAGTCACGAAATAAGCCGACAAATTGGGGCTTACGTAATATAAGCCGAAACCAAATAAGCTCGTAAGCCCACATATAGGGGTGTTTGTTTCGCTTATATAGCCAGCTTATGGCTTATTTGGTTTTCGGTTATATAAGTTTCTTAGCTTATAATAAGCTTATCTAAGCCGGAAAGTTTCAGAATAAGCCACTAAAGTTACCTTATGAAACATAAGCCTGATATATAAGCCAAACAAACACCCCAAGAAGATAAATTTGACTAAAGTTTAGTACCTTTTTATGAGATTCTAATTCACTTCGATTATATACAAATTTATATGTGAACTAAAGTCTATGTTTTCACAAGAAAATAGCCGTATTTTGTGTAAAACCGTAAAACAAGGGCAAATCGCATATAAAGGTACTAAACCTTAAGCCAAATTCGAAACTTTTTTAAAAATAAAGGTATCAAAGTAAAAAAAATAAATAAATAACCTTGTGACTTCAATCTGCGCAAGTTCTCGACTTCAATATCTTTAATTGATAAAAAAATGCTTAGTTTGACTATTGTTTAGTACCTTTTACGCGATTTGCACTTAATTATACGGTTTTATGCATAAATAGTGGTTTTTCTTATGAAAACATAGTATTTAGATCACTTCAATTGCATGAATTTTAAGACTTATCGTCAACAGTTCATGTGCTTAATTTGATGACTTGAAACAGAATATGCGTTTAAAGCTGTGAAAGCAGCTGGAGTGACGTCAATTGGTGTTCGAGGTAAAGATTCAGTCTGCGTCGTCACTCAGAAGAAGGTCCCGGTGAGTATTGTTTTTCGTCTTTTCGGGTTTTTGATGGCGATTTTAGGCGATTTCAAAAGTTTTGTTTTTTTTGTGTGTGCAGGACAAGCTCTTGGACCCAACCAGTGTTACTCATCTTTTCCCGGTTACCAAGTTTCTTGGATTGTTGGCTACCGGCACTACAGGTTGACGTTGTTTTCTTGTTTTAAGCTGTATCGTGTGGAATTCAGATTCTGTGTGCAATTATTAGAGTTAATATTATGTTAAACCATGGAAAACAAGATGATACTTGATGCTATGAAAGAGTAGGTCTAAACCTTAGCTGCATCAGGTCTTGAATGAAATGCGTGATAATTTGAGTGCAATTTAGGAGAATGTTAGAGGCACGATTTAGTAGTTGGTTATATGTAGTTCAGTTTACGTTTTATAGCAAACAAATCTTAAGCAGTATGGATACTTGTATTTAGAAATATTGGTTTTGATGAAATAGCTACTTAAGTACTTGTGTTGAGCTTGGGTTAGTGTTTTATATATGTGAATTTGCTAAAGTTTATATCATGTTAAATTTTTGACGACATTATAGAGAATAAATGTCAGTATTATATTCTGGAAAGTTGATACTTGATGCTAAGAAAGTGTAGGCCTATAAAACTGATACAAAAGATATTTGCTTTTTAGCTACAAAAGTCTTTTAACTATGTTGGAAAGGTCATGTTAAAGTCAGCACGAGTAACGAGAATGCCTTGGCACGACGGTTTGTGACTCTCATAGTGTAACCTTTCGAGTCTGTATTTCATAATAAGGCAAGAGTCAAGCAGATACGGAAAGTTTTATTCACGTATTGGTCTTGTCAGAATAGCTACTTGAGTAATAGCATAGTGTTGTTTACTAAGTTTCGTAGATTGTTGAATTGTATTCTCATATTGTTCCTGATAGAATAGCAACTTAAGTGTAATATCATATTGTTATTTACCAAGTTTCTTAGATTGTTTTCTCAGCTTTGTTTTCCATCACATACTTCTTGCTATGCTCAGTAACTGAAGCTACTTGTTCTTTTTTATTCCAGCTGATGCAAGGACATTGGTGCAACAAGCAAGGAATGAGGCCGCCGAGTTTCGTTTTAAATATGGATATGAGATGCCTGTTGACGCTCTGGCTAGATGGTAATCACCTAATCTTGTCATTTTTTGCACCTTGTTAGATTTGTTGGTATTTGCTCCTCCTACGTGTGTGATAATTTGACTGATTTTTACACCTACGAATACACAAAAGGCTAGACCACTGTTCACATAAAAGAAACATGCCCCAAAAAAGTTGCAAAATAGGGAAATAACAGACTCTATATCTTTGTAGGTGAACAAAATGCATTCACGATTGTAACAGCTACTTCATCTTACTTGTTATATTAGCCTTTATGGCATGAATAAGCTGCTATCACAATTGCTAGATCTTTGTCTGTCTTATGAGTTGCATACGTGTGTATCTCAGTATCAAGTCTGTTGGAAAATAGTTTGCTAATTGTTTTGTAAAATTCCGTGTTACAGGATTGCAGACAAATCTCAAGTCTATACTCAACATGCTTACATGAGACCACTTGGAGTGGGTATGTTTCTTAACTTTTTGACACTTACCAATGCTTTATTGTACACTTATTCTAACTAGTTATCACCAGATTACAGTTCAGCTTGTATTACTCAAGTTTGTTTGATCATGTGATTTAACTCTTACTTATTCAGTTAGCTGTGTTGCCTAAAATTTCATATATTTCTACTGCAGTGGCTATGGTTTTGGGTATCGATGATGAAAATGGTCCCAAGCTCTTTAAATGTGATCCAGCTGGACACTTCTTCGGTCATAAGGTGTGAATTTTTCTATTTATATTGATGTCGATTTTTATCAATTCAGTAAAATTATGAACTGGCATAGTGGCATTAGTAGTTTAGGAGCTATGTCATAGGAGGTGCTTTATGGATTTAGATGGACAAAATCACTTAATTTTGTTTGTAGACCTCCAATATGTTTTCCTACCCATGATCTGAATTTCTTTATTGCAATATTTGCAGGCAACAAGTGCTGGCTTGAAAGAGCAAGAGGCAATTAATTTCTTGGAAAAGAAAATGAAAAATGATCCTGAATTTTCCTATGACGAGACCGTACAGGTGCGTTATTCTGTTTCTGTTTTAGGAAAAAGAACTTTGTAAAAAATGTTCAAGCTTAAGAAAACCAGTCTTTTAATCGAAATTCTTAATAGAATCTAACATAATGTATTCTATAACCATGGGTGTGCAGACTGCAATTTCTGCTTTGCAATCCGTTCTACAAGAAGACTTCAAGGCCAATGAGATTGAGGTATGAATATCTCTCCGTATCCATTTAAGGCTTCATACGATATGTGCACAAAGTCCACCTTAAAACATACAGTAGTATGTTGCAGCTCTTTTTATAAAAAAAATTGATGGTTAACATACAATGGTAAGATAATTATCAACGCACCTATGATCCTCACAAAATTTTACGTAAGCATATCGCCTATGGTAAGACCAGGCTTAAAGGGGCCGGTCTTAAATGGGCTGATCTTAGGCTTAACAGGGTTTTCTTTTGAGCGGGCCTTTTTTAGACCTTTGGGGTTGTATCTAGCAAGGGGCATGCGCAAAGGCTCGTGTAGGGATGAGCACGGTACCAGTCCCGTACCGATCCCGTACCGAATTAGTGGTACCGATTTTTTCCCGAGCATAAATTAGTGGTACCGTACTGTATCGAACGGATTCGGATACCGTACCGGAAATCGTGGTTTTCCTGCTTTTTCCGAATTTCGATTTGGTACCGGTCCGCATCAATTAGTGGTCCCGATTTTTTACCTTATTTTAGAAGTCCCGCACCGCATCGATATCGGAAATTGGTACGGTTTCGCACGGTTCCGGTTCCGGTTCGGGTAGAAATGCTCATCCCTAGGCTCGTGTGTGCATACCTTTTGAGTTTGTTGGTATGATAATGAGGGACTTTATGGTTTTCATGGACAGGTTGGAGTTGTGCGCAAGGAGAATCCAGCTTTTCATGTGCTCTCCACTGAGGAAATTGACGAGCACCTAACCGCCATCAGCGAGCGTGACTAGATTCAAGTGATTGGGACTATTTTCATTTTAATGTCACTCTGTTGCTTGAATTGGAAGAATGTTATTTAGAATTCGCAACAATGTTGTTCTCGACTCGCATCCTGTTTTCAAACTTTGTTTATTTGCATTGGCGATTTAGTTTATTTTACTTTAAACGTGTTAAAAGTTATGCTGTATTGCAACTTATTTTCATTGAAATAGCACAACAGGGGCAATCTTGAGTTTTTGACTTTTTTTTGGACTTCTAAAAAGTCACTATTACCATAATCTTCGTTCTGCATCACGCAGTATTTACATATGTAATTTCATGGCGTTTAGAAGCTTGTATATATCATGTCGCCTGTGTTTTTGTAAACTACAGTAAGAGTATGTTATATGTGTACGCGAATCACCTTTGAATTGAATTGGTGTGGTAACCTCCAATCTAATATCGCTTAATGAAAATTAGTAACCGAGTGCTTAATGGAGAATGCATATTACAGGACCCATCACAGTAGAATAGCCCCATATCTTGTAGCAACCACCGGTGTTTCGCGAGGGTGAGCAAGTGGTGATATAGACCTTACAGCATACATGAAAAAAATCCCATCTCAGTATTCCATTAAATGAAGACAATACATCAAGCTGGCAGTGATGCTCATTTTTCACAAGGTGATTTGTTATATGCACTCGTAAGTGTTGCATCAAGAAGTACACTAAAACACAAGTCATAAGATAATTATTCACGCTATTATTTGTGATATCATAATTAAGTTAAGTAGGAGCACAAATTTTAAATTTGAAGAGATGTATTCAATTCCCTTTAAATATAAGATAATGAACTTATGAGTAATTCAATCACCATGAATAATAAATTTGACCCATGGTTAAATTTGATGGTTACAAAACTGAATACTTCATAAATATTAAGGTGGATGTTACAAAGTTAAATATTTTTTAACAATAATAAGATTAGCCTATATATAAATAGTAAGTGTGTAACTTAGTTTTTAAGATTACTATAAAAGGTAAGTGCCAAATGGTTTATAGTAATGTATAAAAAGATAAGATGTAAGATGTAAAATATTGCAGTTTTACAAAAGTAACGAAGAAATTACGAAAATACGTGAATATAAAAAAATATGTTTCTAATCATTGTAGCAAGTAAATATCGGTTGCTAAAATCATTGTTGATTAGCCCATTGATGTGAAATTCATTTTAGTTGATAATAAACATCCTATAATTTACAAAATATTCTCCCATTAAGGGCTAATGATAGTTGCACATTTGTGTAGGTCTATGTAAGTATTTAACTCTGGTTATGTGATTCTGTTGGTAATTTACAGCAGCATATATAAACAATAGATACAAAACCAATATAAAAGATGACAGACAAGATTGTTCATCTTTTATAATCTAGTAAACTTAAACCACTAGCAGAAGACGAGGCACGGATGCATTGTTAGCAAGTTTGCTCTCCACATGTTCTTGCATTTAGGTGATCGTGGTGAAGCCAAACAAACGTTACTAGATTTTCTAATATGAGTAACTGTAACAGAAGTGTCGAGATACTCCTCACTTCTGTTATAGTCTTCCCTTCTCCACATTCCACACATGCACCCAAAAGTTTTCCGGCTCTCATGAATGTGGTAGCCTCCGCCACTACTCTCGCCCCAATACTAACAACAACAAGAGGCTCATAAGAGTCATTACAATCAAATTCACATATACCAGTGAGCACTTGCATAAGGTTATATTTATGAGCGGGTGGGCCGTGGAACCACCAATCAATATCCGGAGCTAGGAGGTACTGCACCATCTTAGCGCCACGGGCAGCCAACGCCTTGTAGAAGTCACACGATTTTGTTGTTGAGTCCTTCCATATTTTGAATTAGAATTCAGGAAATTTGTGTTTATATAATAGCATTGTGACTGTCATAAGTAACAAAACAAACAAGTTAGACCAACAAAGTAGGCAATGTGTTATGGGGTCAAAGTAGACAAAAAATGGCCAAAGTACATTGACTAAAGAATAACGACTATTCTTTTTTCCTTGAAGAATTATGCATGATCACCAATGTATTCAACCTCACGTTTAGTCGATGAGCCCTAGTTTGAATTTAAGTGCACGAGCCGAACTAGGATCCAGTCCATAACCTGAACTAGAATCCGAGCCGGTTTATTAAGGATGACAAAATATCCAAAAATCAGGATTCTCACATATTAAACATTGATATAGGAAAACACATATCATATCGCATCTGATATTCAATTAGCTAAATTATAATTATTTCTTTTTTTTAACAAATCCATAACGAAAATTAACTTGACAGAATGCAGTCCGCCAGTTCGGACTTCTGATCTCTGGTCTGACGAAAAAACTGGGTTCCAGCGATCAAGAAAATGGTGGAGAAAAAAATTTGGACCATTTCTCGATTTGTGCGTGTCATCCTTGCGCAGGGGCCATGCTAATCTTCTCTGAAATGTAAAGCAATTTTCAGCAGTATATAAAGTGCCTGTATTTTCATATTTTGGCCGATGTGGGATATATTGACTACAGCATCTTATCACGTTATCAACTAGTTCACTACTTTTGGACTTGTTTCACTCTTCTATATGTTAAACTGCTTGAATATATACCAGTGTGTAACATATATGTTATTAGTTGAAATATCTATGATTTGCAATCCAATGAAACTTTTATGGAGCTCATTTGACTTGAACTGATATTGAGTTCCAGTTAGAGCTAAACAACCTCGCTATATATAGTATTATTGTAAAAATATATTCTTGATAAACTTGAATGAACTGGTTTAAATCTATATACGGTGAAGTTCTGTTCAAATTTTTACGTACATTTGAAATGGGTTCTCATGACATATATATAAGGTTTCTGTACATCTTAAAACGTTTGTTATCAGATTTGGTTCAGATATTCCTGTTTTCAGCTCAACCCGATTTCGAATATCTTCAAATCAAGCTCATGCCCAGTTCGGCTAAATTGCAACCATACTGGCCCTAAACTGCCCCCAAAAGGGACAATTACTGGTCCTTTGCTCCCACATATAAAGTGGAGGTGTCAATGTTTTACGCAATTATATACAAATGGGTGAATTTGGGTTATATATCTGTAATGACCAAATGGGCTATGCTAAAAGATATAGCTATAGAATGAATTCAGGAAACACATTAAATGGTCAAACAGTTTAAAGCGACTGTACATAAACATATAAAAGCTTCTAAGTGGCTTTATAAAAGCTTCTAAGTCTCTTTATATCAGAACTCATCCTGGTTAGGGTAACATGAGGCCACTTATGGCTTTTTGTTAGGTTGTCGAGGTCATAAGCCAATGAGTGTGTTAAACTCATCAAAAGTACAAAGTGTACAAAAACTTTGCAATTTAACTAATACCATAAGTACAATGTATATGAGATATTAATTGCAAGATGCTCAAGTGAAAGAGCAACTAAGATCATTGATTGACCAACTCGTATTCGACTTTCAAACACAATCACATACCTATTTAAAGTTGCAACTGCACAGCACACTCCTGTATGCAACTAGCATTAGTGCAACTGCACCTAGCCCTGACCCATCTGTGTTTGGACCATTTCTCGATTTGTGCAAAGTGAATTAGCACTTATTCCCTGCCAATTCGATTCTTTGCAATCATTTTAGTAAATTTGCATACCATATTAATTATTAGTTGAACAAAACATTTTAGTGAATTTGCATAACATTGGAAAGAAGTGATCGGCACTTATGCAACCTGTATCTGTAAGAGACCAAAAACAGCTCCAGTAGTGATGTCTATGCATTTTGGATTGTCAAGTGTCATGATGTGCACGACCAAAACATACCCTTAGACCATACTGCAAAATCAAAGTACTTCGATACAAAAGGGTTCATGCGATGAAGAAAATGGTCGTGAAAAATAAATGGTGAAAAAGGTTCGGGTGAAAGATAAGGTTTCCGAGGATGAGGAAGGATTGAGAAAAAAATTTGGACCATTTCTCGATTTGTGCGTGTCATCCTTGCGCAGGGGCCATGCTAATCTTCTCTGTATCGTTCCAATTTTATCGGATGTCCCCGAAGGGACGAATGTAAAGCAATTTTCAGCAGTATATAAAGTTCCTATATTTTCATGTTTTGGCCGATGTGGGATAAGTTGACAACAGTATTTTGGAGTTGTTTCTCTTCTTTATATTCTTACTGTATGTTGAACAGCTTAACTACATAAGATTGTATACCATATAAATTATTAGCTGAAATTCTTAAGATTTGCAATCATGTAAAATTTTATCAAGCAACTAGGCTCATTCAACGTTATCTTTTATCGAGTTCAAATTTGAGCTAAACAGCCTCGGTTGATATATATAATGTGCCAAGATCAACTAAAGCTTGTAAGAGTTCGACTAAAATTTTTCATCGAGCTTTTCGATGCTCGTGTATTAAGTATTTGCATTTCTATATGAATTGACATATACTTATTATCGTAATATTCTATTCTTGATAAAGTTATATGAACTGGTTTTAACTTATGGTGAGGTTTTTTATAGCTTTCATGTAATTGCTAAAACATATTGAATGCGCCCCATTTTAAGTGCAAAGCATACAGACAACTAAAGTAAGAAACTGAAGTTCAAAGCCTACTGAATTCAGCTTTGAAAGACTAATGTATGTAACAAGTTTTGTCGAATCCAACTATATCCTATTTTTTTATTTCAAGTTTTATGCAAGCATTAATGCAACTGCACTTATCCCCGAACATCCGTCTTTGATACGAACCCTGCCCAATCTGTTATGATGGACCAGCAAAGAGAACTAGCATTCCTCCCAGTCCATTTTTGCAATCATTTTGATAAATATATTAATGTAACACTAGATTTTATGTCATATCTTACACATTTTGTATTTATAAAAGTATTAGGCCAAAACGGAAGTTACGAAATGAATAAATCTAAGTAGACCTCTTTTGACAGACAACAAGAATTTACAGATTTTGACGCCAACTCATTCAAGCCTAGACCAATTTATACGACCAACTCATTTTGTCTATATGATTTCGTGACTCATTCTTCCATTTGCAATATATGCGATTGTGTTGTGTAATAGAAATGGCTAAACATTGCCATAGCCCGTGAGCTATTCAATAATGCATTTACACGATAATACTAGTAACCCAAGACAATAATATAACACACATTTTCAACCTTGGTCTAATGAGGTGACTTTACAGAAGATGGAGCTATTTTTTTTATTTTTTTATTTTTAAAAGAAGCCTTATAAATACCAGGCTCTAGGTTCAGTATGTTTTGTATCTTCCCAATTTGCTTATTACCGCATTTTGTACAGAATATGCAAGCTTTAATCCCTATACACTGAAATGTTTAATTTCTTTTTGACATTTTTTTTATTTTGAGTAATTATGGTTTTTGATCTCTTAACCGACTAATATATAAACATCTGAACATTTGAACTTGTTCTAATTATAAGTATTTGATTAGCTCTTGATGGGTATGAGTTTGGAAGTAACTCGACTAAATGATTTTGTGACTCATTCTTCCATTTGCAATATATGCGATTGTGTTGTATAATAGAAATGGCTAAACATTGTCATGGCCCGTGAGCTATTCGAATAATGCATTCACACGTACGATACATCAAGTAATACTAGTAAGCCAGTACAATAGTAGAACATACATTTTCAACCTTGGTCTAATAAGGTGCTCTTACAAAAGATGGAGCTATTTTTTTTTTTTTTTTTTTTTTTTTTTAAAAAGAAGCCTTATAAATACCAGGCTCTAGGTTCACTATGTTTTGTATCTTTCCAATTCTTACATTTACACTTGTGTTCTCTGTAAAAATTTTACACGTTTCACAATGGAAAAAAACTTTGTTTTTTCTTCTTCTTCTACATGTTGTTAACTACAAACTTCACGATGGGTATGGCTGGCTTCACCAAAAAAGAATGCCCACAATACTGGTAAGGCATTTGTCGATCGTATTAAAAAACAAGTCACTCATTTCATTTCTTTGTTATTATTTTGTCTAACATCATCTTGTATTGTTTGTTTTGTTGCACAACGAAAATAGGCGATATTCTAATGAGATATTTCTAAGTACTGTATGCTGTCGCCTCAAGTGTCGAGTGTCGCCTCGTAGCTACCTAAGTTAATGTGCCGCAAACTCATCTTTTTGTGTATGGTTCATGTAACTACATAAGTTCTTTAATTTGCAGTATTTACAAAAGCATACTGTACATAGACTATTCTAAAATTGATTTGGTAGTTTCATTTTTTTGTACATCGACTATTTTAAAAGACTCGAGTGTATCAGTTAAGGATCATAGAACATGTTGATACTAAAGGCATAGTACCTAAATTTTCGGGTTGGTAATTTTCATGTGGCAAACATATCATTCTATCAATTACTAATGACTTTCAAGTTGTGGCTTATTGCTGTGGATTAATTACTAATGACTTTCAAGGGTTTAACCCGGGTTTACAAAGGATAAAAGATTTAAAGTTCCAAGAAGCTCATTTCACAAGCCTTTCTTCGCTTCACGATGAGTCTCTACTAGCCGTTAGAGGGTCTTAGTGAAACTTAATCTCCTATTTAATAAGTCCCTTTATCTAGGTTACACACACTGAGTGTGCGCCTTTTGTATCACTCTTTCTATTCTTTCCGATCATTTCACCGATCTTGTCTTGTCTTTACATCTACATGATTATTGTCTCATTGACATTAATCTAACCTTGTAACATTTGGATACTATTAGAACTTAATCTAAGTCGACTATTGCGCCTTAGATCCGAATAAAGATTATATTGTTCATCTTGGTTGCCTATACTTTCGTGACATGGTATCGTGAGCCTCGTGCTCATTGATTCTCTTCGCAACATATTGGTGGTTCATTGCTACGTGTGTAATCACCGGTTATCTTCTACTTACAATTAGCCTTAGACTAAGTGAATCTAAGGTAATTGTGATCCGCTTCTTCCACGATATCTCTCTCGTAAGTCTAAGTCTTATCTCTTCTTCAAACATACAAGACTTAAGTCTTTGTGGTGCAAACGGGTAGACTAACATCTTGATCCGCCACCTTTGTGTGGTACGAATACCGCCTCGGTTTACTCTAGTTCACGACTTGGTGCTTGTTGTTTCTTAAATTCATAGTCTTATTTATCTATCTATTTGGTCTTATTATTATTCCTGCCTCTATTATTTGTCTGCCTTATCGCCTATATTATGGTTGCTAGTGATTCTCACGGTGGTGGTGGTTCCACCGAGAAAAGCTTATCCTTTGGGGATGCTTTGTACTTACACCCTAATAACACTAATGGGACTCCCATCATTACTATCAAACTCATCGAACCGAAAATTATAAAATATGGAATATGGCCATGACTTTTGCCTTAAGGAACCATAATAAATTAGGGTTTATTGATGGTTCTTGCATAAGAGATGATTCGAACCCTAATCTTGCTAATCAATGGGATACTTGTAACTCGTTGTGGTTACTTGGATTCTTAACTCTCTCACCGAACTATTTGTTGGTGCTATATATGCTAAACCGCTTATGAAATGTGGAATGATCTTAAAGATACCTATGATAAGGTTGATGGTTCAACTATTTTTAATTTGCATAAAATATAAACTCTCTTAGTCAAAGTGGGTCCTCTCTTGTCGATTACTATAACAACCTTAACTCTTTATGGAAACAATTTGATTGTATGATTAGCTTGCCTCCTTGCACTTGTGAGGTCGCAAAACATTTTGAAAACATAATCGCTAATCAAGTTAATGCAATTTCTTATGGGTCTTGATGACTCCTATGTCCCTATCGAAGCAATATTTTAACTAGAGACCCTTTACCTAATGTCAAAACTGCTTTCTCTGTTGTCTCGGAGAAGAGTCTCACGAAATGTATCATCCGGGAATAGTTCTACTAAACCCAATGCTACGCCTTTTGCCGCAAAAACTTCGATGGTGGAAAATTTTTGATAACAAAAGAGGTTTTAACAACAAAGTTTCGGCTTTAATACCGGTAATGACTCTAATAGCAGAGGACCAAACATGAACCTCAAATGCACAAATTGCAAAAACCCGGTCATACTATTGATAGATGTTATGATCTTGTTGGCTATCCCGCCGGATATGTCAAAAGGAATTTTAATGGTAAACCTTTCAAGAAGAATAATGTTTCACGAAACCAATCGTGTCATTGATAATAGTGCTAGCAACTCTCCTGCCTCCTTGTCTAATGAACACTCTCAAGACTTATGAGTCTTCTCAATGACAACAATGTGTCATCTCGCTAATGCAAACTTGGCGGTAAAATTTCTCGTGAACCTTCTTTAATGGCGTGTCAAGTTTAATATAAACTTCAACAAGTTTTTAACAACAACACTAAAACCTTAACCGGAAACATCGCCTTGGTTGGATTGTTGATTCTGTGCAAATCAAAGACATGACTGTGATCGAAAAATTCTTAATCAATGTTGTTAACATTTCAAATCTTGGTCTAACTGTTGGACATCCCAACGGTACTCGTGCCTTAATTACTAAAATTGGTGATTTAAAGGTCAATAATGACCTAACTCTTTTGATGTACTTGTTGTTCCCGAGTACAATGTTAGTTTGTCGTCTGCTCATAAAATTGCTAGAGATAATAAGATGTTTGTCGGGTTTAATGAATCTAATCATATATACTGATTTACATCAAAAAGGATTGTGGGATTGGTAAACAACACAATGGGTTATATATGTTTGATATTGATTCTACATGTAAGATTACTTCTAATAACCGCATATCTGTTTGTCATGTTTCAAAAATCTTTGGCATCAAAGACTTGGTCATCCTCCGACCAAGTCCTACACATACTTAAACCCACTCTTAAATTTGATAGTACATCCGAAATCGATCATCTCGTGATACTTGTAATAAAGCTAAACAAACCAGGAACCATTCCTCTAAGTGAACATAAATCTACTAAAATTGGTCAACTTGTCCATCTTGATGTATGGGGACCATATAAAGTCACTAGCGAGATGGTTACAAATACTTTTTAACTGTTGTTGATGACTATTCCGTAGCAGTGTGGGTTTATATGCTTAAGGGAAGGATGATGTTTATGTTTCCATTGTTAATTTTACTCATATGCTATCAAATCAATTTGAACACAATGTCAAGATCTTTAGAAGTGATAATGGGACGAATTTGTCAATAATAAACTTCAACATTTTTCCATGAAAAGGAATTTTACATCAAACCTCTTGTGTCTATACACCACAACAAAATGGTATTGTAGAAAGGAAACATAGGCATCTCCTTAATGTAGCTAGATCCCCATGTTTCGTGGGAATTACCTCTAAATCTTTGGTCCGAATGTGTTCTAACTCCGCTTATGTCATAAACAGTTGCCTCTTCGCCTCTGTCTGCAAGTCCCGCTCTTCCTTGTGTATGGGCATGACCTTCACTCTCTCTCCTTAGAGTCTTTGGTCGCTATGCTATGCCACCATTCTCAACATCTCGATAAATTTGGTAGTAGGTCCGAAAAAGTGTCTTTATTGGTTACTCAAATGAGAAGAAAGGCTATAAACTCTTGAGCCTTGAAACAAAAATATCTTTTACCCGTAGATGTCAAATTTTATGAAACTGCTTTTCCTTCAAATGAAAAACTCGTGTCAAAACCTTTTGTTGAAACCTTTGTACCAAAATACTTAAATCACAAAATTTCTTTGACTCACAAATAAGTCCCAATGATGAAGGAGAGTGACATCCTATGATGATGGCACGGTGGTAAGTCATCCTACTAGGATTGACGAACCGCTTGCAACATCTATAGATGATAATACACACCCCGAGGGCAACATATCACATGATTCACATCCTGCCGATGCGCTTCGATCCCGCCGATACAACACCGATTCTCACCGAACAAGAAAGAGGCTTGCCACCACTATCGCTAGAAGGTCAACCGAGTTTCCAAGTTGCCCAAGAATCTTAATGATTTTATTATAGAAGGAAAAGTCAAATATGGTGTTGAAAAGGTTGTTAATTACTCCAATCTTAACAAAGATAATTATCGCTTTGCATCTAGTCTTAATAAAAGTATTGAACCCACTTATATGAAGAAGCTATCCATGATAGTAATTGGGTTGATGCTATGAATTCAAATTGAGGCCTTAAATGAAAACCATGCTTGGGATATAACCGATCTACCTCCTAATAGAACTCCTATTGGCTACAAATGGATATTTAAAATCAAATATAAAGCCAATGGTGAAGTTGATAGATACAAGGCTAGACTAGTTGTTAAAGGCTATAACCAAAGGGAAGGAATAGACTATGATGAAACTTTTTCCCTGTTGTAAAATGTCTACCGTCGATGTCTTATTGCCTTAGCCGTAAAAACAAATGGCCTCTTTTTCAACTTGATGTTAATAATGCTTTCTTGTATGGAGATCTTGATGAGGATATCTATATGACCATCCCCAGGGGTTCTCAGAATGAGAACAATAAGAATAAAGTCTCAGAACTTGTCAAATCCCTATATGGCTTAAAACAAGCTCCCAGGAAATGGAATGAAAAACTTGTCAGTGTTTTAAAAGAAAACAACTTTGTTCAATCTGTTAATGATCACTCTTTGTTCACCAAATCAGAGAATAACAAGTTTATTGCTCTGCTTGTTTATGTGGATGATATTGTCCTTACTGGAAATTGCACTGATGAGATAAACCGATTCAAAGAGTTCCTAAAAACAAAGTTTCATATTAAAGACTTGGGAAATCTAAAATATTTTCTTGGCATTGAGGTTCTAAAACTGGAATGACATTTGTCTCTCCCAAAGAAAATATTGTCTTGAACTCCTCAAAGAATTTGGTCTTCTTGGTGCAAACCTCGTGTCCACTCCTATGGAACCCAACTCGTCCTTCCATACATTCCCACCGCCGATGACCCATTGCTTGTCAACATCATCGGTTATCGGGTTACTTGGGAAACTTATCTATCTCACCCATACAAGACCGACATCTCATACTCGCTTCATTGTCTCGCACAATATATGCATTCTCCTTTAAAGTCTCATCCGAATGTGCCTCAATGTTCGAGATATCTAAAAGGAGCTCCGTGAAAAGGTCTAAGGTACAATTTCAAAGAACTCGAAAATCATCTTGAAGGATATAGTGATGTCGATTGGGCCAAATGCAAGAAAACCGTAAAATCATCACTGTTATTGTGTTTTCTTTAATAATTGTTTAATCTCATGGAAAAGTAAAAACAAAACACTCTTTCAAAATCTTCCACGTATGTAATATAGATCTATGTTCATCGCTGTGGAAATCATTTGATTCAAAAATCCTAAAAGACCTAAAAGTTGATATCAATCTTCCGTCGATCTTTTTGTGATAACAAATCGCTTTACAACTTGTCACAACCCCTGCTTTTCCATGAAAGATCAAAACACTTTGAAATTGATGTTCACTTCATCGGGAAAAATTGCTAGAGGTGTTATAAATGCAAAAAGATTGGCTCTTCAAACCAAACTGCAGACATACTCACAAAGAACCTCCCTGTCTATCAAGATAAATTTTGTGTGAAAATTGATATTGTTTGATATGTTTGCTCATCGATTAAGGGGAATGTTAAATTTTGGGTTGGTAATCTGTGGCAAACATATCATTCTATCAATTACTAATGACTTTCAAGTTGTGGCTTATTGCGTGATTAATTACAGGGGTTTAACTCGGACAAAGGATAAAAGATTTAAAGTTCCAAGAAGCTCATTTCACCAAGCCTTTCTTCGTTCACGATGAGTCTCTACTAGCCGTTAGAGGGTCTTAGTGAAACTTAATCTCCTATTTAATAAGTCCCTTTATCTAGGGTTACACACACTTGAGTGTGCGCCTTTTGTATCACTCTCTTCTATTCTTTCCGATCATTTCACCGATCTTGTCTTGTCTTTACATCTACATGATTATTGTCTCATTGACATTAATCTAACCTTGTAACATTTGGAACATTTGGATACTATTGAAACTTAATCTACACATGTAAACGACTATTGCCTTAAACTTAGATCCGAATAAAGATTATATTGTTCATCTTGGTTGCCTATACTCATGGAATTCAAGAACCGTTCATTCCTCAAGATTGAGGTGGTTGATCATGCGCTTTTCTTCCACAAAACATACACGCAACATAATAATACAATGATCAACGTCGGTGCAATCACAATGACTAATATGAAGAATGGATTATGTCTACCCCTTTCCTTGCATTTGGGTAACTCAAGTGTAATCAAACCACCACAAAGCCTATTGTTCCCCATAACTGAAAATGCACTTGCATTGGCAAACACTCCTACAACCGGCACTTCACCCTCAAAGTCATTAAAAGATAGGTTCAAAAATTCTAAGGAGACCCATTTGTCTAGGAATTGGGGAATTTTGCCTGATAAATTATTTTGAGAAATGTCGAGTACCTGCAATCCTCCTAAGGAACTTAATGAAGGTGGTATTATGCCTTCAAATATGTTGCCTCTAAGGTATAGCTCTGTAAGGCTAATACACTCCCCAAGGCTACTAGTAATGGTACCTGATAATATATTATAAGATAAATCAAGACCGCTCAACATCTTGAGGTCTTTAATCTCTGGTGGAATTGAGCCGACAAGTTGTTTTAGAAAGATCTAAAAAGTAAGTTAGTGATGGAAGTTGAAGAAGTTGCTTGGGTATTTTTCCACTGAGTCTATTGTCTGAAAGTTCTAACCCGTTAAGGTTTCCACAATTCCCAACACTTGATGGAATATGGCCTTCTAATTTGTTGGAATAAATAAAGTGTAGTCAGCAATGATAGATTCCCGATGGCATCAGGGATAGGCCCTGAAAAATGATTGCTATCTAGAACAAGAACTTGTAGCTTGTGTAGTTTACCAATGGTAGCGGGGATTTTTCCTTTGAATAAATTAAGTCCTAGATCTAATCTGGTCAAGCCAACTAGACTACCTATACTTGAAGGGAGACTTCCAAATAATTGATTTTCTCCAAAACTTAGATAGGTGAGTTGATGAGAAAGATTACCTATCGATATCGGAAGCACTCCTATTAGGTTGCACCTATGAAGATCCAAAACTACTAATCTGGTGCAGTTTTTCAAAGAATCAATAAACCTCATGTCATCAGCTTCTCCGCGTCCATGGAAGTTGTTTTCATTTAAGACAATACTTTCAATGACTCTTAGTTTTGAAAAATCGATCGTCAACTTCCCACTAAAATTGTTGTTATTCATTTCAAGAAGTCCTAATTTAGAACAATTAGAAAGAGAAGGTGGAAGAACTCCGGTGAGTTCGTTACCCCTTAACTGAAGGAGCTCAAGATTGGGGAGCTGATTACCAATTTGTGAAGGAAGACTACCAGTGAGGTGATTATCGGTTAACGAAAGATTAACTAGGAGTGAGAGGTTGAAAATAGAACGAGGGATGCTTCCAAATAAGTTGCACTCACCACAGTAAAATGCAGTCGAACTTTTCCAAAGACCAAAGGTATCTGGAATGCTCCCACCCAACATGTTCCTGGAAGCAACGAACACTTCCATTGATGTAATATTCCCCAAGAAAGGAGGGATTCCACCTGTTAACTTATTTTCTTCAATTACAAGACTAGCAAGTTTCGAGAGTAAACGCGTCTCCTTGGGTATGCTTCCAACTAGCTTATTTCTAGCGAGCCAAAGCTCTTTGAGGTTAGAACAAGCAGACAAGTTTGTTGGAATGACTCCACTGAATTTGTTTGTATCAAGATAAAGAATACGTAGCCTAGATAGACGACCAAGTTCATGAGGAATGGTTCCATGAAAGCTGTTGTTCCAGAGAGAAAACTCACGGAGGAAGCTGAGGTTTCCTACATGAGGAGACAACGAGCCTTCTAAGCCTTGCGAATCCAGTTGTAAAGCTGTCACTCGTTTGTGACGCTTTCCACATGAAATACCACTCCAGTCACAGAAATGAAAGGAATGGTTCCACGAGGTTAGAACTTTGTATGGATCTTGGGTGATCTTTGACTTAAATGACAACAACGCAAGATAATCAGTCTCATTACCACCATATGAAGCAGAGACAGTGGCGGAAGTAAGACATGTTATCGCGAGACCATAAAAGAGAAAAGAAATACAAGAGGAAGATGATAAGCGAATTATTGCTTGTGGTGACTTCATTTTTGGAAATCTACTTAAAATCATAAGAATAAGTATTGGCTTTTTATAGTCGGATTGAGCAAGAATATTTGGGGTAGGGGAGACTTTGAATGGAAGAAATTGGGAGTGGGAAGACTAGACTTATATTGCATTATAACTTTAATCCTCCACTAATTCCTTGACTAATAATAGTAACTACTTTATATGTATAATCAGAAGACTATACTTATATTGCATTATAACTTTAATCCTCCACTAATTCCTTGACTAATAATAGTAACTACTTTATATGTATAATCAGAAGACTAGACTTATAGTGCATTTTCATGCCATCCAAATAGCACGACTAGCAATGTTAGCAACTTGGCACCTTCCTTTTGATTAAACAATGGAAGAAATTATAAAGACCCAAAGCAGCAGTAGCTTCTAAACGTAAATAATTAGATGCGTGACTGAAAGGTGGGTTACGTGTTATGTATTGTTGTTCTTGTTGCGTTTTATGTCAAATCTATGCGAGTCAGTCTTATTTTCTCTTATTGTTTGTTTTTGTTGCGCAACGTACAGGCACAGGAGCTGAACCTTCTTAACAGGGGCGGAGCCAGAATTTTATTGTCGAGGGGGCAAAATATGATAATTTTTAGAAACTACACTAAAAACTGGTCCTTTGGGAGGGCAAATTACAAAAATAGCCGAAAATTTTCGAAAATTTACACTACAATTTTTTTCGCCGGGGGGTCACGGACCCCCCTTTATCTCCGCCACTGCTTCTTATCATGTTCTTGATTCTGGAGATTGTTCACATGATGAATGTGAAAAGTTCTGCAAAACGGTTATACCTCCAGGCTTTAAAATTAGTATGTGTCAAGTGTGAAGGACATACATGCAATTGTTGTAATGTCAACTAATTTGCATGTTGCTTGCCGGCTTATTTGAATGTCTACATGATCGGATATCTATTATAAAGCCGTTCGTGCTCTTTCTTGGGACATATTTTGGTGTTTGGTTGTTGATATGTTTAATTTTCTTCTCTTTATTTTGGTTTGTCATGTGTATGTATTATCGATCAACTACTTTCTCTAATATTGAACTGAATTGGTTTGGTAACCTCTAATAGTCTAATCTAATATTGCTAAATGAAAACAAATAACCGAGTGGTTGAAGGCAAACACATATTACCGGACCCACGACAGTAGAATGGCCTCATATCTCGTGGAGTTTCAATGAGCAAGTGGTGATCTCAATATTGTTGAAAATGAGAGGAAGTGATGTACTATGTAGCAAAAGTCAGCCATGCTCAGACCTAATATCAAATGATGATAAGCAAGCAACCGACTGACTGGAATAGAATTTCCAATGAAGGTGAGCAAGTGGTGATATAGATCTTACAACATAGTTTGCTACCTACATCTTATCGCACTAACTATGCAAGCAGCTCTTACAAAAGCCCATGAGCTCAATGACTTGCATATACATGCAAAAGCCCATGAGCTCAATGACTTGCATAAAAAAAGCCTCTTGATTAACCATGACAACTTACTGTCTGACTGATATTGGCACATCATGGAGTGACACCCACTCGGTTCCATCCCATTATAGAATCCATAAACATTGAACCGACAAGCCGAAACCACCAACCCATTTTGACCCGCACTCTAAATTTGACCCATTTTAACTTGTTAATACATCTAACTTCACGAAATGATACCTGGCCAATTACGTGTGTATGTATGGGCTGATCATAAAAAGTCTTTGGCTCATTATATCGCTTGGGACTATGATGTTGTCATCACGACTTTCAGTCGTCTAAGTGCTGAATGGAGCCCAAAAAAGAGAAGTGTTTTGATGCAAGTTCGTTGGCTCAGAGTTGTTTTTGATGAAGGTCACACCCTTGGTTCAAGTTTGAATTTGACAAACAAATTACAGTTATCAATTTCATTAACTGCTTCTAGTCGTTGGTTGTTGACTGGAACACCCACTCCTAATACTCCAAATAGTCAACTTTCAAATCTCCAACCCATGCTTAAGTTCCTCAGAGAAGAAGCATACGGATTGGATCAGTGTTCATGGGATTCAGGCATTCTTAGGACATTTGAGGCTAAAATGAAAGAGGTTCGGGCCCTACTGTTACAGTTACTCAGGAGGTGCATGATTAGTTGAGAGTTTGTTGAACCCAAAGCAATGGAAGTTCAGAAGTACCCTTATTAGATATGTGAGGTTATCTTGCTGTGTGGCTGGACATATAAAAGTAACAGATGCCGGAGAAGATATTCAAGAAACCATGGATATCTTGGTGGAAAATGGTCTGGATCCCCTTTCGGAGGAGTATACTTTTATAAGATATAACATTCTTTTTGGTGGAAACTGTATGAGGTAAGAATAAGATTCAACTGTTTATGGTTATGACCCTTCGATATTTACTTATTTCGTTGTAATAATTGTTCAAAGAATCAGTTTCATACCAGCTGCAATGAAACTGATCATCCAAATGATTATTGCAGCCGTTCATCTG
This sequence comes from Chrysanthemum lavandulifolium, assembly GCA_022545495.1. Lineage (NCBI taxonomy): Eukaryota > Viridiplantae > Streptophyta > Magnoliopsida > Asterales > Asteraceae > Chrysanthemum > Chrysanthemum lavandulifolium. The sequence goes on along the minus strand of CM040242.1, from coordinate 234,840,485 downwards.
ATTCTGATTATTTAATATTTCCAAATCACTTTTAAAACACACATCCAAACACATACTATATCTATCTCAATTCATCGTCGTTTACAGATATCAAGAGTGGTGCTGTCTACCTGTTATAACGCCACGTACGCATCTTTTGTACCTGGACTGTGTTGCATTAAACAGTGAAAAGAAAACTTATATGAGATGCAAAGCCCGAAACATTAGCTCGTCCAGAAAACCCCAACCCAAAGTGGCCTGTCCCGAAAGATCTTATTGAGTTGCAGCCCTCATATAAACAGGCAGGCTTCCATTATCTATGTGTTATTCTCTTTTCTTTTTACCTTTTTACCATCTTTATGAATCATTCCTTTTTTATTGTATGTGTAGGATGACTGGAATCCTGATTGGCAGTCAACTTCTAGCAGTAAAGTTTCATATCTTGTGGAAAAATTAAAAGATTTGCAGGAATCCTATAACATAATGCGCCATGAGACAAGGAGTGTACATGGGATTATATGTTCTAATTTACCTTTATATTAATGAACATAGAAATGCATATGTTTTGGATTTTGTCAGCAAGGAGGAGCATAAGCACCGTAAATTTAAATGTTAGGAAAAGAAGTGTTCCAAAATTATGTTTTGACCACCCATAGCCTTACCCGTGACTGAGTATTGAGTATTTTGGAATTTGTCAGCATGGAGGAGTAGGTGATTAGTCGTGCTCACAGGATGGGTGGTACACGTCCTATCCATGTAGAAACTCTGGCTATGCATGGTACAATTGAAGAGCAGATGTTGAAATTCTTGCAGGTGGACTTTCAAATTTCTATGGTGCTGTGCTTAGTTTATTATTCTCTTCCCTAGCTATTATTCATTAACTAATGCCATATTCGATGCAGGATACTGATGAGCATAGAGAGTTATTAAAGGAAGAGTATGTGCATGAAGGTGCTCGAGCTCGACGTACAATTATATGCTCAGATGAGCTTTGTGCGAAAAAGTCCCAAAAATGAAGGTATTATTTTCTCATGTTTATGACCATGATCATCAGAGTATCTTATGCAATATGCGGTGCATTCATCACAACAATCTCCTGTTTTCGTGGGCAGGTTGGAGTTGTGCGGAAGGAGAATCCAGCTTTTCATGTGCTCCACTGAGGAAATTGACGAGCACGTGACTGCCATCAGCGAGCGTGACTAGATTCAAGCGATTGGGGCTATTTTCATGTTAATGTTACTCTGTTGCTTGAATTGGAAATATGTTGCTTAGAATTCGCAACAATGTTGTTCTTTGACTCTCATCATGTTTTCACACTTTGTTTATTTGCATTGGCGATGTAGTTTATTTTACTTAAAACATGTTAAATAACATTTAAGCATTATGTAAACATGTTACTTATTTTGATTGAAATAGTACAACAGGAGCAATCTTGAGTTCTTGACTTTTTTTGGACTTCTAAAAAGTCACTATTACCACAATCTTTGTTCCGCATCATGCAGTATTTACATCTCTAATTTTCATGGTGTTTGCTCCTGTACCTTAAGAAGCTTGTAAATGTCATGTCGCCTATGATTTTGTAATGGGATACACTGCCTGGATCGTAAGAAACATTATCAGATAACATTTAAGCATTATGTAAATTATGGTTAAAAGGGTATGTATGCAGATTACCTTTGATGATTTATTGCGGAAAGGTCAATCTCAGCAATCAGTACCCCTTCCTCATGTTCTAGTTTTCCAACAACCGCTCCATCCTGTAAAATTAGGCAATAAAATGATAAGAACCAAGAGATTACTATTGTACGCGCAATGACAAGATGGATGGGGTGTGTAACAGGTCAATATAGGTTGGGTCAAGCTGGGTTCAAACTGAGATATTTTTGGAAATTGAAACCTCTGCATATAGTAAAAAGGCCTCTAATCTCATATTGCTCAAATGGAGACTAGAAAACGAGTGTTTAACGTTAAATGCATATTACCGGAGCAACTAGAGTAGAATGGCCCCATATCTCGTAGGAACCACTGGAGTTTCGCGATGGTGAGCAAGCTGCTATATAGATCTTTAAGTAAACGTGAAAATAATACAGCTTAGTATTCCATTACGTGCAGATAATATGCCTAGAGGGTGTGATTACCTGGTTATCAATTGCCCTGAAATGTTAAAAGAAACGAAAAGTCATTACAAATCATCTTTTTTACCACATTGCAGTATTGCACCAATGCTCGTTTTTGCAAGGCAGCCCGGTTTTTTGGGGCTAAATCAAGTGTATGGTGATTTGCTATAATGTACTTGCCTTGCTTGTTGTTCAAGTTCCCAAAACATTGATCCTTTGGTTATATCAAATGCACTCGGGTAGCATATCAACTCAACACCTGAAGTTAATACAAAATGATCTAACAAGAAGTATGCATCGAGTTAAAAATGGAGCTGAGTGAATAAAGAATACCTCTTGCTTGGTACAACATTGCCAGCTCTGGAAACCGAACGTCGTGACAAATTCCAATCCCGATACGGCATGCATCTGTCAGTTATATCAAATTTCACCGACTTAACTCGAACGTCAATATTTTGGTCCAAAATAATCGACTTCAGAACTACTATTACCTATTTATCATAAAAAAAAGGGACTAAATTTCTTTGCACCCCAGTAAAACAATACCTGTGTCTACAAATGTAGGTTCATTTCCTGCTGTAAAGCAGTCCGATTCTTTGAAAGGTAGCTCCTGGGCGGATTCTCAACGTCAAAAGATGAAGCTGCAATAAACAAAACACGCTCTTCATAAAACTGTTGATTTCAAGTTTTAGACTTTACGTTGAAGTTTTTACCTTCCTATGCTTTCCTAGTAACTTCCCGTTTGGGTCAAACACACAGCAAGTATTGTATAAATGATTACCATCGAGTTCAGGTACTGATCCACCTACTATTGTGATGCTGTGGATATAAGCAAGTTCTGATAACATGAAAACGACGGGGAGCCATGTACATCCTTGAAATCTTCAGCAAAATTTCTGAAGTTATCGCTAGAGTATGGGCAATTCCACATTTCCTAATCACAAAATTGACGACACTTACAGTTCACAGTTTTTTGGATCATTATTTACTTAAAGAATGAAAGAGATCAAGCGGGTTGGTTTAGTTAACTCACTGGTAAAACAACAAGAGCTGCACCTTGTTTGGCTGCATATTCAATAGATTTTTAGCAGAGGCCAGGTTCGCTTTCTTCTCTGGACTTACCGTTAACTGGCATAGACCGATCTTGAATTGTTTCTTGAAAATACCACCATAATTCAAGATCATTGTATAGCATAACAAAATAAATAAATAAACGCAGTTCTACCAGAAATTGCTTGCTTTTTTTCACTTCCTTCACATACAAGTGATTCATTTGCGAAAAAGAGATGTAAGCCGGTTAGACTAGTTACCACGCAAAATGAAATTATTACCCTTATTATAACTATAAAAGGTGTTTAGAATTGCATAATTTCAGCTTGTACTAACATCTGGGGTAACATATAGCTTATACAAACTCTAAAATAAGCACCTACCCATGTACATAAATGCTTCTTTTATAAGAACAGAAGTAAAAAACACAAGCACTTAAAATATGCAATCCCAAACACACTCAAGTATAAAATTTATGCAATAAAGTTATAAAAGAACTGAGAGACTTGTATGTCAAAAAGTGAAAATTGCCTCTTGTTTAACCATGACAACTTACTGTCTGAGTGATATTGGCACCCCATGAGCTTTTTGAGGGAGATTGTTAGCAGCAGAAATGGGAAGAGTTTCCAACAGAAATGATTCAATGAAATGAGTCATTGGAGCTACCAACTCTTGGTCAAACGGCTAACTAACTTTCCTCCAAAATCTATCCCTTTAAATACTTGTTATCTTCACATTTCATTTCATTGTTAATTGTTTTCTCTCAAATTCTCTCTCAATTCCATTGTATCATTCCATTCAATCATTGTAACATTTCACCACATAATTCCAATAACAATCATTTGCTTTACAATTTCGAATCAAGTTCTTAAGCTTGTTGATTCCAGGTTGTTAGTGAAGGTTTGTTATGAACTCTATGATAATCGGTGTGTAACAAGTGGTATCGAGCTCGCCCCCGGCAATTGACTCATCTTCTCCCATGAGTTTTTGATTTTCCCAAAGTTTACTACGTGAGTTCTTGATTTTCCGCCGACGGTTATTTTTCCGGTGACGGTTTATTAATTTGTGTCAATGGCGGAACTAGATCGACCATGAATGTCAAGGTTCCACTCGTAACAATGGAGCATCCGTTATCGATACAAAGGTTTAATGACTCAAATTCAACAAATGTCGGATGCGGTTGCAACCGGATTCACAACAAAATTAGATGCATTACGTCATGACATGGATCCGAAATATGAGTTTGTAAATAGCGTAAATGGTACCGGTGGAACGCGTCGGTTGCAATATGGAAGAATGACCAAATTAGACTTTCCAAGATTTAATGGTATCGATGTCAAAAGTTGGTTGTATGTGTCAGCAGCTTCTTTAGTGTGGAAGATGTTGATGATGGGGATAAGGTCAAATTAGCTTCAATACACATGATCGATAGTGCTTTGGTATGGCATCAACAAGATGAAAAACTTCATGATGGAGTTGTGGATTGGCTTGAGTATAAGACCGCTATACTAGCAAGGTTTGATATCGAGTTCAAGATCCACTTTCGAACTTAAAACTTGAAGTATGACTCATCCGTGCAAAAGTATCATGAAAAGTTTGAACTCTTGCTTAACAAGGTAGACATGCCCAAGCTCATGCCATTAGTCTGCTTTTTGGGAGGATTGCCTCAAAGTATTGCTTTACTGTGAGGATGTTCAAGCCTAAATCCTTATCCGACATCGCTAGTTTGTGTAAGTTGCAAGAAGCTACCTTAGTTGCACAAAAGGTTAGGCAAACTCCTATTCTTCCTTTACCAAAAGTCAGTAGTTTCAAACAATTATGGTAATAGGGAGGTATGTACCGCTAGAAATCCAGCTAATACTTTAGCCTTGCTCGCTAAGCAAAGCATCACTACAAATCCTACAAGGAAGTATTTGTCACGAAAGACTTTGATGAAAAGAGAGCTAAGGGATTATGTTTTCATTGTGATCAAAAATTTGTGCCGGCCATAAGTGTAGTGGACAAGCCTTTGCTCGAATTGATTATTGATCCCGATCCAAATGGAAGTGTGTTTGTTAGAGGAGGTAATGAGGAGTATGTTTTACCGAGTTAATAGATGGTAATGAAGAACCTCGGATCACCTTGAATGCATTGACCGTGTGGTTGGCTATAAAACTATGAGAGTCATTAGACACTTTGGCAAACAGAAAATACATATCCTCATTGATACTGGTAGCACACACAATTTTGTGGATCTGCATAAGGCTAAGAGGTTGGGATGCAAGATCAGTACAGTTGAACCATTGCAAGTATCTGTGGCTGATGGTAATAAGTTGACTAGTAATAGCTTGTGCAGAGGTTTCACTTGGTCTCTTAATGGAGAGACATTCACTTCTGATGTGATGTTATTGCCACTTGGGGGTTGTGATATGGTGTTGGGGGTACAATGGTTGGCAACCTTGGGAAGCATATTGTGGAATTTCAGTACTCTAAGAATGCAATTTGTCTATGGAGGAAGAGTTGTGTCTTTGAGAGGTTCTTCCAAGAATCCAGTACAGTGGCAAACTGGTAAACAAATGTCTAAACATGTGTCAAAACAACCTGCCAACTTGCGTGTTATGAATGTTTGTGTACCAGCAACTTCAGTGATGTCACTCAGTACTACTACAGAGTCTGTTTTGAATCACAAAGAAGAAGCAGATTGACGACTTTTGAAAGAATTTGAAGATGTTTTGCCATACCTACTACTTTACCTCCTTCAAGACAACATGACCACCGATTCCTTTAAGAGATGATGCGATCAAGAAACATCGACCATACAAACATCCACCGCACGAAGGATGCAATTGAATCAATGGTGCAGGAGTTGTTGGAAGCTAAGGTGATTAGACCAAGCAATAGTCCCTTTTCATCTCCAATAGTGATGGTTAAGAAGAAGGATGGAACATGGAGAATGTGTATTGATTACGTGCGGTTGAATAAGGCCACAATTAAAGACAAATTTCCTATTCCATTGGTGGAAGAACTCATTGATGAGTTGCATGGGTCACGGTGTGTTTTCAAAATTGGATTTAAGGTCGATACCATCGATCGAATGGATGAAAAGATATACCAAAGACGACTTTTAGAACCCATGAGGGCATTATGAATTCATGGTGATGCCCTTTGGTTTAACAAATGCTCCTTCAACCTTCCAATCTTTGATGAATCGGTCTTTAAACCCTTTCTCGAGAAAATTCACTTTGGTATTCTTTGATGATATATTAGTTTATAGTGCTAATGTGGAAGACCATTTGATACACTTAAGAACTATTCTCGACTACTATGAGGAACACAAACTTTATGCCAAGGAAAGTAAATGTGTGTTTGATCTCCTAAAGTTGAATACTGGGACATGTCATTTCCGCCAAGGTGTTTCAACAGATCCTTCAAGATAGTCGCTATGAGTAGTTGGCCGCCCAAGAACTATCAAGCAACCGAGGGATTTATGGGTTTAACTGGTTATTATAGGAGGTTTATCAAGAATTATGCTCTTATTGCTCAACCTTTAACTGCATTACTCAAGAAAAATGCATTTGGATGGAATGAGCAAGCTGAAAAAGCTTTTCAAGCTTTGAAAGAAGCTATGACTAAGGCTCCAGTCCTCAAGTTACCAGATTTCAATGCCTTGTTTGTGGTAGAGACAGATGCTTCTGGAGTGGGCATAGGTCTTTGTACTACGACAAGGAGGTCACCCGATGGCTTATCTCAAGAAACCTTAGCTCCTAAACACCATTCTTTGTCTACCTATGAAAAAGAGTTGTTAGTCAGAATCATGGCTTTGGACGGATGGAGGATACTTGTTGGATAGACACTTTCAAATTAAACCGATCATTTCAAATTTAAGTATTTCCTAGATCAAAGAATCACTACACCATTTCGCCTCTAAGTGGTTACCAAAACTGCTGGGGTTTGATTATGAGATAGTGTACAAGAAGGAAAAGAGAATCAAGTCACGATGCTCTTTCAAGGTCAAGACATGGAGGAGAGTTATCTACTATGGTGGTCTCAACAGTTTTCACAGGATTGGTTGAGGAAGTGCGTAAGAGTTGGGACAATGATATTCATTGCGAGTGGTTTGATAAAGAAGATACAGGATGGGACTTCTTCTTCTTCAAAGTATACTTGGGCAACTTGATGCTAAGAAGGAAAGGAAGTTGATGGTTGGCAATGATGAAGATTTAAGGAAGAATTAGTGAACCACTTCCATGGTGCCACTGATGGAGGTCACTCAGAGTGGAAGCTACTACCAAAAGACTTGGCACCGGTTTTATTGGAAGGGTATGAGAAAGTCAAGAAGACAAGTGGTCAAACAAAGGATACATGTCAAAGGAATAAGGCTGATTTGGCAGCTTATCCTGGACTTTTGCAGCCTTTACCAATTCCACAAAAGGTATGGATGGATGTGTCCATGGATTTCATTGATGGCCTACCCATGTCCCATGGTAAAACTGTAATCATGGTGGTGGTGGATAGGCTTAGCAAGTATGCCCATTTTATGGCTATGTCTCACCCTTACACAGCAGTACAAGTGGCTCAAGTATTTTTGGACAATGTTTATAAACTACATGGGTTGCCAAGGACAATCATAAGTGACAGGGATAAAGTGTTTACCAGCCTTTTTTGGAAATCTCTGTTTGGGGTGTTAAAGGTGGAACTGAAGATGTCCAGTGCTTACCATCCACAAACTGATGGACAAACAGAGGCTGTCAACAAGTGTTTGGAGTGTTATTTGAGGTGTATGACAGGTGAAAAACCAAAAGAGTGGACAAAATGGCTATCTCTAGCTGAGTTTTGGTACAACACCAAATTTCACAGTTCTACTCAAACAACACCCTTTGAAATTCTTTATGGTCAAACACCACCTCAGTATTTGACTTATGAGGCAGGAGAATGTAGAGTGGAAGAGGTGGATAGAACTTTAACAGCCAGAGACCAAGCAATCAAGCTTCTCCAGTTCCATTTGAAGAGAGCGCAAGATAGAATGAAAACAATGGCAGATAAACACAGGTCTGAAAGGGAGTTTAAAGAAGGTGATTGGGTGTATTTGAAACTCCAACCCTATAGGCAAATTACAACAGCAAAGTGTCCAAAGACAAGCTTTCTCGCCAAGTACTTTGGACCTTTTCAAGTGCTCAAGAAAGTGGGAAATGTAGCTTATCGCTTGAATTGCTCGCAATGTACTCAAATACATAATGTGTTTCATGTCTCTCAAATGAAGAAATGCAAGAAGGATGAAGCTATTATGGGTAGTTTCCGAGTGTAGAGATGATGGTTTGTTAGTCACACTCAAGAAGAAGTGTTGGATAGGAAGCTTATGAAGAAATGTAACAAGGCAAAGGGTTTATCTTCTCATCCAAAGGTCTAATTGTTCAGTGGAGGATGCTACTTGGGAGTCCTACACAGATATCCAGAAGCGCTTTCCTGAGTTTGTCATTGATCCTTGAGGACAAGGATGTTGTGAAGGGAAGGGTAATGTTAGCAGCAGAAATGGGAAGAGTTTCCAACAGAAATGATTCAACAGAAATGAGTCATTGGAGCCAGTCAACTCTTGGTCAAACGGCTAACTAACTTTCCCTCCAAAATCTATCCCTTTAAATACTTGTTATCTTCTCACATTTCATTTAAGTTGTTAATTGTTTCTCTCTCAAATTCTCTCTCAATTCCATTGTATCATTCCATTCAATCATTGTAACATTTCACCACATAATTCCAATAACAATCATTTGCTTTACAATTTCGAATCAAGTTCTTAAGCTTGTTGATTCCAGGTTGTTAGTGAAGGTTTGTTATGAACTCTATGATAATCGGTGTGTAACAGAGATGAAGATGACATTTCTGGGCTCTGTTGATCTTGAAAACTTATGTTATTTTCTGGCTTTTTATCAAAGTTTTTTATGTGTCCTTTTAAGTCTTCAGTTATCTATTTGGAAAAAAAGGTGATGTAACTTCCATTCTAGGATAAGAGTCTTTGACTATAGTAAGTTCATTGAATACAACTAGGTAATGTGACTACCATCCTGTGATAAGAGTGTTAATATTTGACTGTAACAAGTCCACTGAACAAACCTTAGTTTGTTGCATGCTTTTCATACGACTTGATGGTCGTTTTAGCCGTAATATCCAGCATGCGAAACCAGTTACCATGTCCATCATGTAATTGACACCTACTCGGTTCCATCCCATTAGAGAATCCATAAACATTGAACCGACAAGCCGAACACACCAACCCATTTTGACCCGAACTCTAAATTTGACCCATTTTAACTTGTTAGTACATCTAACTTCACCAAATGATACCCCATTCTTGAGTGGCCGACTTATTTTTGTTCTGTCTTCATTTATGATTTCCCCTCCATTGTTTTTGTCTTACCCTATCATCGCTTACAAGTCAATTAACTAAGATTACGAATACTGACACTTAAAGCAATAATCATTAGAGTGTCATAAAGATCACAGGTAAAAACTTTATAAAAACAAGAACGACATCCAAATACCAACATAAACTCCGGAACACACAGATAGCATGTTTCCTCCATTCTACATCACAACAGTCATCGAGTAATACATTAGCTATGCTCAATTCAAACAATACAAAAACATTTCATTTAAGCTTCCATGTAGTAAATAAACATCTGGTAACATGAAAATGCTCTCAAAATTCAATATTTTTCATCTGCATAATACCAGCTTCCGATAACTAGAAAAACCTTGAAGCCACCTAGCCGCCAACTAGACGTGGTCACTTGACTCTAATTCTTCAAAGGAGCCTTCTTTACTCTATCAGCTATTCGATCGGGGCCAGTTGTATGCGTCTTAAACCGACCTCTTCCTTCACTTTCCTTCTCCTGTTGGGTGCAAAATCATCAAATATATAATTGTTTCAACCACAATAGTAGTAACAAGTAACTTTAAAAATTGCTATACTTGATATTATACACATGTTAATGATGTTTGTCTATTCACCGTATTCATTGTAACAAAGTTTATTTATTTTCTAGAACTTATCTTTTAGTTCTTACATTCGAGCACATCTAGTCAGCCAAAATTGGTGGAATATGGAAGATGGTAAAATATCAATAGACTACCCTATCGGTGTATGCTAATGGGTCTATAACTTTTTTTCCCCTGCTGAGACATGAAACCTCAGCAAAGTCGTCCCCTTAACCTCCTGCATTGGTGTTAGTGTGCATGTGGCAAGAGTATTGAGTGGTGATCTTACCGCATTTACTTATGAAAGGGTCAAGTACACAAAATGTAGCTAAAAGGGAAACGGGTCAAATGGGTAAAAGTCACTTTAATAATATAATTTTATGGATCATATTTGGCACCATTTAGTCTTAATAGAACTGAACAAAAACTATTTCATGCAAAACCAGTCGTAAACAAACAAACCCGGCAGCCCATTTTGCAACCTATAGTGTTGATCATTGCAGTGTTGCAATCATACCTTTTTCTTGACGATCTGAACAACATCCTCATCCTGAAGAACATGACTAAGGCCACAATGCTGAGGGGAATGCCTTGCACTTGAGCCCCATACCAACACATATTTGACTTCCAACACATGGTACAAAGAATTATCATAGGGCTATTATGGTGCAAAGATCAAAACCAATAATAACAATGCTTGAAGACATCATGGTGTATTTGATGCAAAGATTAGCAGCTATGAACCAGCATGTAGTCAACTTAGAAGACAATATGACAATATCACACCATCAATTCGAAAACATTTGGAGTTCCTCAAAAAAGAACAAAGGTAATACACTTAACACACAAAGGAAAGGATGTGGATGTTGCTACAAGTGCCTGATGTATGCTAAACAGTCTACTTTAAAATTTATTTTTTTTACCGACTACCTTCTAGACTAACACTAACGGACAGTGTACGCGATCAATTATAGCTAGTGATTGGTAGGTAAGGGTCGTTCGCAAGGAGTATGTGACTTTTATGCTAACATAGTGAATTTCTACAACTTTTAAAGAGGGTTTGTATTTTAAGTAATTAAACTAATGGAAAAAAATTAATCAAACTAATTAAACAATTGATTGTGGTAAAGTTATGATCAAGTTGGGAAGGATGTGCTAGCCATATTACTTCTACCATGTTACTAGTTATTCGTTCATAAGTGCAATAATTTAATGTAAAGTGTTGGTGACATCAGAAATGTGTAAACCACGCATTTCTATCTAAGTTAACTAGGCTAGATTTCTCTATTACCTAGTTTCATGAATGCAACCTATATTCCTGAAGCAATTTATCGGTCTAATTAGTTAAAACATGCTATAAGTGGTGTCAACTAATCTATGTGATTTACTGCGGTAATTCATTGGTCATGCTATAAGTGGTATTATATGTCTAACTTCGGGTTCCTACTCCTCGTCCTAAGGAAGGGCACTAATAAAGCCAGCTCAAAAGTATCGACCATAGTGATATGGATCACCTACATAGTTAAAGAACTACACTATGATGATCTAGACAATAAACATCAAATGCTAAACAAATAAACGAGTATACTATTTGAACGGTAAACACATAAATTATCCAAAATAATGCATCAAATCTTTATAGACGAATTAACATGAACAAAGTAGTCATAACATGGCTAACACCAAAGGGTGTTAGCCCATAATGTAAGTAGCAAATATAAAGGAAATTACAAACGATTTACAAATGAAATAGATAATGTAATTAACGTGCAAACCGATTGAATACACTTCATTATGATGATACGGGGCCTTCTCTCTTGATCTCCTAACTCTTGGGATGAAAACTTGGTGGTACAAAACTTGGGACTCGGTTGTGGTGTTGGAAATTGTGCGTAAAACCCATCTAAGGGTTTTGTATTTATAATTTTCTATATATGACATTGATACGGTGTATTGGGGTCCAATACGCCATATCCAGGATATCTTGAGTAGGGAATAAGAAAGAATATTCCCAGCATATACGTGCGCATCTTGAAATACGGCGTATTGTTAAATAGTGATACGCCGTATTACTCTTGAATCTTGATATCTTGGACTAGGGATAAGATCTTCAATACGGCATATGGCCAGAGTTTCATACGTCGTATTCGTTCAACGATTGACTTGGGCTTTGACTGCAGAGCTTCAGATACGACGTATTGCCAGATTTTAATATGCCGTATGTCTTCATTTTCACCAATACTTAGTGAAATCTTCTAGGTATTGATACGACGTATCTCCAGAAGTGGATATGACTTATGCCCTTTGCAGGTTGCATACAAAATCTTCATTTAAGCTCCAAATCTCGTTGTTTTCCGTGTCTTTTCCAAAATTACTCCATAAATACTGAAAATGACAAAAGTAAACTATCAAGTATCAATTTAGATATAAACACATAATAAATGAGCAATATTAGGGGATAAATGTGTTGGAAAATTTAGTGCACTTGTGGGATTAGTTCACACCTTGTAATGGGTTAGGAGGTACGGAGTGTACACCCATAAGGTCCATGAACACCGACTCTAATAGTGGTTTGTATTGGTAGTACTAGTGGAAAGTACTGATTGTGGTTTCCACTGATATGTAGTGTTTCCACGATATGCAAGTGTTTCCATTTGAAGCAATGTTTCCAGAGCAAGCAAGTTTCCATGAAGCGATGTTTCCATCGAGCGATGTACCCAGCTTTGGTGCTATGAAAATCTTGATGAAAGTCTTGCTTGTAGCGGGCTTTGACCTATTCAAGTGGCGATTACAAGCGCATAATGACCACGTTTAATTGGTCATGTAACCACTAACGGCTATAATGGGGATAATTATGAGGCGATTAATGGGCCGATTAATTCTCATAATTCCATTTGACTAGCTAAGAGTAACCTCCTATAAATAGGAGATCTGTTTATGCATGAAAGACACACAGAAAACGATTAACACTTATAAGCAAAAGGGTTATTGAATTGTGCCTAATTCTATAACTACATTTGGTCTTATCCCAAGTAGATATTCATGTAACCCAGGGTCGAATAGTTTACTTTGGAAAGTGACAACACGATTCCAAGTGATATCCGGTAACCACCTAGTGGTATTTGTTTCCCGACATTGATTATCTAACCACCTAAACACCAACAATCAAAGTGGTATTTGTTTCTTTTCCAAGCTTGATAAGTTTGAAGAAGTGGACTTTAGGAGGTGGCGTGATATTTGTTTGTGCTTACCACTCCTATTCACGATGATGGGATGATGCTACGATGGAGCAGATTAGGAGGAGGAGCAAATGGGAGAATGATGACTACATATGAGGTCTAATTCGGTATGTCGATTCTCTATTTGATATTTGTTTTTTGGAATACTTGGAAGGTTTACACAACATAATATGCACATAGATGAGTCTATTTCATTTCTAGTGTCATTGACAAACTCCTCCTTCTTGATTGATTATCTAAAATGTGGCAAAAGCGGTCACATTAAAAGGGACTGCAAGGGTGTTAAAGTTGGTGGTAAAGCCAATGGATCGAGCACTAATGGTTCGGGAGTGGTGGTTCTTCCAACTCACCGAAAGGTCGAAAATATGGTTAATAAGTCTTTTCGATTTATTATGTTACATATGTATCTCAATCTCATTATGCGGATGATGCTAAACACACTATTCTTCACATGGGTGTTGGTTGTGTAGATCTTAAGTTTAGTTCGGAAAGATTGTAACTTTGTTTAATGTTATTCATGGTTGATCTACCACCTTTGTGACCACCACCGACCGACGGTTGCAAATGGATTTTCAAAAGGAAAATGAAGGTAGATGGAACTATTGAAAAGTTCAAGGCTAGACTAGTCATTTAACTATCTCAAGGGCTTTAAACAAAAGTCGTTGGATAGACTATTTTGATACTTATGCCTCAATAATTGAATCAAGGGCTCGATGAGAATAGATTCGATACCATAAGGAACTCTTGACATCGGTGTTTTAGAGGTCCACGATTGCTTTGGCATCTATTCATAATCGATTATTCATCGGATGGATGTGAAGACGACTTTCTTGAATGGTGAATTGGATGAGGAGGTTTATATGAACCAACCTCGGGGCTTCATCTATGCTTATGCGGCAATGAAAACAAGGTGTGTGAAAAAGCGAATTAAGTCTCTTTATAGACTAAAGTCTCTTTATGGACTAAAGCGGGCACCTAAGCAATGGCATCAAAAATTTGATGAAGTGGTTTTGTCTAGTGGTTATGTTCTTAACCAAGGCGACAAATGTGTATAGCAAATTTGATGAATCGGTAAAGGAGTCATCATTTGTCTATATGTTGATGACATGTTGATCTTTGCACGACCAAAATCGAGTTGACTTGACAAAGGAATTTTTGTCATCAAGGTTCTCCATGAAGGACATGGGGAGGCGATGTTATCCTTGGTATAAGGATTAAACATGAAAGTAAAAGAATTTCTATATCTCGGTCTCATTATATTGAGAAGGTGTTGAGGAAATTCAATTACTTTGATTGTACTCGATGAGTACTCCTATGGATACTTGTGAGAAGTCGATGCCTAATAATGGCAAAGTTGTATCTCAACTTGAGTATTCTAGGGTAATTGGTCACCGATGTATGCCATGACTTGTACAAGACCGATATTGGTTTTGCGGTGGAAAAATTGAGCGGTCTACTAGTAATCCTAGTGCTCATCATCGCAAGCGCTTCAAAGTGCTCAAGTATTTGAAGAGAACTATGGATTATAGTCTCATATATCATCGTTACCCATCGATGTTGGAAGGATACACCGATGCAAGTTGGATCGATAACATCAAGACAATTAAATCTACTAGTGGTGGGTATTCCTACTTGGTGGAGGTGCAATTTCTTGGGCATCCAAGAAACAAACTTGCATCACCGGTTCAACAATGGAATATGAATTTGTGGCTTTGGCATTTGTTGGTAAAGAAGTTTGAATGGTTGAAAAACTTGCTTCTTGAGATTCCATTGTGGCTAAACCTATAGCACCTATTTCTATCCGTTGTGATAGTGCGGCTACATTGGCTAAGGCTTATAGCCAAATGTACAATGGTAAGTCTAGACACTTAGGTGTCGGACATAGCATGATTCGTGAGCTTATCATGAATGGGGTGGTATCTATAGAGTTTGTTAGATCTCAATGAACTTAGGCGATCACTTGACGAAGGGATTAGCTAGAGACTTAGTTATAAAGTCTCGCTAAAGGGATGGGTTTAAGTCCAACTTAGTCATCGAATGCTAGGACACTGACTCCTCCTAAGGAAACTTGGGAGCCGAGTTCAATGTGGAAAGTGAACATTCAGGTGGACCGGAGCACATGTTTTATTTACATCCCAAGGTTGTGCTCGAGAACGTCTTTGAAAGGAGGATGAAGTCTTTACTTAATGGTTAATTTTCTTTGAAAAAGTGCTGGCGGGAGCATGAATAAAGAGGAACCACCTATGTAAATGTTGAAGTTTTGCCGCTGAGGGAGCTTTTGGACTTTTAGCTTTTACAACATTTATGAATTTGGATATGGACACATCGTATAGTGTCGGGAGCTAATAAGTGTTTGAAAACTTGTGTGTATTTTATCTTGGTATTCAAATGGGTTGAAGGTTCAATTCTTGAACACCACGATTCTCGAATATTTGAGCGTGTAATTTACTAAGATGGAAATTCAATCCTCGGGACATTTCGTTTATGCACATGTTTTGTTTAATGTTTGTTTTCATGCAAAGGAAGTGAACTAAATTTGGGGAGGATTGTTGGAAAATTTAGTGACTTGTGGGATTAGTTCACACTTGTAATGGGTTAGGAGGTGCAGAGTGTCATAATATAGGTCCACGAACACCTCGACTACAATAGTGGTTTGTATTGGTAGTCTAGTGGAAAGTACTAATTGTGGTTTCCATCGATATGTAGTGTTTCCACCGATATGCATTGTTTCCAAGCGGTGTTTCCATCAAGCGGTGTTTCCATGAAGCGGTGTCACCCATTCTTTGGTCTTGCTGAAATCTTGATGAAAGATCTAAGTATCGCTTGAACTTTGACCTATTCAGTAGCGATTCTGTTGCATAATGACCACGTTTAATTGGTCATGTAACCACTAACGGCTATAATGGGGATAATTATGAGGGTGATTAATGGTAGATTAATTCTCATAATTCCATTTACTACTAAGAGTAACCTCCTATAAATAGGAGATCCGTTTATCGTGAAAGACACACAAAAAACGATTAACACTTATAAGCAAAAGAATTGTGGGTTATTGAATTGTGCCCACGCCATCGCCATAACTACATTTAACATTAACTTATCCCATAACATCAGATATTCAAAAACAACCCTGTTTAGGGCAACCTGAAAAAGAAAAGGAAAAAAGCAAATCGAATAGTTTCTTTGGAAAGTGTTACAACACGATTCCAAGTGATGCTCCTACATTTAGTTATCCCAAGAGATATTCACCCAGTGGTATTTGTTTCTTTGGAAAGTGACAACACGATTAAAGTGATACGTGATATTTGTTTCTGCGTGATATTTGTTTCGTGATATTTGTTTCGACATTGATTATCTAACCCTGTTCTGGGAGCTAAACACCAACAAAATGATAAGGAGTTATAGTACTTATTTGATGTTATCAGTGCCCAAGAGAAAGGAAATGATGTGGATGTTGCTGCAAGTGCCCAAGACAAGAGAAAGGTTGTGGATGAGACTGCAAGTAACAAGCATAAATCTAAGGTCACAACAAAACAGAGGAAATGTAAAAGATCAAGAAATGCAGATCCACAACCTTTCATAATCTATCATAAGAATAGGGGAAGATCGAAAAGGATAGCTAATCTCAAAGGCAAGAACTTCAAATTTGATGCTCAAGGCGCATGTTCCACACTTGGCAAAGCCTTTGATGTTAGTCCTTAGAAAACTGTTTAATTGCTTTTAGTTGCTTTTACCAATGGGACAGGTTGGACACCATTATTTTGTTCACATGGGTGGTGGTCCTAGCATGTATTACAAACACTACTTTGTGGTTTTGTATGGTTCAGTTGGTGTGATAAACAATAGGTGTCTCCCACGTGTGTTGATTGACCTTGGTAATGCAATAGATGCAAGTTACGTAGTCTCTTTATGTTTTTTTCACTGTCTTTAATAAATGCAATAGGACCCAATACAATATGTTTGTCTGTTTGACCAACTCTTTATCATTTACAAACATACAGGTTCACATTTGATACCATATACTAATAAGCAAGAGGATATAACAACACCACTTTCCTTCATTCAAAACACTGATACAAAATACACAACTCTATTACATTGATAAACTACCACTTAACCTGCAACGACATTTTTACTACAGCACCTACACATACTCTATTTCATTGCAAACACCAAAGAAACAAAGGTGGCAAAGCAAGAAATGTTGACTTTCAAAAAGTCAAAGATCCTAAACACTTCTGCAACTTAGCACCCTTTTCATTGAATTCAATTTCAAGTGCCTCTATCCTCTCTGGACGGCTAATCTCTTTATTCAATTCAAGTCTTTGATTAGGATTTATAATGATGTACATCTCGTAAAAATGATTCCTATACCAATCCATATCTAACTCTGGATCAAACCAAGTCCACAATATTAACTCGGAAATTTTTTGAAAGTATATTTCTATTTAATGGACTTAATCCTCAATATTAAGATGGATGAGTTAAATGTTTTTTAAACAATGATAAGATTATGCTATATATAAATAGTAAGTGTGTAACTTAATTTTTTAAGATTGTTATAAAAAGTAAGTACCAAATGGTTTATAGTAATGTATAAAAAGATAAGATGTAAGATATTGCAGTTTTACAAAAGTAACAAAGAAATTGCCTTTATAAAAAAAAGTAACGAAGAAGTTAATGAAATACGTGAATATAAACAAAAATGTTTCTAATCATTGTAGCAAGTAAATATCGATTGCTAAAATCATTATTGAATTAACCCATTGATGTGAAATTCATTTTAGTTGATAATAAACATCCTATAATTTACAAAATATTCTCCCATTAAGGGCTAATGATAACAATAACTTGTGCAACTCCATCAGGTTGTCTTCCACCCTTCCCATGGATTCGGTTGTTGCGCTCTTGCCACACGAAATAAGTAAAGGCAACCACGAGTAATTGACCAACAATTGTAGTTACCTTATTTTCTTTGGATATTGGAAGTAACCATGCGACAATGTTACTCCATTTCGAGGATACACCCCTCATACCAGCCGCTTCCACCACGGACTTACACTTTAATTGAAAACGGACATTCAAAGAAGAGGTGCTCATGTGAATCCGGTTGAGTTTTACACAGCGGGCAACGGAGTAAAGCTAAATCGGTATCATTCCCAACATGCCATTGCCTCATCCTATCTTGGGTAAGCAGCCTTTTTCTCATCACAAGCCAAAGATGAGTCGTGTGTCTTGGAATAGAGTTTGGAATAGAGTACGTCGACCATACAAGATACGACCAATCTACTTCCACACCACGCTCACGCATAGCATGCCAAGCATGCTTTACAGAGAATTCATAGAACCCTCCATTACACTTCCAAACGAGAGAATCAGGTTGATCTGATCTAAGATTGGGGACGTTAATTTGGCTCAAAGCAGGAAAATGATTATACCACGTTTGAGGCCAGCTCCATGAACCGTCATTCACGACATCAACCACCTTTCTCGTTTATTATACCCGCATTACTAACCGCCCTATCGTCACATGATTCATCGAAGGACATAATTCATCCCATGTGTCATACCACACTGAAGCTTTGCCTCCATTACCTAGCTTATACCACACATGAGGCCAAACACTATTGCGGATTTGAAGAAGCTTGCGTCATCCCCAACTTACATTAGCTAATAAGGGCACATCCCAAAAGCTAGGATGTTTCAACTTTGCATGATAACCAATGTATTCAACCTCACATTTTGAAGAATTATGCATGATAACCAATGTATACAACCTCACATTTTGTCAAAGAGTCCTCTTTTGAATTTCACGAGCCGAACTAGGATCTAGTCCAAAACCTAAACATCTAGCATCAACCGGTTTATTAAGGATAACAAGAGAATCCAAAAATCAGGATTCTCACATATTAAACACTGATATAGGATAACACATATCATATAGCATAATCTGATATTCAATTAGTTATCATATGATCGTTGCATTGTATTTTCATGTGCCAAATTATAATTTCTTTTTGTTCTTTTAACAAATCCGTAACAAAAATTAACTTGACAGAAAGTAGTCCGCCAGTTCGGACTTCTGATCTCTGGTCCGACGAAAAAACTGGGTTCCAGCGATCAAGAAAATGGTGGAGAAAAAAATTTGGACCATTTCTCGATTTGTGCGTGTCATCCTTGCGCAGGGGCCATGCTAATCTTCTCTGTATCGTTCCAATTTTATCGGATGTCCCCGAAGGGACGAACTTTGGCAATTTTCAGCGGTATATAAAGTGTTTATATTTTCATATTTTGACTTGTTTCACTCTTCTGTATATCAGTTACTGTACGTTAAATTGCATATACAAATTATAATATGTTTATTAGTTGAAATATTTAAGATTTGCAATCCACTGTCCAGTGAAACTTGTATCAGCTCATTCATCTTGAACTTATATTGAGTTCCAGTTTGAGCTAAACAACTTGCTATATATAATGTGCAAAGGCACATAGTATTATCGTAAAAAAATTATTCCTGATAAACTTGTATGAACTGATTTAAAATTTATATATGGTGAAGTTCTGATCTAACTTTTACGTACATTTGAAATAGGCTCTCATCACATATAAACTTTCTGTACATCTTAAAATGTTTTATTATCAGATGTAGTTCATATATTCCTGTTTTAAACTCAACCTGATTTCGAATATCTTCAAGTCAAGCTCAAGCCCAGTTCGGCTAAATTGCAACCTTACTGGCCCTAATGTGCCCCCAAAGGGACAATTACTGGTCCTTTACAAATTGCTCCCATATATAAAAGTAGAGGTGTCAATTTTTTACGCATCATATACAAATGGGTCAATTTGGGTTATATGTCTGTAACCACCAAATGGGCTATGCTAAAAGATTTAGCTATAGAATGAATTCAGGAAACACATTAAATGGTCAAACAGTTTAAAGCTATGTACATAAAAGCTTCTAAGTCGCTTTATATCAGAACTCATCCTGGTTCAGGTAACATGGGGCCACTTATGGCCTTTTGTTAGGATGTCGAGGTCATAAGCCAATGTGTGTGTGTTAAACTCATCAAAAGTACAAAGTGTACAAAAACTTTGCAATTTAACTAATACCATAAGTACAATGTATATGAGATATTAATTGCAAGATGCTCAAGTGAAAGAGCAACTAAGATCATCAATTGACCAACTCGTATTTGACTTTCAAACACAATCACATACCTATTTAAAGTTGCAACTGCACAACACACTCCTGTATGCAACTAGCATTAGTGCAACTGAACCTAGCCCTGACCCATCTGTAACCCTGCCCAGTTTGTTAAAATGGACCGGCAAAGTGAATTAGCACTTATTCCCTGCCAATTCGATTCTTTGCAATCATTTTAGTAAATTTGCATACCATATTAATTATTAGTTGAACAAAACATTTTAGTGAATTTGCATAACATTGGAAAGAAGTGATCGGCACTTATGCAACCTGTATCTGTAAGAGACCAAAAACAGCTCCAGTAGTGATGTCTATGCATTTTGGATTGTCAAGTGTCATGATGTGCACGACCAAAACATACCCTTAGACTATACTGCAAAATCAAAGTACTTCGATACAAAATGGTCGTGAAAAATAAATGGTGAAACAGGTTCGGGTGAAAGATAAGGTTTCCGAGGATATGGAAGGATTGAGAAAAAAATTTGGACCATTTCTCGATTTGTGCGTGTCATCCTTGCGCAGGGGCCATGCTAATCTTCTCTGTATCGTTCCAATTTTATCGGATGTCCCCGAAGGGACAAACGTAAATCAATTTTCAGCAGTATATAAAGTGCCTATATTTTCATGTTTTGGCCGATGTGGGATAAGTTGACAACAGTATTTTGGAGTTGTTTCTCTTCTTTATATTCTTACTGTATGTTGAACAGCTTAACTACATAAGATTGTACACCATATAAATTATTAGCTGAAATACTTAAGATTTGCAATCATGTAAAACTTTATCAAGCAACTAGACTCATTCAACTTTATCTTTTTATCGAGTTCAAATTTGAGCTAAACAACCTCGGTTGACATATATAATGTGCCAAGATCAACTAAAGCTTGTAAGAGTTCGACTAAAATTTTTCATCAAGCTTTTCGATGCTCGTGTAATAAGTCATTGCATTTCTATATATGAATTGACATATACTTATTATCGTAATATTCTATTCTTGATAAAGTTATATCAACTGGTTTTTAACTTATGGTGAGGTTTTTTTTATAGCTTTCATGTAATTGCTAAAACATATTGAATGCGCCCCATTTTAAGTCCAAAGCATACAGACACTAAAGTAAGAAACTGAAGTTCAAAGCCTACTGAATTCAGCTTTGAAAGACTAATGTATGTAACAAGTTTTGTCGAATCCAACTATACCCTAGTTTTTTATTTCAAGTTTTATGCAAGCATTAATGCAACTGCACTTATCCCCGAACATCCGTCTTTCATACGAACCCTGCCCAATCTGTTATGATGGACCAGCAAAGAGAACTAGCATTCCCTCCCAGTCCATTTTTTGCAATCATTTTGATAAATATATTAATGTAACACTAGATTTTATGTCATATCTTACACATTTTGTATTTATAAAAGTATTAGGCCAAAACGGAAGTTACGAAATGAATAAATCTAAGTAGACCTCTTTTGACAGACAACAAGAATTTACAGATTTTGACGCCAACTCATTCAAGCCTAGACCAATTTATACGACCAACTCATTTTGTCTATATGATTTCGTGACTCATTCTTCCATTTGCAATATATGCGATTGTGTTGTATAATAGAAATGGCTAAACATTGCCATAGCCCGTGAGCTATTCGAATAATGCATTTACACGATAATACTAGTAACCCAGTACAATAATATAACACACATTTTCAACCTTGGTCTAATGAGGTGACTCTTACAGAAGATGGAGCTATTTTTTTTATTATTTTATTTTATTTTTTAAAAGAAGCCTTATAAATACCAGGCTCTAGGTTCAGTATGTTTTGTATCTTCCCAATTTGCTTATTACCGCATTTTGTACAGAATATGCAAGCTTTAAACCCTATTTACTGAAATGTTTAATTTCTTTTTGGCATTTTTTTTATTTTGAGTAATTATGGTTTTTGATCTCTTAACCGACTAATATATGATGAGGTTTAACCGTGCCATAGTTTTAAGCAACTTATAAATACTTATTGATAGGGAGAAGTATATAAGAGGGATCTGAATATTTGAAGTTGTTCTAATTATAAGTATTTGATTAGCTCTTGATTGGTATGAGTTTGGAAGTAACTCGACTAAATGATTTCGTGACTCATTCTCCATTTGCAATATATGCGATTGTGTTGTATAATAGAAATGGCTAAACATTGTTCTTGACTCTCGTCATGTTTTCACACTTTGTTTATTCGCATTGGCGATGTAGTTTAGTTTAATTAAAACATGTTTAAAGTTATGCTGTATTGCAACTTATTTTGATTGACATAGTACAACATAATCTTCGTTCTGCATCGAGCAGTATTTCCTGTCCTTTGTTCTTCTACCTCAAGAAGCTTGTATATATCATGTCGCCTATGATTTTGTAATGGGATACACTGCCTGGATCATATGAAACGTTATCAGATAACATTTAAGTTTTATGTAAACTACAGTAAAAGGGTATGTATGCATATTACCTTTGATGATTTATTGCGGAAAGATCAATCTCAGCAATCAGTACCCCTTCCTCATGTTCTAGTTTTCCAACAACCGCTCCATCCTGTAAAATTAGGCAATAAAATGATAAGAACCAAGAGATTACTATTGTACGCGCAATGACAAGATGGATGGGGTGTGTAACAGGTCAATATAGGTTGGGTCAAGCTGGGTTCAAACTGAGATATTTTTGGAAATTGAAACCTCTGCATGTAGTAAAAAGGCCTCTAATCTCATATTGCTCAAATGGAGACTAGAAAACGAGTGTTTAAAGTTAAATGCATATTACCGGAGCAACTAGAGTAGAATGGCCCCATATCTTGTAGCAACCACAGGAGTTTCGCGAGGGTGAGCAAGTTGCTATATAGATCTTCGAGCAAACGTGAAAACAACACAACTTACTATTCCATTAACTGCAGATAATATGTGTCTAGAGGGTGTGATTACCTGGTTATCAATCGCCCTGAAATGTTAACAGAAACGAAAAGCCATTACAAATCATCATTTTTACCACATTGCTGTATTGCATCAATGCTCATTTTTTGCAAGACAGCCCGGTTTTTTGGGGCTAAATCAAGTGTAAGGTGATTTGCTATAATGTACTTGCCTTGCTTGTTGTTCGAGCTCCCAAAGCATTGATCCTGTGGTTATATTAAATGCACCCGGGTAGCATATCAACTCAGCACCTGAAGTCGATATCAAATGATCAAAAACACAAGAAACGCATCAAATTAGAAATGGAGTTTGAGTGAATAAAGAATACACCTCTTGCTTGGTACAACATTGCCAGCTCAGGAAACCGAATGTCATGACAAATTCCAATCCCAATACGACACACATCTGTTACATTCATAATATCTATCAAGAAGTTGAGAGAAAACACATTTGATGAATTGTGAAGTGAAATTGTATTAATGAATTGATTAGTTACAAAAATGAGAACTTACAACTACTTAAATAGTAAAGACATTACAACTATCAGCTATATCACTGAACTAACTAGCTAACTCTCTTATGCTACATTTTACATTGGATCACACACATTCAAGCTTGTATTCAGTAGTATCTTCATCTTGTGAAGAGTGTTTGGGATGACTGCTCTGTTTCTGCTGACAGAGTGTTTGGCACAACTGTTGATCTTAGCTTGAGCTGCTGAGTTGCTTGGGTTGGCTGTAGTATGTACACCATTATCCCCCCCACAAGTTGGCAGTGTGTAGGGATTACACATGCCCAACTTGGACAAACAATTGTAGTGTAATGGTTTACTTAGACCTTTAGTCAAGATGTCAGCTATTTGATGTTTTGTGGAGACATAAGTGGGAAGAATCTGACCAGCCTTGACTTTATCTCTAACAAAATGACAATCAAGTTCAATGTGCTTGGTCCTGGCATGCTGAACAGGATTAGATGCTAAGGCAATGCAGGATGCATTGTCAACCATCATGAGGATAGGAGTTGGAACCTTGATCTGAAGCTCTTTGAGTAGGCATTGTAGCCAAGTAACTTCACAAGTGCTATCAGCAAGGGCTCTATATTCTGCTTCTGTAGAAGATCTGGAAACCACATGTTGCTTTTTGGACTGCCAAGAGATCAAACAAGAGCCTAGAAAAATACCATAGCCTGAAACAGATCTTCTGGAGAAAGGACAGCTGGCCCAGTCACTGTCACAATAAGTAGTGAGATGTAGACTATTATTGGTTGGAAAGAAGAGTCCTTGACTAAGTGTTAACTTGATGTATCTGATGACTCTTGTGAGAGCATCCATGTGAAGGGAAGTAGGCTTCTGTAAAAACTGACTAAGTGCTTGTGCAGCAAAGGCCAAATCAGGTCTGGTGATGGTGAGATAAAGCAATTTGCCAACTAAAGTCCTGTAGAAAGAAGGATCTGTAAGAGGTTCTCCACCATCCATGGTTAATTTGACATTAGGATCCAGTGGTGTAGCAGATGGCTTGGTGTCTAAGAGACCAGCATGAGTAACTAGATCAATGGCATATTTTCTCTGAGTCATAGCCAATCCAGTCTTATTTCTGAGAAACTCAATCCCTATATAGTAGTGAAGAGATCCAAGGTCTTTGATACTAAACATCTCATCCAATTGGTGTTTGACCTGAAGAATGGTGTCTTTGTCATTGCCTGTTATCAAGAGATCATCTACATAGACCAATATAGCAGTGAACTTAGAACCTTGTGTGAGGGTGAGAAGAGATGTATCAACATAACTCTGCTTAAAGCCCAAAGAAGTAAGAAAGAGGGTGAGTTTCTCAAACCATTGCCTGTTGGCTTGCTTTAGACCATAGAGGGATTTCTTAAGCTTGCGGATTGTGTTAGGAGGAAAGGTTTGAGAGTAGCCTTTAGGGATTTCCATGTAAACATCTTCATTAAGATCACCATGGAGAGAAGCATTATTAACATCTAATTGCTCTATAATCCAATCATGATGGACCAGAATCGCTAGAAGAGTTCTAACAGTGGCCATTTTAGCAACTGGAGCAAAAGTTTCTTTGTAATCCTCCCCTTCCTTTTGGTTGTACCCTTTGGCTACCAGCCTTGCCTTGTACCTTTCTACTGAACCATCTGCATGGTATTTGATTTTGTAGACCCATTTGCTTCCAATTGCAGACTTGCCAGCTGGTAGGAGTGTGATCTCCCAAGTATTATTCTTTCCTAATGCCACAATTTCCTTACTCATTGCTTCAATCCAGGGTTTATGTTTAGAGGCTTGATGGAATGTGGTTGGTTCAAAAATTTTGTCAATCTTTGTTGATAAAATGCGATGATGTGGACGAGATTTGAGTAATTGTGGTAATGAGAATGATGAAATTTGGGATTTGTGATATTGTGTATGGTGGTTCTTGGGAGTTTGTATTGATAGTCTTTGAGTTTGGATGGTGTGTCCGATTCTAGTGGAGACTCTTGGTGGTGGTTGTGTGTGTAGGAGTTGGATCGGTATGGTGAGTGGGAGTGGTAGTAAGTGGTGGTGGTGATGGATTAGGGATGTTGGTCTTTGGTGTTGTCGAGTTGATGGGGTAGATGGTGAAGATGAATTTTCGTGTTGTGGTGAAGATGAGGTTCGAGAATGTGGGAAGGTTGTGTTCTTTGCAGTTGGTTGGGTGAATGAGGAGTAGAAGGGTTTTGATCAGCTAAAGTTGAGTTTTCTATAAGAGAGGTGTTGTTGTGAATGGGAGGTGAATGTGTCTGGTGTTGAGGTGAACTTGGTGAAGATGTAAAGAGAGGAGAATTATTGAAAGGTATTGGTGTAGGAAAATTGGGGTAGATGGGAGAGAGTGATGGTGATGGAGATACTGAGGTGATTGGTGTAGAAGTTGGTTTGGAGAAGGGAAATTGTGATTCATCAAAGAGTACATTTATGCTGGTGATGGTTTTGTGTGTTTGAAGATCATAGAGTAAGTAGCCTTTTTGGTTGTGAGGGTAGCCAATGAGAACTGTTGGTGTGGCTCTTTTGTCAAACATGTCTGAGGTATGGTGATAAGCATAAGTTAGGAATCCTATGACTCTCAAATGATCAAGGGATGGAGGTGAATTGTGTAATACCTCATAAGGGCTTTGGTTTTGAAGGATTTTAGAGGGAATTCTGTTGATAAGGTAAGTAGAGGCTAGTAAATTGTAACCCCAAAAATGAATGGGAAAATGAGCTTGAAAGTGAATAGATCTGGCCATTTCTAGGAGATGTCTGTGCTTTCTTTCCACTCTGGCATTCTGTTGAGGTGTGTAGGGGCAAGAGGTTTGGTGAGTGATTCCATGATCTTGAAGGTAAGTGACAAAAGATGAGTTGATAAATTATGTGCCATTAATATCGCACAATATTATCTTAAAATTATGTTATTTTTTTGTTCTAGTAGAACCATACCTGTGTCTACAACTGTCGGTTTATTTCCTGCTGCAAAAGAATCCGATTCTTTGAAGCATAGCTCTCCGAGCAGATTTACAATGTCAAAAGATGAAGCGCAAATAGCAATTCACCTTTATATAAACTCGGTAATTTTTACATAATAAACTCATCAACAGAAGCTTTTACCTTCCTATGCTTTCCTAGTAACTTCCCGTTTGGGCCAAACACACAACAAGTATTGTATAAATGATTACCATCGAGTTCAGGTACTGAGCCACCTACTATTGTGATGCTGTGGCAAGAAGCAAGTTCTGATAACATGAAAAATGACGGGGAGCCATGTTTATCCTTGAAATCTTCAGCAAATTTTCTGAAGTAATCACTCGAGTACGGGCAATTCCACATTTCCTAATCATAAAATTAACGACGCTTACAGTTCACATTTTTGTTCAGCTAAAATTACGAAAAGTAAAAAAACACACTTTAATTTGCACAAGTTTTCGTCTTCGATACCTTAATTGAGAAAGAAAGCTCAATTTGACTAATGTTTCGTACCTTTTTGCTCGATTTGCACTTAATTATACTGTTTTACGCATAATGTTAGGAATTAGAAATTCCAGGTATTAAAGAGTCGGTCACCTCAAGTATATGTAATCGTTAGAAAGCTCGTAGTCGTAGTTCTTTTAAGTTAAGTAGTATTTAGTTAAGTAACACCGTGGAGGACGGACGGGTCTTTACCCACCGTGGAGGACGACTTGGTGCTTAGCGACTTGCTGTCAAAATTTTGCTAGCGACTTGGATTGTAGCGAGTTGTTATATAGCGACTTGGCACTTAGCGACTTGGTTCAAGGTTTCCTAGCGACTTGGGTGATATCCTTTGAATACGGTTTTCTCTTGATTTAGTAAAATCCCGTGAAAGAATCTATTTCCCGGTTTAATCATAGAGTTATAAAATCCGTTTAATCGGTCATCATGTCTACCAACGTTCCTACAATCATCTCCACTTTGTTGTCGAGGATGTTCAAGCGGTGGTTCAGATACTCGTCCACCCATGCTTGACGAATCGACTACGACTCTTGGGCTCAACGAATCGATTGTCTTGTCTTGGAAAGGAAAATGGAGTCAACATTCTCAAATCCATTGATGAAGGACCATATCGGGTTGAGACTACTAGAGACTTAATTGATACTGGTGAAGATTGAACAATGATCTATGGAATTGACGGACCAAAGACATATGATGAGCTCGATGATAAGGAGAAAAGAGATTCGATCTTGATATCGTGGCTTCTAACATCATACTTCAAGGTCTTCCAAAAGATATCTACAAGCGATCAATCACAACACGAAGCCAAGGCAATCAGGGATAATGTCAAGATGCTTCTCTCGGGTTCGAATTAACTATGGAAGGCAGAGAATCACAACTCTATGATGAATTTGAACACTTCAAGATGAAACCAGATGAGAGTGTTTATGAGTACTATGTGATTCCACAAGCTTGTTAATGATATGAGGAACATCGAATGACTATGCCAAACATTCACCGAACTCAAAGTTTGTGAACAACATGAATCCAGAATGGCACAAGTTTGTCACCTCTGAAAGCTAACCAAAGGATTGAAGAATACAAACTATGAGCAACTCTATGCCTTCCTCCTTGAATGAGAGACATGCTATGTTTGAAAAAGGATTCTTAATCGGTTCAAAACCAACCGAGGAGAGACAAGCTCATCAAATGATTCAACGCCTTCTACTCAAACATCGGAATCACAACCAAAGCCTCACAAGTCATACCCATGGGTAATGGTAATCACAAACTCATTCACGATCCTATGTTCAAACAAGGCGATCTTGATGCACACGTGGAAACTTCATTAATCAACTAGCTCTCCGATTAGTCAAAACATGAACTCTCTTCCACACACCAACAACAATCTCGAACTGCCCAATCCACATAATCAAGCCACCGTCGGAGATGGGAAGGTTATGGTGCGACCGGTTCAAGAACGACGGTATGTACAAGCAAGAGGTGGAGCTGGTAGAGGTTATGATGCAAATCATAATAGAGGAAGGAATGGAAATCGAGGTCAAGCAAAGCCAATCAAATGTTACAATTGTGGAGGTGAGGACACATTGCAAGGAACCGCACATCGCCAAACGCCTCGGACCGCCAAGTACTTGAGGATAAGATGTTGCTTGTGCAAGCTCGGGATAATGGAGCAGCTTTGGATGAAGAGGAGTTGTTGTTCTTGGTCGGGGAAATGCTAAGACATATGATGCGAGATGTGGATGAGCAACCAACTCGTGAGATAGCCATAATCATCGAATGCCTTTCAAGTAGGCGATTGTGATGCATACGACTCGATGTTGATGAAGAACCCACTGCACAAACCTTCTTCATGGCTAGCATTTCTCCAATGGTCTCTCCTAAAGTCTCTTCATCACCACAAGCTGGTCCATCCAAAGACAAAATCATTTCTGAGGTATTAAAATTATACGATGAAGTTGATAAGCAAAAGATACATAACGAAGTACAATCAACTGTATTTATTGAGTCAGATATTGAAAATATGGGTAATATCAAAGTTGTCCCATATGATCAATATGTGAAACAAAGTGAAAGTGAGATTGTACCAAGTGATGCATCTTCTGCAGTCAATAATGATTATGTTTTTGATGAATTCACCGCATGTGCCTCGATGATTCGTCATCTTTGAACCGAATGCCTATAAAGAGCGTGTTGCTATTTATGAACAACGTGCAAAATTTGAGTTGACCTCCGTGAGCGGAAATGGATGACCAAATGCATACAACTATTAGAAAAAGTAGGTTTAGAAGAAGTATTAAAACAAGAGTTAAACTCCTTACAAGAAAAGCTTTCTAAAGCGCTAAGCAAAAACAAGAACTTTAAGAAAATGTTAAAATGCTTAAGCAAGAATTCGATGCTAAGGAATCAAAACTTTTGAATGATTTTCTAATCTAAAACCTTGAAAAACAAGCTCGAAAATAAGTTGTACGTATAAGGAAATACCATTCGATCGCTCACTTAATCACTAAGCATAGAGTCTTAGCGATAAGCATAGCATTCCCCTTGTTGAGGAACCAAATCCAGAGGTCATTAAAAAGGCTAGAAATGCTCATAAGGTTCTTTATGATGGCAATGAAATCCTTAAACCTAGACATAAACCTAGTTGCGTTGAGTGCACCGAGGAAGATAAGAAATCATATGAAGTCACTAGGGAAAAGATGAACAAGAAATTAGATGATCCTAAATGTAAAGAGAAGAAAATAAATATCACACCCCATGATTACAAGAAGGAGAATTGGATTTCCTTGAACATGTTTAAGCCTTAGAAGTTGTTAACACCCGAACAAGTGTTATGGAAAAAGGATTTAGATAAGCAAAAGCGAGAGAATCTTGTTGTAACAAACCCCCTTTAGGAAAATGCCTTGATCGTGTATCCTCCCAATACACCAATGCATTTAGTTCCTAGGACTATTGCTACTAAAAGCAAGACCTTAATCGGTCAATATGTTATTTTTCAACTATTTGTTGATTTTGAGAAAACTTGTAAGAAAAGGATCACACCCACCGGTATAACCAAGGGAAAGGGTTTGAGCAAGCGAAGAATGTTATCTAGCGAAGTCATGCCTTTCTTTAAACAACTAAAAGATCATTTTGAAAGTCTTAAAAGGGAATGAACTTAGACATTAAAGAAATGGAAAAGGAGTTTGATGCAATGATAGTTGAGGTTAGTGACTATGAGCGAGCACTAAAATATAATGAGATTGAGAGGAAGAACTTGCATACATTGAATGAGACTCTTATTTCGAATGTATTACTCAAGATGTGTTTTCATCGCTACAAACTGTTCCATTAATGCTTCTCAATTTCATGAATTATCTGTTGCCACGAAAGTCTCCCATGATCGTGTCATTGAGCTTGAAAAGACTAATTCTAAACTAAATGAGAAAATTGAACCGGATGATCACGACAATTTGGTTAAACATTTTTCTAAACTAGAGGTTGAGCATTTTAATTTACAACTAAAATATCAACATCTTAAAGAAAATGTCAAAACTTCAAATATCAAGACATCCTCGGATGCTCGAGTTTGATGCGCTTTTCAAATTAACAAACGTGATGAGCAGATTCAAGCTCATTGTAACACGATCGAAAGTTGAAATCCCAAATCTCTCAATTAAAGGGTCAAAAGAACAATGTGACGGCTCCCAAATGCCTCCTCCTTTAGATTCTCGTAATTCTCAAGCGTTTCATCTTCAAAACTTAGTAAATGCATTACAAAAGGAAAGCGAAAGTTTTCTAGAAGAAAATGAAAAGGTTAAACGTCATTTCAATGAGTTATTTGAATCAATAAAGGTCACTCGTAACAAAATAACGAACAAATAGCTTCATTGCAAAAGAATTGAGAATCAAGAGTCGTAAAAGGAAAATGCTAATGACCAATGGGAGAATGGTGTATCAAAGGTTCACTCTTGTAATAAATATGCTTTGTGCATGAAATATGTTCCCCTCATCTCGGGAATAACAAACTTGCTATTCAAACATATTTCTCATCCCTTAAGGATTGTCTAGAATGTCTACGTGAGATTGTTGAAGAGGATAAATCAGAGAAACCACTTGACAATGCAATTGGGCATGCATGCTTATATGCCAAACGATCTCAAGAAATTCTAGAATGCTTAATCACAATATGCCCAAAGTCCTTAGGTGAGAGAGTTAATCCTTTGATTCCATGTTCTATGCCTAGTGCCAAGTATGATATTCATTCGATGATGCCCGATGTTTTGAATGTGAACCTTAGTGTGCCTTCAAGTAGTTCGATTCGGACACATTAATGCTAAGAAAGCGAACTCTAGTGTGCCTTCTAAGTACAAATCCCAGCACTTCTAGTGTTAAGAAAGTGAACCTTAGTATGCCCGCATGTAATTTAGATCCCAAAGACATCTAAGCAGGAGATGCAAAGAGTAGCAAAACCAACTAATGGTCCCATTCCTCTACAGAGTAATCGGTGACATTAAAGCGGCGGTCAAAGTCTCAAGACAATACAAGGAATGATAGGACCTCGCAAGCTAAGAATGTGCATTGGAAGAGTAGAAGACCAACCTAGGAACTTTAAGCTTGAGTCGAATAAAGCGAATCGTGTTGATTCTAGTATTAGCCATAGGCGTCTTGTAATTAATTCAATTCGATACTAGTTGCAAACCTTGTAATGATGCTCGCTTGAATTCATCTCTAATCATGAATGTGGTGTGAATGTTTTGTCTAAT
Source organism: Chrysanthemum lavandulifolium (assembly GCA_022545495.1). Classification (NCBI taxonomy): domain Eukaryota; kingdom Viridiplantae; phylum Streptophyta; class Magnoliopsida; order Asterales; family Asteraceae; genus Chrysanthemum; species Chrysanthemum lavandulifolium. The sequence continues at coordinate 234,808,303 of CM040242.1, read as the reverse complement.
CTTGTCATACCCCAGTTAATATTGCTAATGCAAAAATCATGTTAAAAAGCTAAAAGCGAGGCGAAAGAAAGTTAGAAAAGCAAAGGAAGCCCACAGGAAGAACATTTAGTAAGATAGGTTATCAATGGATACCGTTGGCCATAAGGTTAATCGACAATGCCCACTATAAAATGGATGCCTACCGGTAGAACTATTCCCTTAAGAAGTGAACATACTTTAAATAGGGCAAATACGGACACTAGTATTGCATCTATTCATAATAACTCCATTGATTCAATTTACGAGATGAATGTTTCTATTTACGATGTGGGTGTTCCAATCATCATTACTAACCAAATGGAACCCATTCTTGCATGGGGATCCCAATTATCCGATTATCCATTCTTGTCTGTGTTCAACCGCAGATCGTTCAAATCGTTCTATGGTACTGGACTCAGTCGTTCCACGCATATGATGGCGACCGGTCGCGGCTCATGAACCGTGAGCAAATTCATTGGGACAGTTTGATTCGGGAATGATCATTTCGGTGCAATTATGGGTTATGGAGATTATGTTGTTGGTAAAAGTGTTATCTCCATAGTATATTATGTAGAAGGTCTTGGTCATAACTTTGTTCTCTGTTGGTCAATTCTGCGATTCGATCTAGAAGTAGCCTTGAGAAAACATACTTGTTTCGTTAGAGAACTTGATGGTAAGGAACTTTTAAGAGGTTCACGTGGTTCAAATCTATACACCATCTCTATCGAAGATATGATGAAGTCTTCTCAATTTGCTTGTTGTTAAAGGCTTCTAAAAAAGTCATGGTTATGGCATCGTCGTCTCAATCACTTGAACTTGGCACCATCAATGATCTCTCCGAAAGGACTTAGTTGTAGGTTTACCTAGACTTAAGTATGAAAAGGATCATCTTTGTTCAAGATGCCAATTGGGAAAAAGCAAGAAGTATGCCCATAAACCCAAACCTACTAACTCACATCACGAAGTTCTTCATACAATTCACATGGACTTATGTGGACCCATGAGAGTGAGAATATCTTTGGGAAGAAATATGTGTTAGTTGTGGTTGATGATTTCTATATTCACCGGGTAAAGTTCTTAAAGACAAAGGATGAAACTCCGGATATCATCATCAAACTCATCAAACAAACCGCAGTTCGTCTTAACAAAGCGGTCGAGAATCATCCGAGCAGACAATGGGCCGAGTTTGTTAACAAACAACTTAGTGAGTTTTATGAAAGTATTGGAATCGGTCATCAAAGAAGTATTCTCGAACTCCTCAACGAGCGGTGTAGTTGAAAGATGAAATCGAACTCTTGTGGAAGCCGCAAGGACAATCTTGATTACTCAAAGTTCCAATGTTTCTGGGGTGAAGCCATCGCCATGCATGCTACACCCAAAATCGATCCCGATTCACACCGCTCATGGAAAAACTCCATATGAACTTGTCCACAACATAAAACCTAATCTTTCATTCCTTCGTGTGTTCGGTGCATTGTGTTATCCAACTAATGAGGGCCAAGATTTAGGCAAACTTAGAGCTAAAGCAGACATTGGAGTATTTGTAGGTTATGCACCAAATGAAAAGGATACCGAATCTACAAAAGAGAACCCGAAATATCATGGAAACAATTCACGTCACGTTTGATGAGTGACCGGTCAAATGGCTCTTGACAATCCAGCCAGACCCGCTTCAAAAGCAGTCCCATTGGTTCATCCTTGTACCAAATTCTTCTCAAAGAACTCCATATGTACCTCCATCGAAGATGATTTAAAGAAATTGTTTGATCCTATGTTTGATGAACTCTATGAGCCAAGTGTTATTGAATCAATTCCCACAATGAGGTCGCTCATATCCACGAGAATGAAGTCAATCCTCTGATCTCAATATCATTAAGTCAAGAAGCGCTGCTGATCACTCGGTCTCATCAACAAATCATCAATCTTGAATGTACATCATGGAACTATTTCGGCATCAATGATGAAGTTAATCCCTTTGCTACTCCCCGAAGATGCTCCATTTGAAAACATATTTGCTCCCGAATCATCATCGAAACATCTTCTTCAGAGACATCGACTCTGCTACCTCGGTCCCTCAACAAGCGCCACATGAACACCTTAGAAAATGGACTCACGATCATCCATTAGACAACATAATTGGAAATCCTCTCGTCCAAAGATCAACATGGAAACAACTTGCAACCGATGCCTTATGGTGCTTCTTCAACTCCGTACTCTCTAAGATCGAACAAAAGATGTTAAAACTACCATGAATGAAGACAAGCGGTTCAATGCCATGCAAGAAGAAATTCATGAGTTTGATCGACTTGATGTATGGGAATTAGTACCGCTCCAGTTGTGCTATGATCATTGCTCTAAAATGGATCTTCAAAGTGAAACTTGATGAGCATGGTGATGACTTAAAGAACAAGGCTCGATTGGTTGCTAAAGGATACCGTCAAGAGGAGGGTATTGACTTTGAAGAATCTTTGCTCCTGTTTCTCGTGTCGAGGCAATCGAATCTTCTTGGCTAATCTTTGCTAGTAAGAACATGGTAGTCTATCATATGGATGTAAAACGGCATTTACGAGCGGAGATCTTAAAGAAGTCGTCCACGTCGCCCAACCCGAAGGCTTTGTGAATCCGAGCATCCTACTCACGTCTATCGTTTGAAGAAGGCTCAGACGGGTTAAAGCAAGCTCCAAGGGCATGGTATGATACGCTATCAAAGTTTCTTCTATCTACCGGTTTCAAAGAAAGAGCAGATTGATCCTACATTGTTCACCGAAAGTCGAGCAAACATTTAATTCACGTTCAAATTTATGTTGATGATATCATCTTTGCCTCGACCGACCCCAATGAGTGTAACCGTTTTCAAATGAAATGGGTTCAAAATTTCAAATGTCGATGATGGGACAAATGTCATTTTCTTGGGATTACAAATTTCACAAAGTCCGGAGGCATTTTCATAAATCAATCTAAATATGCAAATGAGATTTTAAAGAATTTTGGATTCGATTCTAGTGACCTGTTGACACTCCCATGATTGAATGTACAAAACTAGATGAGGACCACTCGGGGATCATGATAGACCAAGCGAAATATCGTAGTATGATTGGATCACGATGTACCTCAGACTAGTGACCCAGACATCTTGTTCATTGTTTGCATGTGTGCTAGATACCGTGCTAAGCCTACTAAAAAGCACCTTGAAGCGGTTAAGCGGGTCTTCGGTATCTCCAAGGATCCATCAATATGGGACTTTGGTACCAAGGACACCGGTATGTCACTAACGACCTATGCAGATCTTGATCATGCGGGATGTCAAGATACTCATCAAGTACGTCTGAGGTGCTCGGTTTTGGGTGATAAGCTTGTGAGTGGTCTTCAAAGAAGCAAATGAGTACTTCTATTTCCTCTACGAGGCGGAATACATAGCCATGTCATCTTGTTGTGCTCAAATCCTATGGATGAGATCCCATTATCGACTATGATTTTGAATTCAATAAAATCCCTACATCTTGTGATAATAAAGTGCTATTGCTCTCTCATGCAACAATGTACAACACTCAAGAGCAAAGCACATCGACATTCGACATCATTTCATCGGGGAGCAAGTTGAAAGCGGTGTGGTGGAACTTTACTTTGTGAGGACCGAATACCGGTTAGCGACATCTTCACCAAAGCTCTTCCTAGAGAACGTTTTGAGTTTATTCTTCCACGATCGGGTCTTAAGAGCCTACAACCAGAAACACTCAAACGTCTTCAAGAGGAAGAAGAGGAGTAAAAGGTTTCCTTCATCTATCCCATGTAAATATTTTTTTAAAAAACAAAATACAAAATTATAAAACCTTAAAAAAAATCAAATAGAAAAATATAAAACTTTCAAAAATCCATAAAAATTAGAAAATCTTGAAAAATTTCAAAAAATATTGTTATTTTATCATGTTTTTCCTTGTTCGATATCATCTACGGATTTTGTGTTGTCATTCAAAGAATGACACGGGTCTTTAGATGCTGTTCGAATGTTAAAAAAAAAATTGGGAGAAAGAGAAACAATGGTTTATTGTCATTTCAGGCAGTAACCCGCTTTTCAAAGATAGAACAGAGCCATGCTTTAGATATTTTCATATTTCTTGCTCTGATTCTTTTAACTAATCCTTACTATCTAATGAAAACTAGTTGTTTTGAAAAATAACTCGGACTCTATTTTTGATAATCATCTGGACTTATTTGTCAAAATATCTATCTCTCAATCAACAACCTATGTCATTGATTGAGGGGGAGAATGAGTTCAATTAAATTAAAAGGTTATTTGTCATTCAATTGTTTTCAAAAGATAATCATGCACGTTTAATTCAATGGAGTCTAAAGTTTCACAATCCGATCCTTATCAGTTAAAACGTTTTCGTAATCAAGTCACAATTCTCCTTAAAAGCTTTCAAAAATCAATTTAAATCTATAGAGATCACAAATCTCAAATGATTTGATAATTGTGATTGGGGGAGAATTTGTGATTTAAATTGGATTTAAACTGATAATTCAGTAAATGGTTTTATAAGGATGTACATGCTCTCCTTCCCACATGTGTCAAACGATTTCAAATTTTACATGCACATGTTGAGGGGGAGCATCTATCTTAAACCACAAATATTTAAAACGTGATCAACTTATCTCAATGTGCAATCTTCTCCTAATATGTGCAAAGCAGTTTCAAATATCTATGCATATTGAGGGGAGCAAGCTTATGAAAACCTCATCCTTCCCAAAATGCTTTATCTACTTGATTTGATTAGGAAGTGATGTTGATATTTTAGAAAATGGTAATCAAAGAAGTTAATTCTTTCTCTTGCCTCCGTGTGCAAAACGATTTCAAACACTTGATGCACATGTTGAGGGGAGCTCTTGTTCTAAAAATATCAAAACAATTCGGTACAAAATGCTTTGATAATATATCACAAGTATCGGATTGATTTTCAAATGGTTTTCAATTGGTTCCAATGGCGGATGAACAATACCAAATAGACCGACCAACTTTACTTTATGTATGGTGATATAAGGATGATAAGGTTAGGTATTTGTTCCTATGATCCGCCGTAACGGAGGGATCTACCGAGGACAATCCACTAGATAGTGTAGAAGTCCTTAGGTATATTGAAAAGGAGAAAATGAGATATGGGAAGAGTGCGGTGAGTCCGAGCTAGTCTCGGAATAAACCCAACAACGTTCTAGCTATGAAGTCTCGGTAAGCAATGAAGGGGTTGAAGAATGAAAAGAATTGAATGAGAAAGGGTGAAAACAAATAGCCTCCAATTATTCAACCTTAGGGCGTAAAACCGGGTTCAATTTATTTGCTCTTGATGGTTACCAAGGTAACATCGGTATTGAAGACAAGACGTCATGGACCCAAAGGACGTGCTGTACTTCAACTTCCCAAACCACTCAAGTTCCTCTTAAAGGACTTGTTTCATTCTCACGGGAACCGACATTATCTATCGACTTTCTTTTAGAGATTGTTGATATTGAAGAAGGAGACCCTCTCCCTAGTCTCCGATACAGGATCCAAATATGCACAAATTGAGTCTAGAGCCACGAGATCATCCATAAATCTCATTAGGACACATTCAATGAAGACTCTATGTTTCACACAATGTGGAAAGAGAGATTATACCTTGAGTCCTCGCATTATCCTTGTGGTATTGCGGAACATCCGAGTGATATGTAAAAATATTCACAATGAAGATGGAAAGCCTTCGGAGCCAACATCAAACAAGCTCACGGTAGGTGGCATGTGAGATCTATTCAATAGATCAACCATGTGACAACCGAATGAGAAACAATGGGCGATTCAATCTTTTGAATCAATCACGGTTCAGTTATGGATTGACGGATACCTTTGAAAAACGGTCATTGTGCTTAAAACTCTTTTCTTTAGCACATCGACCGTGTTCGAATATTTCAAATCAAAAGGTGTTTTATGATTGATAATTGATTTTCACTAAAACCTTCGTTGTATTGCAAAACAATTTCTATTAAGCAATACACGATTGTTTTCAAATCTTTTTCATCAATCGGTGAATCTCTATTCATTGGTTCACTCACTCCGTGTTGTCTTCTTTGAGGCGTTACGGTTTGAGAACGACTAGAGCAGCTGCGAAACCTCGTCAAGGAAATTCTTGAATTATGCTCGATCACAGCGATGCTTATCTTGATCAGCGGGGAACCGTGGGCGTGTACCTCAATTCAACGAAAGTGATCAAAGACACTTTCGTGCGCTTTATTGCTAACTAGCTTGTGTGCGGTACACCCGACGCTTGCGGTGATCGTAATGAAGCGGTCAATCCATAGCCGCATGCTCACACAATACATTCATTTCTCAAGAAATCATGATAAGTGCATCAATGACTCGATATTTTCACTCCATGCTTCTGCTTTTTTGCCAATATCATGAATCAACGAAAGCTTCCGCTACTCGATGAGAAGATATCATGATCCGAATGTGAGCTTGTCGGTCCGAAAGTCACAACATCACATAATACCAACACCACAATGGATGTCTCGAGATTTTGTTGGTGATGATCTCAAAAGTGGCTCAAATTATTATCACGTGGATCGAGAAAAGACCTCCACTGGATTAACCAAACATGCAATGAGAAGAATCAATGACTACGAGCTTGAACAAAGTACTACATCAAGAATGCAAGAACAATTTTAATGTAATATCTGTTTGTATTCAATGTAATTTTAGTATATGTTTGAGGTGACCTCCTTGGGAGATTGTTAGAATTAGAAATTCCATGTATTAAAGAGTCGGTCACCTCAAGTATATGTAATCGTTAGAAAGCTCGTAGTCGTAGTTCTTTTAAGTTAAATAGTATTTAGTTAAGTAACACCGTGGAGGACGGACGGTCTTTACCCATCAGTATGCACGATCCACGCCCGTTGTGTGGCGTTTTATTGTAAGACTATAAATACTCTCTACCTTCCAAGGTAGAGTTGGAGCTCATAATAAGATTTTTCTTTCTCTCACTAAAGTTCCCAAACCTCTAACTATCTCTCTCTAAAACCTCTTGTACGCCTACTTTGTGTCATGGTTTGATGTGTATGTGAAATCCAATATCTTACACATAAATAGTGGTTTTTTCTTGTGAAAACTTAGGATTTGGTTCACTTTGATTGTATGAATTTTAAGGCTTATCATCAACAGTTCATGTGCTTAATATGATGAATTGAAACAGAATATGCGTTTAAAGCTTTAAAAATGGCTGGAGTGACGTCAATTGGTGTTAGAGGCAAAGATTCAGTCTGCGTCGTTACGCAGAAGAAGGTCCCAGTGAGTGTTTCGAGCTTTTTTCGGGGTTTATATTTCAGATGATGCGATTTTCGTGATAGACACACTTTGGATCAACGAAGATCGATAAATGTGTTTTACAAGAACTTGGACAATCAAGAGAAGAAAAGATTATCGAAAGCTTCAATGTATTATCAATGGTGGATTTGTTACAGGTTGTTACAATGAGAGAGAGAGATTCAAGAGAAAAGTGTATATCACAAAAGCTAATGAATGGAAATGTCATTACAAGTATTTAAAGGAAGATGTTTGGGCGGAAGAGTTGGTTAAGCCAAGGAGAGCATGTCACGTGCACCTCACGTGTATACACACACCGCCTCACGTGCCATTTGGCTTATCCAACTTACCAAATTATAAGAGCTTATTCACTACAACTCTTATCAATCCTTCCTCTTCAAATCATTCTTGTCCTCAAGAATGTGAATCAAAAGTTGGAAACTTGGCATATAAATCCTCCAAGTTCTCCCAAGTAGCATCTTCTTGGGTACCATTTGTCCACCGAATCAATCCATACACTACATCGAACATTCTTCTTCTTCACCATTTTCTATCCAATATCACCATAGGTCGAATCGCTATTAAACCTTCTTGATCACAACCGGAAGATCACCGACTTGTGTTGGTGGTGGTATTCCTTTGCAAAGTTTCAATTGGGACACATGAAAAACATTATGGATTTGGCTATGAATGGTAATGCCGCTTTTATGCTACTTCTCCTATCTTCTCATTGATCTGAAAGGGTCCAAAATACTTTGGAGAGAACTTATTCTCGCTTCCTTGTCTAATAGACACCGCCTATGAGGTTGTAATTTCAAGAACACCATATCCCTTCCTTCTAACTCTTTCACTTCTACTCTTGTCGATTGTTGCTTCATTCTATTTTGGGCTCTTTCCAAATGGAACTTTAACAGCTTGAATAGCTTGTTCTCTAGCCGCCAATGTTCGCTCTTCGCATCAACCTTACTCGGACCTCCTATATATGGTACATGGATTGGTGGAGCTTGACCATATAGTGCCTCAAAGGTGTAGTTAAAATGGAAGTATGAAAGTTAGAATTATACCACAACTCGACTAATGACAACCACTTTGTCCACTCTTTGGCCTTTCCCGGACATGCATCTAAGGTAGCACTCCAAACATCTATTAACTACTTGATTGTCCATCTTTTGTGGGTGATAAGAGGTGGACATCAATAGTTTAACTTGCAATAGCTTGAACAATTCTTTCCAAAACCACTTAGAAACACCTTGTCCTGTCGACACAATGGTAGAAGGCAACCCATGTAATTTGTAGATGTGTTTAAGAACTTTTGAGCAATTTGAACTGCGGTGAATGGATGAGCTAGAGCCATAAAATGACCATACTTGGTAACCACATCAACCACTACTAAAATCACATTATACCCATTAGACTTGGGTAATCCTTCAATGAAATCCATGGAGATGCTTTCCCATACCCTTTGAGGAATAGGCAAAGGTTGTAAAAGACCAGTGATAAGTCGCCAATCTGGTTTACACCTTTGACAAGTAATACACTCATTAATAAACTGCTTGACTTCCTTTCTCAACCCCTTCCAATATAATGCAGAACAAATCTTGTGGGTGGTTACTTTAACACCAGAATGTCCTCCCACAGATCCACCATGAAAATGGGCAATCAGTTCATTTCTTAGCTCCTTATCCTGACCAACCACCATCTTATTCTTCCTTAACAGTTGTCCATTAGACCAAATATAATGTTTCTTAGTAGGAGTACCATTCTGCAAGTGATCAATTATGGTCTTCAATGTGACATCTGTATTCCAACTAGCAGCTATTCTAGCAGCCAATTCAGTGGTCATGGTGACTCCTGTAGCTTGCATTAAGGTTCCCTTTCTTGTACCCTTGATAAGGCATCAGCAGCTGCATTGTCAACTCCCTTTTTGTACTTCACCTCATAGTCAAACCCCATCAATTTTGGAAGCCACTTCATTTGTGCAGGGGTAGATATTCTTTGATCTAGTAAATACTTCAAACTATAGTGATCTGTTTTGATAACAAAATGTCTATCTAACAAATAACCTCTCCACTTCTCCAATGCCAACATAACAGCCAAGAATTCCTTCTCATAAGTGGATAGTGTTTGATGTTTTGGAGCCAAACTTTTGCTCAAATAGGCAATAGGATGACCATTTTGCTGTACTACTGCACCAATTCCACTTCCAGAGGCATCAGTTTCTACTTCAAAAGGAATGTCAAACTTTGGAAGTGCCAAAACAGGTGCTTGTGTCATAGCTTTCTTTAATGTTTCAAATGCTGTCATAGCTTCCTCAGACCATTTGAATGCATTCTTCTTGAGCAACTGAGTCAATGGCCTACTAATAGTAGCAAAATCTTTGATGAATTTCTGTAGTACCACAATGAGTCCAAGAAATCCTCTTAGTCGCTTGATATTAGTTGGTATAGGCCATCCTTGCATTGCCACTATCTTAGTGGGATCGGTAGCAACTCCTTCTTTAGACAAAACATGCCCCAGATACTCCACATGAGTAGTGCCACACACACATTTAAACTTCTTTGCATACAACCTATTTTGCCTCATAGTCTTGAGTACCATTGTTAAATGCTCCACATGATCAGACATATTCCTGGAATAGACCAAAATATCATCAAAGAATACTAAGGTGAACTTCCTCAAATAGCTTTTGAACACATGATTCATGAGGGCTTGAAAGGTAGATGGTGCATTTGTGAGTCCAGAGGGCATGACAAGGAACTCATAATGACCTTCATGTGTTTTGAAAGCAGTTTTGGCTATATCATCTTCAAACATTCTGATCTGATGGTACCCTGATCTGAGGTCCAATTTTGAAAACACTGCTTGCCCCATGTAACTCATCAATGAGCTCATCAATGACTGGGATGGGAAATTTGTCCTTGACTGTGTGCTTATTTAATTGTCTATAATCCACACACATTCTCCAGCTATTGTCTTTCTTTTTTACCATTACTATGGGTGAGGCAAATGGGTTGTGGCTTTGCTTAATCACCCCTGCCTCAAGCAACTCTTTGACCATGGCCTCAATGGCATCCTTTTGCACATTGGATGTCTATAAGGTCTTGTGTTTATCGGTTGAGTATTTGGGAATAGAGGAATTATGTGATCAAAATCTCTTTGGTGGCAACTCCTTGGGTTCCTCAAATACATCAAGATACTCCTTAATCACTTCAACTAATGAGGTTCATTTCTTGGCTTTTCCTGCTCCTTCTGCAGACATAAGCTCAATTCCAAAGATTTGGATACACACACAACATTGAAAGCTCGCTTGTGGTGTACCTTCTAGCCTTTGTAATTGTTTCTTCCCTTTTAACCACTGAACTGTTGGTTTAGAAGTTCCTCTTAAAGCCACATGTTTTCCCTTATACATAAATTGCATTCTCAACTCCTTGAAATTACACATGATTTCTCCAAGAGTAGAGAGCCATTGAATTCCCAAAACCATATCACACCCTCCTAAAGGAAGCAACATCACATCGATACAAAGTTTCCCTTTCAATTTCAAGTAAATCCTTTGCACTCACCGACACCGAGCAACTTCCTTCCACCACCACAAATGATCGCCAAAGGACAAGTCTGTCTAATCTTACACCCCATCCTTTTGGCTACATTAATGTCAACAAAGTTGTGAGTAGACCTTGAGTCAACATGGATGTGCAATTCATATTTATTACCAAACACCCCTACTACCCTCAATGTCTGATAAGAACTTACTCCATTCAATGCATTTAATGAAATTTGTGGCTGAACTTCAAGAGACTGTTATTCCTCCAACTCATCTGTAGCATCTTCAAACTCCTCCTCCACCTCCTCATTTTCAGCCAATACTACTAGACTGAACAACTGCCCTTCATATTTATGCCCTGGCACAAACTTTTTATCACAATAGAAACAGAGGTTTTTAGCCCTCTTTTCCTCATACTCTTTTTGTGTCAACTGTCTTCTAGGCTGAGTATTGTTTAGCATATTGTTCCAATTCCTATTAGCACTTGGCAATGCTAACAATGGTTTAGCCACTTGATTCACAGGACCAAATGTGTTGCTAGTCATATTGGTATGTAACCTGTTCTTCTTCTTAATAGCATTCAAAGTAGCTTCTTGATAGTTAGTGAGAGAATAAGCATCGGCTAATGTTTTGGGCCTAAACATCCTTACAACCATTTCCAATTCAGTAGGCAACCCACCCAAGTAGAAGCTAATAGCATGTTCTTCACTTATTTCCACTCTACTTAACAAATTGTCAAACACATCTTGGTAATCTCTAGCATTTGACTCATACTTCACATTTTTAAGTTCAGACATGGGATCATCATACACTATACCAAATCTTTGAATAATAGCATCTCTATACACAGTCCATAACACCAATTCACCATGCAGTCTAATGAATTGTCTATGCCACAATAATGCCTTATCAAAAAGATGGACATAGATGAGCCTTACCTTTTGTTCATCAGGGATATTATCAATGGCAAAAAACTGTTCACATCTAAACATCCATCCCCTCACATCATCCCCTGAGAACTTTGGAAACTCCACTTTAGTCATCCTACTAACTTGAGTTTGACCATTTTGCCCTTGAGTGGATGTTCTTGTTACAGCACTGTTTGAGATTTGACTTTGCAAGAATTGACCCATCATTTCCTCCATAGTTTGTCTGAACCCAGCCAATGTCTCATCAATATATCTTCTTGTATTTTCATCCACACTTTCTCCATGACTGCTTGTACTTGCATTTCTTATTGATGGTGCCATCAGATTATGCTATTTTCTTGAATTGTATGAAATAGTTGTTAGTAACCACTCCTTCTTCTTCTATTGAACAATTACCAACAACCGTAACCGTTCTTGGCCAACTTCAAGTCAATCAAAACAAACCATTCATCCGAAAACAGAGGATTTAAGCACTAATGCGCTGTTCTCGTGGTTGCGATGATTACTTGACAACTTGGTCGTGTTTCTAACGGATAGCATAAACGATAATCAAAGTATCGTGTAATACTCTTGAATCTTGAAATGATTGGCCGAACTGGAAATAATGGCCGAATCTTGAATCTTGATAACATAATTTGGCGGGAAAAAGTGAATTGAATTTTTGTGATAATGAGACCTCCAGGAAAGGTCTCTGATACCATATGATAGACACACTTAGGATCAACGAAGATCGATAAATGTGTTTTACAAGAACTTGGACAATCAAGAGAAGAAAAGATTATCGAAAGCTTCAATGTATTATCAATGGTGGATTTGTTACAAGTTGTTACAATGAGAGAGAGAGAGATTCAAGAGAAAAGTGTATATCACAAAAGCTAATGAATGGAAATGCTGTTACAAGTATTTAAAGGAAGATGTTTGGGCGGAAGAGTTGGTTAAGCCAAAGGAGAGCATGCCACGTGCACCTCACGTGTGTATACACACACCTGCGCCTCACGTGCCATTTGGCTTATCCAACTTACCAGCTTATAAGAGCTTATTCACTACAACTCTTATCATTTCGGCGATTTCAAAAGTTTTGATTTTTGTGTCTGTGTGCAAGACAAGCTATTGGACCCAACCAGTGTTACTCATCTTTTCCCGGTTACCAAGTTTCTTGGATTGTTGGCTACTGGCACTACAGGTTGACGTTGTTTCCTTGTTTTAAGCTGTATCGTTTGAAATTTAGATTTTGTGTGCAATTATTAAAGTTAATATTATGTTAAACCATGGAAAATGAGATGATACTTGATGCTATGAAAGAGTAGGTCCAAACGTTAGCTACATAAGATCTTGAATGAAGTTTGAATACATGGAAAATTAGGCCCCTACTATGCGTGAGTGCAATTTAGGAGAATGTTGAGGCATGATTTAGCAGTTGAGTATATGTATCGGAGTTTATGCTTTATAGCAAACAAAACGGTATGAATACTTGCATTCAGAAATATTGGTTTTGATGAAATAGCTATGTAAGTACTTGTGTTGAGCTTTTAGTTTGTTGGGAAACTATACGGTTAAGTTTTGACGACATTAGAGAATATATGTCAGTATTATATTCTGGAAAGTTGATACTTGATGCTGAGAAAGTGTAGGCCTAAAAAACTGCTACAAAGGATTTTTGCATCTTAGCTACAAAAGTCTTTTAACTATGTCGAAAGGTCATGTTAAAGTCGACATGAGTAATGAGAATGCCTTTGCTGTGACGGTTTGTGACTCTCATAGTGTAACCTTTCAAGTCTCAGATTTCATAATAAGGCAAGAGTCAAGCGATACGAAAAATTTTATTCACGTATTGGCCTTGTCAGAATAGCTACTCGAGTAATAGCATAGTGTTGTTTACTAAGTTTCTTAGATTGTTGAATTGTATTCTCATATCGGTCCTGATAGAATAGCAACTTAAGTGTAACATCATAGTGTTATTTTCTAAGTTTCTTAGATTGTTGGCTACTTGCACCATAGGTTATTCAATGATTTGAAGCATTAAATATGTTATCGTTTGGTATTGCGACTCTTTTGTGCATTTGGGAGTTAGTATCATGTTTATTTGCGGGAAAGGCGATGTCACAGTCTTTAATTTCTAGAATTTGATTCGTGATGCTATGAAAGAGCAGGTTCTGAATGTTCCTTGATTTTTCGCTAATTTTGGCTACTTAAGCAATTGTATGCTGTTGTCGGGTTGATTGATTACTTGCGAGTCTTGGAAAACCATTTTTTGTTGCCTTCTGTTTGTTAACTTTGGTACCTCAGTTTAATCACATATCCGCCTCACGTTGTTAACACACCGATGGTCAGATTTTGTGTAGATACAATGCTAATTACATAATCGAGTGTTTGCTACTTCCACAATTTTAGAGATGGTTTTTCTATTTATCCCAAAGGGTTACCTCTGCTAACATGTTTATATCCATATAATCAGTGTCTCTTTTTAGTGTTGAACTTTATTGATTCATGTTGTTTGTTTAATCTTATTTGGTTGTTATATTATTGATGTTGGAAAATTTAGTGCACTTGTGGGATTAGTTCACACCTTGTAATGGGTTAGGAGGTACGGAGTGTACACCCATAAGGTCCATGAACATCCTGACTCTAATAGTGGTTTGTATTGGTAGTGCTAGTAGAAAGTACTGCTGGTAGAAAGTACTACTTAGTAGAAAGTACTGCTGGTGGAAAGTACTCCTTGTGGTTTCCACTGATAAGCAGAGTTTCCATTGAAGCAGTGTTTCCACCGATAAGCGGTGTTTCCATGCTATGAAAGTACCGATGAAAGTACCGCTTGTAACGGGCTTTGACCTATTCAAGTGGCGCTTACAACCGCATAATGACCACGCTTAATTGGTCATTTAACCACTAACACTATAATAGGAATAATTATGAGGAGATTAATGGGCGATTAATTCTCATAATTCCATTTGACTAGCTCGAGTAACCTCCTATAAATAGGAGATCCGATTATGCATGAAATATATACGTAAAACTATTAACACTTATAAGCGCAAGGGTTATTGATTTGTGCCTAATTCAATAACATACATTTGGTCTTATCCCAAGTAGATATTCGTAACCTGCATTAGGGTCGAATAGTTTACTTTGGAAAGTGATCACACGATTCCAAGTGATATCCGGTAACCACCTAGTGGTATTTGTTTATGCCGACTTGATACTTGTGCTTGCCGACATTGATTATCTTACCACTGCTCGGGAGCTACACCCCAACAATCAAAGTAAACTATTTTGTGATAATCAATGGTCACTTCGCAATGAACACATGGCTTCAAACTTTGCCAAGCTTGATAAGTTTGAAGGGTGGACTTTAGAGGTGGCGGAAGAAGATGCACTTCTTCTTTGTCAAGCATGAGTGTGGTGTATGTGCTAACTACACCAATTCACGATGATGGGGATGATGCTACTGTGGAGCGGATCGTGAGGAGGAACAAATGGGAGAATGATGACTACATATGCAGAGGTCTTATTCTCAATGGTATGTCCGATGCTTTGTTTGATATTTATCGAACTTTGAATCTTCCAAAGAACCTGGATTCCTTGGATGCCAAAGATATGGTGAGGATGCATCAAGTAAGAAGTTTCTTGTAAGTAATTTCATTAAATTACAAAATGACCGAATCAAGACCACCATGGAACAATACAATGAACTTCTTGGAATACTTGGAAGGTTTACACAACACAATATGCACATGGATGAGGCTATTCAAGTCTCTTGTGTTATTGATAAACTTCCTCCTTCTTGGAAAGATTTCAAGCATACCTTGAAACATAAGAAAGAGGAATTAACTCGGTTGAGTTGGGCGATCATCGCACATTGAGGAATCTCTCAAGGTGCAAGATAATGACAAGCCAAAGTGTAGCAATGTTCTTGGACCATCTGTTGTCAATATGGTAGAGCATAACAACTCCACCGTGTACAACGACAACAAAGGCAAACGCAAATATCATGACAACACAAGGGCGTATCCTAACAAGAAGGCAACACCTACTTGTTGGAAATGTGGCAAAACTTGTCACATTAAAAGGGACCGCAAGGGTGTTAAAGTTGGTGGTAAAGCCAATGGATCGTGCACTAATGGTTCGGGGGTGGTGGTTCTTCCAACTCACCGAAAGGTCGAATATGGTTAATAAGTCTTTTCGATTTATTATGTTACATATGTATCGAATCTCATTATGCGTGATGATGATGTTGCGTGGTGGGTTGACTCGTGCAACAGCTCATGTGTGCAAAGATAGAAGTCGGTTCAAGACTTATGAGTTATCGAATGATGGTTATATTCTTCACATGGGAAATGAGTCAATGACCTTGGTTCATGGTCGTGGTTGTGTAGACCTTAGGTTTAGTTCTCGAAAGATTGTAACTTTGTTTAATGTTATTCATGTTCCCGATATAAGGAAAACTTGGTTTCAAGTAGTGTTTTGAATAATCATGGATATAAACAAGTTATTGAGTCTCGATAAATTTGTGCTTTCTAAGCATGGTGTTTTTATTGGTTTTGGTTATTTATGTAATCAAATGTTCAGCTTAATATTTCCTCCGATAGTGTTTATTCAACTTTTGTGACCACCACCGACCTAACTCGACTCTACCCTATGGCATGCAAGACTTGGCCATGTACACTATAAAAGAATGCAAGATATGTCTAGGATGGTTTAATCCCAAAGATTTGACATGGACACCGAAAAGTGTAAAACTTGCATGTTGACCAAGATAACCAAGAAACCTTTTCAAGGTGTTAGTCGTGAGACTAAGCTCTTGAGCTTATAAACAAGGACTGTGTGATTTGCATGCCACTCCTTCTTTGGGGAATAAGAAGTACTTTGTGACATTTATTGATGATGCTTCAAGGTTTTGTTATGTCTATTTGTTACATACCAAGGATGAAGCATTAGATAAATTCAAGGTGTTTAAAACGAAGTTGAATTACAACTGGGTCCTTGATCAAAAGATTAAGGACCGATAGGGAGGTGAGTACATGGATACTCAGATTTTCAATCTGTTGATATAATCCATGAAACGATCGCTTTATACTCCTCAAAGAAAATGGTATTTCGAAAGGAAAAACAGGTGTGAAGGAGATGGTTAATTCCATGTTGTCCTATTCGGATCGAGTCAAGGGTTCGAGGTGAAGCTATGTTAACAACTTGCTATTTATTAAATAGGGTTCCAAACAAAGGAACAAGGTTACCCCATATGAACTATGGACTAAAAGGAAACCCAACCCGAATTATCTCAAGGTTTGGGGTTGTAGGTCATTGTAAGACTTCGATCCAAAGCTAAAGACTTTGGGTGAAAGATGCATTGATTGCATCTTTGTTGGATATGCCGAGCATTCCAAGGCTTTTAGGTTCTATGTTATTGAACCAAATGAATATGTTTCGCTTAACTCAATAATTGAATCAGGGATGCGAGACTTTGATGAGAATAGATTCTCATCGGTCCCTAGACCAAGTCGAGGATTCCTAATGGAACTCATGACACTGGTGTGTCGAGGTACTGATGATGAACCATCGGTGGTCCCCGATGAGGTTGTGGTTCAACAACTCGAACTCGTGCTCGGGAAGAGCAAAAGGGTCGTGACTCCAAAGTCATTTAGACTCGAGTTTCAACTATATTTAGTTGAAGAAACAAGGAATGAGGTCTCGACCAATACTCATATTGCTTCATTGTTGAGGATGATCCCAAGACATTTGAAGAAGCAATGAAGTCCCGTGATATTGCTTTCGGAAAGAAGCAATCAATGATGAGATGGATTCCATCATGGGGAACTACACTGGGTGTTGGTTGATCTACCTCACGGTTGCAAACCTTTGGGTTGCAAATGGATTTTCAAAAGGAAAATGAAGGTAGATGGAACTATTGAAAAGTTCAAGGCTAGACTAGTCATTCGTGGCTTTAAACAAAAGTCGTGGATAGACTATTTTGATACTTATGCCCCGTGGCTCGTGACGCATTCCATAAGACTAGCGATTCCTTTGGCATCTATTCACAACTGGTTATTCATCGATGGATGTGAAGACAACTTTCTTGAATGGTGAATTGGATGAGGAGGTTTACATGAACCAACCTTAGGGCTTCATCATGCCCGGCAATGAAAACAAGGTGTGTAAACCGATTAAGTCTCTATGGACTTAAGCAGCACCTAAGCAATGGCATCAAAATTTGATGAAGTGGTTTTGTCTAGTGGTTATGTTCTTAACCAAGTCGACAAATGTGTATATAGCAAATTTGATGAATCGTAAAGGAGTCATCATTTGTCTATATGTTGATGACATGTTGATCTTTGCACCGACCAAAATCAGTTGACTTGACAAAGGAATTTTGTCATCAAGGTTCTCCATGAAGGACATGGGGAGGCGATGTTATCCTTGGTATAAGGATTAAACATGAAAGTAAAGAATTTCTATCTCTCGGCCTCACTATATTGAGAAGGTGTTGAGGAAATTCAATTACTTTGACCGCTCTGTGAGTACACCTATGGATACTGTGAGAAGTCGATGCCTAATAATGGCAAAGTCAGATCTCAACTTGAGTATTCTAGGTAATTGGCTGCCCGATGTATGCCATGACTTGTACAAGGCCCGATATTGGTTTTGCGTTGGGAAAATTGAGCGGTATACTAGTAATCCTAGTGCTCATCATCGCAAGTCGCTCATTGTGTATCAAGTATCCAAGAGAACTATGGATTATAGTCTCTCATATATCGTTATCCATCGTTGTTGGAAGGATACACCGATGCAAGTTGATCGATAACATCAAGACAATTCATCTACCGGTGGTCGGGTATTCCTACTTGGTGGAGGTGCAATTTCTTGGGCATCCAAGAAGCAAACTTGTATCACCAGTTCAACAATGGAATCAATTTGTGGCTTTAGCAATTGCTAGTAAAGAAGTCGAATGGTTGAAAACTTGCTTCTTGAGATTCCATTGTGGCCTAAACCTATAGCACCTATTTCTATCCGGTGTGATAGTGCAACTACATTGGCTAAGGCTTATAGCCGATGTACAATGGTAAGTCTAGACACTGGGTGTCGACATAGCATGATTCATGAGCTTATCATGAATGGGTTGGTATCTATAGAGTTTGTTAGATCTCAATGTAACTTAGGCGATCACTTAACGAAGGGTCCGGCTAGAGACTTGGTTATAAAGTCTCGCTAAAGGGATGGGTTTAAGTCCAACTTAGTCATCGAATGCTAGACACCCAACTCCTCCCAAAGAAACTTGGGAGCCGAGTTCAATGTGGAAAGTCGAACATTCGATGGACCGGAGCACATGTTTTATTTACATCCCAAGGTTGTGCTCGAACTCACGAAAGGAGGATGAAGTCTTTACTTAATGGTTAATTTTCTTTGAAAAAGTGCTTGGCGAGCATGAATAAAGAGGAACCACCTATGTAAATGTTGAAGTTTTGCCGCTCGTGAAGCTTTGGACTTTTAGCTTTTGCAACATTTATGAATGTGGATATGGACACATGGCTTGTATAGTGTCGGGAGTCGACAAGTGTTTGAAAATTTGTGTGTATTTTATCTTCGTATTCAAATGGGTCAAGGGTTCAATTCTTAGAACATCGATTCTCGAATATTTGAACGTGTAATTTACTAAGATGGAAATTCAATCCTCGTGACATTTTCGTTTATGCACATGTTTTGTTTAATGGTTGTTTTCATGCAAAGGAAGTGAACTAAATTTGGGAGGATTGTTGGAAAATTTAGTGCACTTGTGGGATTAGTTCACACCTTGTAATGGGTTAGGAGGTACGGAGTGTACACCCATAAGGTCCATGAACATCCTGACTCTAATAGTGGTTTGTATTGGTAGTGCTAGTAGAAAGTACTTCGGTAGAAAGTAACGCTTAGTAGAAAGTCTTCGCGGTGGAAAGTATTGCTTGTGGTTTCCACCGATAAGCGAGTTTCCAAGAGTCAAGCGTTGTTTCCACCGATAGTGCTATGAAAGTCTAGTGATGAAAGTACGCTTGTAACGGGCTTTGACCTATTCAAGTGGCGCTATAACCGCATAATGATCACGCTTAATTGGTCATGTAACCACTAACAGCTATAATGGGGATAATTATGAGGAGATTAATGGGCCGATTAATTCTCATAATTCCATTTGACTAGCTCAGAGTAACCTCCTATAAATAGGAGATCTGATTATGCATGAAATATATACAGAAAACTATTAACACTTATAAGCGCAAGGGTTATTGATTTGTGCCTAATTCAATAAGTCTTATCCCAAGTAGATTTTCGTGTAACCCAGGCATTAGGGTCGAATAGTTTACTTTGGAAAGTGATCACACGATTCCAAGTGATATCCGGTAACCACCTAGTGGTATTTGTTTCTGTTGACTTGATACTTGTTTCTGCTGACATTGATTATCTCACCCTGTTCTGGGAGCTACACCCCAACAGTTGACAAACTGAATCCAATCAAATGCATTCTATATTTTATGTAAGCCAGGTCTAAGTAGTTTTGGTATATTTTTCTCAGCTTTGTTTTCCATCATATACTTGCTATGCTCAGTAACTGAAGCTGCTTGTTCTTTTTCATTCCAGCTGATGCAAGGACATTGGTGCAACAAGCAAGGAATGAGGCTGCCGAGTTCAGTTTCAAATACGGATATGAGATGCCTGTTGACGCACTGGCTAGATGGTAATCCTGTCATTTATTGCACCTTGTTAGATTTGTTGGTATTTGCTCCTCCTACGTGTGTGATAATTTGACTGATTTTTACACCAACGAATACACAAAAGGCTAGACAACTGTTCACATAAAAGAGACATGCCCCAAAAAAGTTACAAAATAGGGAAATAACAGACTATATATCTTTGTAGGTGAACAAAATGCATTCACGGTTGTAACAGCTACTTCATCTTACTTGTTATATTAGACTTTATGCCATGAATAAGGTGCTATCACAATTGCTAGGTCTTTGTCTGTCATATGAGTTGCATACTTGTGTATATCTCAGTATCAAGTCTGTTGGAAAACAGTTAACTAATTGTTTTGTAAAATTCCGTGTTACAGGATTGCAGACAAATCTCAAGTCTATACTCAACATGCTTACATGAGACCACTTGGAGTGGGTAAGATTACAGTTCAGCTTGTATTACAAAAGTTTATTTGATCATGTGATTTAACTCTTATTCAGTTATCTGTGTTGTCTAAAATTATATATATTTCCACTGCAGTGGCTATGGTTTTGGGTATTGATGATGAAAATGGTCCCAAGCTCTTTAAATGTGATCCAGCTGGACACTTCTTCGGTCATAAGGTGTGAATTTTTCTATTTATATTGATGTCGATATTTATCAATTCAGTAAAATTATGAACTGGCATAGTGGCATTAGTAGTTTAGGAGCTATGTCATAGGAGGTGCTTTATGGATTTAGATGGACAAAATCACTTAATTTTGTTTGTAGACCTCCAATATGTTTTCCTACCCATGATCTGAATTTCTTTATTGCAATATTTGCAGGCAACGAGTGCTGGCTTGAAAGAGCAAGAGGCAATCAATTTCTTGGAAAAGAAAATGAAAAATGATCCTGAATTTTTTTATGACGAGACTATACAGGTGGGTTATTCTGTTTCTGTTTTAGGAAAAAGAACTTTGTAAAAAATGTTCAAGTTTAAGAAAACCTGGCTATTTATCAAATTCTTAATAGAATCTAACATAATGTATTCTATAACTATGGTTGTGCAGACTGCAATTTCTGCTTTGCAATCCGTTCTACAAGAAGACTTCAAGGCCAATGAGTTGAAGAATCAATATCTCCCGTATCCATTTAAGGCTTCATACGATATGTGCACACATTCCACCTTAGAACATAGGATGTTGCAGCTCTTTTTGTAAAAAAAATTGCTGGTTAAAATACAATGGTAAGATAATTATCAACGCATCTATGATCCTCACAAGATTTTACGACAGTTTCTATCTCTTTCTGGCTGTATCATATCGCCTACGTCTACCTCTTTCTGGCTGTATCATATCGCCTACGGTAAGACCAGGCTTAAAGGGGGCTGGTCTTAGGCTTAACAGGGTTTCCTTTTGAGCGGGCCTTTTTTTGACCTTTTGGGGCTGTATCTAGTAAGGGGCATGAGCAATGGCCCGTGTGTGCATATCTTTGAGTTGTTGGTATGATAATGAGGGAATTCATTGTTTTCGTGGGAAGGTTGGAGTTGTGCGTAAGGAGAATCCAGCTTTTCACGTGCTCTCCACTGAGGAAATTGACGAGCACCTAACCGCCATCAGCGAGCGTGACTAGATTTAAGTGATTGGGACTATTTTCATGTTAATGTCACTCTGTTGCTTGAATTGGAAGAATGTTATTTAGAATTCGTAACAATGTTCTTGTTTCGCATCCTGTTTTCAAACTTTGTTAATTTGCATTGGCGATGTAGTTTATTTTACTTCAAACGTGTTAAAGTTATGCTGTATTGCAACTTATTTTCATTGAAATAGCACAACAGGAGCAATCTTGAGTTTTTGACTCTTTTTTGGACTTCTAAAGAGTCACTATTACCATAATCTTCGTTCTGCATCACGCACTATTTACACATGTAATTTTCATGGCGTTTAGAAGCTTGTATATATCATGTCGCCTATGTTTTTGTAAACTACAGTAAGAGTATGTTATATGTGTACGCGAGTGCTTGATGGAGAATGCATATTACCGGACCCATCACAGTAGAATAGCCCCATATCTTGTAGCAACCACCGGTGTTTCGCGAGGGTGAGCAAGTGGTGATATAGACCTTACAGCATACATGAAAAAAATCCCATCTCAGTATTCCATTAAATGAAGACAATACATCAAGCTGGCAGTGATGCTCATTTTTCACAAGGTGATTTGCTATATGCACTCGTAAGTGTTGCATCAAGAGTCACACTAAAACACAAGTTCGCAAGTATAATTATTTGCTGCTATTATTTGTGATATCATAATTAAGTTAAGTAGGAGCACAAATTTTTAAATTTGAAGAGATGTATTCAATACCCTTTAAATATAAGATAATGAACTTATGAGTAATTCAATCACCATGAATAATAAATTTGACCCATGGTTAAATTTGATGGTTACAAAACTGAATACTTCATAAATATTAAGATGGATGTTACAAAGTTAAATATTTTTTAACAATAATAAGATTAGCCTATATATATAACTTAGTTTTTAAGATTACTATAAAAGGTAAGTGCCAAATGGTTTATAGTAATGTATAAAAAGATAAGATGTAAGATGTAAAATATTGCAGTTTTACAAAAGTAACGAATTAGAAATTAAGGAAATACGTGAATATAAAAAAAAAAATCTAATCATTGTGGCAAGTAAATATCGGTTGCTAAAATCATTATTGAATTAACCCATTGATGTGAAATTCATTTTAGTTGATAATAAACATCCTATAATTTACAAAATATTCTCCCATTAAGGCTAATGATAGTTGCATATTTGTGTAGGTCACATGAGGTATGTAAGTATTTAACTATGGTTATGTGATTCTGTTAGTAATTTACAGCAGCATATATAAACAATAGATACAAAACCAATATAAAAGATGACAGACAAGATTGTTCATCTTTTATAATCTAGTAAACTTAAACCACTAGCAGAAGACGAGGCACGGATGCATTGTTAGCAAGTTTGCTCTCCCACATGTTCTTGCATTTAGGTGATCGTGGTGAAGCCAAACAAACGTTACTAGATTTTCTAATATGAGTAACTGTAACAGAAGTGTCGAGATACTCCCTCACTTCTGTTATAGTCTTCCCCTTCTCCACATTCCACACATGCACCCAAAAAGTTTTCCGGCTCTCATGAATGTGGTAGCCCTCCGCCACTACTCTCGTCCCAATACTAACAACAACAAGAGGCTCATAAGAGTCATTACAATCAAATTCACATATACCAGTGAGCACTTGCATAAGGTTATATTTATGAGCGGGTGGGCCGTGGAACCACCAATCAATATCCGGAGCTAGGAGGTACTGCACCATCTTAGCGCCACGGGCAGCCAACGCCTTGTAGAAGTCACACACGATTTTGTTGTTGAGTCCTTCCATATTTTGAATTAGAATTCAGGAAATTTGTGTTTATATAATAGCATTGTGACTGTCATAAGTAACAAAAAACAAACAAGTTAGACCAACAAAGTAGGCAATGTGTTATGGGGTCAAAGTAGACAAAAAAATGGCCAAAGTACATTGACTAAAGAATAACGACTATTCTTTTTTTCCCTTGAAGAATTATGCATGATCACCAATGTATTCAACCTCACGTTTAGTCGATGAGCCCTAGTTTGAATTTAAGTGCACGAGCCGAACTAGGATCCAGTCCATAACCTGAACTAGAATCCGAGCCGGTTTATTAAGGATGACAAAATATCCAAAAATCAGGATTCTCACATATTAAACATTGATATAGGAAAACACATATCATATCGCATCTGATATTCAATTAGCTAAATTATAATTATTTCTTTTTTTTAACAAATCCATAACGAAAATTAACTTGACAGAATGCAGTCCGCCAGTTCGGACTTCTGATCTCTGGTCTGACTGGGTTCCTGGGTTCCAGCGATCAAGAAAATGGTGGAGAAAAAAATTTGGACCATTTCTCGATTTGTGCGTGTCATCCTTGCGCAGGGGCCATGCTAATCTTCTCTGAAATGTAAAGCAATTTTCAGCAGTATATAAAGTGCCTGTATTTTCATATTTTGGCCGATGTGGGATATATTGACTACAGCATCTTATCACGTTATCAACTAGTTCACTACTTTTGGACTTGTTTCACTCTTCTATATGTTAAACTGCTTGAATATATACCAGTGTGTAACATATATGTTATTAGTTGAAATATCTATGATTTGCAATCCAATGAAACTTTTATGGAGCTCATTTGACTTGAACTGATATTGAGTTCCAGTTAGAGCTAAACAACCTCGCTATATATAGTATTATTGTAAAATATATTCTTGATAAACTTGAATGAACTGGTTTAAATCTATATACGGTGAAGTTCTGTTCAAATTTTTACGTACATTTGAAATGGGTTCTCATGACATATATATAAGGTTTCTGTACATCTTAAACGTTTGTTATCAGATTTGGTTCAGATATTCCTGTTTTCAGCTCAACCCGATTTTGAATATCTTCAAATCAAGCTCATGCCCAGTTCGGCTAAATTGCAACCATATTGGCCCTAAATTGCCCCAAAAGGGACAATTACTGGTCCTTTGCTCCCACATATAAAGTAGAGGTGTCAATTTTTTACGCAATTATATACAAATGGGTGAATTTGGGTTATATATCTGTAATGACCAAATGGGCTATGCTAAAAGATGTAGCTATAGAATGAATTCAGGAAACACATTAAATGGTCAAACAGTTTAAAGCGACTGTACACAAACATATAAAAGCTTCTAAGTGGCTTTATAAAAGCTTCTAAGTCTCTTTATATCAGAACTCATCCTGGTTAGGGTAACATGAGGCCACTTATGGCTTTTTGTTAGGTTGTCGAGGTCATAAGCCAATGAGTGTGTTAAACTCATCAAAAGTACAAAGTGTACAAAAACTTTGCAATTTAACTAATACCATAAGTACAATGTATATGAGATATTAATTGCAAGATGCTCAAGTGAAAGAGCAACTAAGATCATTGATTGACCAACTCGTATTCGACTTTCAAACACAATCACATACCTATTTAAAGTTGCAACTGCACAGCACACTCCTGTATGCAACTAGCATTAGTGCAACTGCACCTAGCCCTGACCCATCTGTGTTTGATACAAACCCTGCCCAGTTTGTTAAAATGGACCGCAAAGTGAATTAGCACTTATTCCCTGCCAATTCGATTCTTTGCAATCATTTTAGTAAATTTGCATACCATATTAATTATTAGTTGAACAAAACATTTTAGTGAATTTGCATAACATTGGAAAGAAGTGATCGGCACTTATGCAACCTGTATCTGTAAGAGACCAAAAACAGCTCCAGTAGTGATGTCTATGCATTTTGGATTGTCAAGTGTCATGATGTGCACGACCAAAACATACCCTTGGACCATACTGCAAAATCAAAGTACTTCGATACAAAAGGGTTCATGCGATGAAGAAAATGGTCGTGAAAAATAAATGGTGAAACAGGTTCGGGTGAAAGATAAGGTTTCCGAGGATGAGGAAGGATTGAGAAAAAAATTTGGACCATTTCTCGATTTGTGCGTGTCATCCTTGCGCAGGGGCCATGCTAATCTTCTCTGTATCGTTCCAATTTTATCGGATGTCCCCGAAGGGACGAATGTAAACCAATTTTCAGCAGTATATAAAGTTCCTATATTTTCATGTTTTGGCCGATGTGGGATAAGTTGACAACAGTATTTTGGAGTTGTTTCTCTTCTTTATATTCTTACTGTATGTTGAACAGCTTAACTATATAAGATTGTATACCATATAAATTATTAGCTGAAATACTTAAGATTTGCAATCATGTAAAACTTTATCAAGCAACTAGGCTCATTCAACTTTATCTTTTATCGAGTTCAAATTTGAGCTAAACAACCTCGGTTGATATATATATAATGTGCCAAGATCAACTAAAGCTTGTAAGAGTTCGACTAAAATTTTCATCGAGCTTTTCGATGCTCGTGTAATAAGTATTTGCATTTCTATATATGAATTGACATATACTTATTATCGTAATATTCTATTCTTGATAAAGTTATATCAACTGGTTTTTAACTTATGGTGAGGTTTTTTTATAGCTTTCATGTAATTGCTAAAACATATTGAATGCGCCCCATTTTAAGTGCAAAGCATACAGACAACTAAAGTAAGAAACTGAAGTTCAAAGCCTACTGAATTCAGCTTTGAAAGACTAATGTATGTAACAAGTTTTGTCGAATCCAACTATATCCTATTTTTTTATTTCAAGTTTTATGCAAGCATTAATGCAACTGCACTTATCCCCGAACATCCGTCTTTGATACGAACCCTGCCCAATCTGTTATGATGGACCAGCAAAGAGAACTAGCATTCCCTCCCAGTCCATTTTTTGCAATCATTTTGATAAATATATTAATGTAACACTAGATTTTATGTCATATCTTACACATTTTGTATTTATAAAAGTATTAGGCCAAAACGGAAGTTACGAAATGAATAAATCTAAGTAGACCTCTTTTGACAGACAACAAGAATTTACAGATTTTGACGCCAACTCATTCAAGCCTAGACCAATTTATACGACCAACTCATTTTGTCTATATGTAATGTTCACGAGGAGTTGGTGGAGAGGACAAATCAATCTAACCGGACCTCTTTTGACAGAACCACAAGAATTTACAGATTTTAGCGCCAACTCATTCAAGCCTAGACCAATCTATACGGCCAACTCATTTTGTCTGCTTGTAATTTTTACGCGGAGTTAGTAGATAGGACGTACTTCAGAGCCTGTTGACCAAGGAGTAGAAATACAAGACCCTGAAGATGCTGACATAGAACCTCAGTTTAAGATTAAAAGAGGTGTTACTTATCCAAAACATGACCCAACAATCCCTTTGAATGAAATGAAACCTGTATTAGGAATGAGGTTTGACCACCCTCAGCAGTTGAAACTACCATTAGTTAACTATGGTGTGGCAAATGGCTATCAACTCTGGTATATGAGGAATGATTGGAGGTATATGTTAGTGTATTGTGGTAGGAGTGTTGTGGCCGGGAGATATGCAGGCAGGTATAAAACATGTGAATGTCCGGATTCGAACTCGTGACCACGGATTGCACACATTAGCGAATGAGAATTAAAGTTAATAATTAATGTTTATGTTTACGATTAATTATTACACATTAAGTCCGGTTAACGATCATTAAGTATTTAACGGGAAAATGACTAACGACCGTTAAATGAAAAGAGAAGGACTAGTAATGGAAAAACTTGAAAGAAAAAGTTATGGGTTTTCTTGTGGGCTTGTCTCATGGCCGGCCATAAGAGGTTATCCCAACCCAATCCCTAACTTGTTCCCAAAGGTATCCATCTACTATATAAACAAGGCTAGGTTCTAGGGTTTCACACACTTTATGCATTGAATTAACCCTAGATCTCTCATCTCCTCTCTTTAGTCATTATTCGGCCGAACACCCCTTGTAAGGGAGTTTGGTTTCGTTTTTCTTAAACGAGGACTTGTGTTAGATCTAGCAATCGCTTGATTCGTTGGTTAATTCGTGTGTACAAGAACGTGGTAGTAAGACACTATTCTTACACTATATTGGTTTGAGTTGTAGAACGGTAAGTGACAACTCTTCAAACCACTTTTTGTTTTGCTCAAAGGATCGACATTCGCAAGAGGTACGCTACGCATACTTTCGCTAATTAATTTATTTGTTATGATCTTTAAGTCTTCCTCTCTGTACTCTTGATGTCTTTATGTTTTATTGTATTTTATATATCATAAACTCAACAAAGGCATCACGAGCCTTGTATAACAAGTAATTAATTATCAAACACATAAATAAAATAAACATGTTGTGTTATTATTTGTATGCGAGATCTAGGGTTTGCAAAACCTAAACCCTAATTTTTAGGGGGGCGTTTTATGGTGCCCTAATTAGGTTTTGTAAACTAAAGTTTTAATTGGATTAGAAACCCTAAGATGCATGCAACTTTATGTGTATATGCGTAACTCGCTTAATTGCATTAATTGTTAAGTGTAATTTTATGTCCATGATAATTATCTGCATGTTTTATCATGGATCCGCTTATTGTATGTTCTACTTGTTTAAGTGATATACACTAATTTATGATAGATCTAAAATTGGGAAGACCTCAATCATTATTAATTTAATCAATTATGTGCTATGTGGTATATATTTAATTTTGACTTACGCAATCGATGAATCGATGCATGTGGCTCACCTTGTACATAGGTGAAAACGGTGAAAGTCTTAATTAAATATATGCATATTGATGATCTAGAATTGGTTATTAATAGGATTTATCAAAACGCTTTGCATGTGGCTATTTGATATGCATGACTTTTTTTTGTTATGCATTCATTGTTTATTTGTTTATTTTACAAATACTTGCTTGTTTGTTATGTGTAACAAGGGTATTTTACAAGAAAAATAAACCGACCTAAACAATGGTGAAACATGTATTTTAAGAATAGTAATCATAATCGCTTAATTGATTGATGACTTTGGTACAAATGACCGAACGGCTCACCCATGAGAATGAACTATAAAGGGTTATTAAAAGAAGTGCGCACAATACACCGAAAGGATGTCTAAGGTTGTGCTTTAGCTGCACCGGTCCTCTCGCCTCTCAGAAGTTCGAATGGAGCTACTTAGTAAGCCATTAAATGTGCAAGCTCATCTTAAGGGCGAATTAGTGTTAATTCCATGCGCCACTTCGGTGGTAATTATCCAAACACTAAGTGTTTACACTTATGCAAAAGTACGGTATAATGGATGATAATTAACACTAAATTCCTTGATTGGTGAAACCAATACCTCAATTAAAGTTTGATGATGAAAACTTAAACATTAAAACAAGATATAAATGTTTTAATAAAACCTATGTTACGAAGATGAATGCATGACATCTTTGTACATATTTGATTTAACATCAAAATTATTACCCTTTAATTTAAGTTATATGCCATCCAACGAAACGGAAACACCTAAGATTACTTTCTATTTGCGTGAGAACGTGACTTAGATCTTAATCAAAGGGTAAAATGTCCACGTGTCGTGAGAACGGGCATGGACGATTTTGCGCGCTTAAGTTGGACAACTTAATTGAGTTAGGCGGTGAAACGGCAACTCAAGGCATAAGATGGGATAAAACATGTTTACATGGCGATTGAAATTGGCTATATGTAAATCCCATAAATCTAGGAATTGCAATTGATATTGGCAATTGAGCAAAAGCTCTACCATTTGTATAAGGTTCATTACTAATGATCAACTCGATGTGATGAGATTATGACAATTTGGATCCTAGTTTTCAATAATAATTAATTGGTTATATGAATATGAACCTTGGGTATTTAATTGTTTATTGAAAAGGAAAATTATCAAAATACTAATTATGGTTTTTGAACTTTTTCGTAGATGGCTCATCAACCCGAAAACACTATGAGCTTAATGAGTGCCGCTTTCAAAGATATGATTGGAAGGACAAGTCGACCGCCCTAATTTCAATGATTGGCATCGCTCACTTAGGATCATCCTTCGTGTTGCCAAAAGGTTGAAATTTTGACTACACCTTCGCTCGATGCTCCTCCCAACACGGCAACCGCTTCTTGAACAAGAGGCATATCGTGTTGAATATGAGAAGCACAATGATGTGGCGTGTCTTATGCTTTCGGGATGTCCGCTCAATTGCAAAACAATTTGAGCACTATCCGCCTATGAGCATGTTAGATGAACTCAAACGTATGTTTGAGAAGCCACCAAGAATGAACCGTATGAACTAATTGAAAAGGTTCACACCGCAGCGTGAGGTTGGCAACTGTTTCGACCACGCCCCGAGATGAAACATCACTTGGACCAATTGAGAAGCTCGGACCGTGGTTACTCGAATGATGTATGTGTCGGCCTCATCAATCACTCCTTAATCAGAACGATTTGGTGATTTTGTCCGAAATTTTAACATGCATTGCACGGGAAGACAAAGGAATGAGTTACATGCAATGCTTGTAGACTACGAGAAGAGATTGCCAAAGAAGGCTCCTACACCGCTGTGCTCGCAATACAGGTGGTAGGGTGAATAAGCCTAAGCCGCAAGCGTATAAGAAAGGGAAAGGAAAAGGAAAGGGAAACAAGTTGTCATCCCACCACCTCCTAAGAAGAACCTTGAAAGAAAAGGAGAATCCTAAGAAGGATTTATCTTGCCACCATCGCAACTCACCGGTCACCGGAAGCGAAACTGCCCGCTTTATCTCGAATGAGTGCCTTCGTAATAAAAATAAGATGGTGCCTAGCTCATCGTATTTTTATGTTTGAATTATTTTCTTTTCCTCATAGCAAAATTCTCGGATATATGATACAGTGATGTGGTACTCACATCCGTAATACATCGCAGGACTTAGAGGGCAAAGAAGTCGACCGTGGGAGAGATACTTGTACGTTGGAAATGGAAAGCGTGCAAATTGTCGGGCCATAGGGACTTTTGATTTAGTGTTGCCTTCGGCTTAATTTTAGAACTAAATAATTGTCATTATGCACCTCCATTGTTAGGGGTGTCATTTCGCTTTTTTTAAAAGATATTGGTTTTGTGCACACTTTTACCGCTTATGGAATTTCGCTTTAAATAATGTTTTTACTTTAATGCAATTCCTATGCTTGGTGTGTTTGAAATTGATATGGATGGTTGTATATCCAATGAAAATAATTCGTTGTATAGATTAGCAATAAGAAGAGCAAGTCGAACTCGTGACTCTTCTTATCTTTGGCATTGTCGCCTTGCCCATATTGGCAAGAAACGCATGGAAAAGCCGCAACACGATGGGCTTTACAAACGGTCAATGATGAATCATTTGACAAATGCGAGTCTTGCATAGCTGGAAGATGACAAGGAAACCTTTTCACCACAAGTGGAAAGGGCTTCGATCTACTTGGATTGATACACACCGATGTGTGTGGTCCACTTAGACATGTGTCAAAACGCGGTGCTTCTACTTTAACCTTTACGGATGATTTCATCGTTATGGTTATGTTTATTTACTTAAACATAAACATGAAGTCTTTGAAACATTTAAGGTTTTCAAAAGTGAAGTAGAATTACAACTCGTAAGAAGATTAAAGCTCTTCGATCCGATAGAGGTGGTGAGTATATAAGTCAAGAGTTCAAAGATTACTTAGTGAGTGTGGAATTATCCAAGAACTCACATCTCCTTATACTCCACAACAAAATGGTGTATCTGAAAGGAGAAATCGTACCTTACTTGACATGGTACGATCAATGTTTGAACTTACGACTCTTCCTTTTACTTTTGGGATTATGCCATTGAAACCGCTATTCGCATTTTGAATATGGTTCCAACAAAGAAGGTTGTTAAAACTCCATATGAAATATGGACAGAAAAGCTCCCAACTTTTCTTACTTAAAGGTCCGGGATGTGAAGCGCTTGTTAAACGTGACACACCGATAAGCTCCAAGCCGATCTGTTAAGTGTATCTTTGTAGGATACCCTAAGGAAACTATGGGTTACTACTTTACTACCCAAATGAGAACAAAGTCTTCGTGGCTAGGTATGGAGATTTCCTTGAAAGGAATCTCATATCTCAAGAACTCAGGGAGAGTATATGATCCGAATATGATCAAGAAGATACAACACCTTCGAAAATACTAGCCAACTTCAAGAAGAACCCGAAAGCTTAGGTGCTCCTCCCGAAGTTGTTCCCATTCGTAGGTCCGAAAGGACTATACGCACCGACCGCCTATGTCTTAACGTAGAGGTGGAGGAAAATATAGTTGGGGATCTTAATGAACCCGCCAACTATAAGGTCGCCATGGTCGATCCCGAAAAGGATAAATGGCAGATTGCTAGAATGGGGAAATGCAATCCATGAAAGATAATGATGTCTGGATTGAAGTTGACCTTCCTCCCAATGCTAAAGTCGTTGGAAGTAAGTGGATCTTCAAGAAGAAAACTGACATGGATGGCAATGTACACACCTACAAGGCTCGTCTAGTGGCTAAAGGTTTTACTCAAACCTATGGCATTGACTACGAGGAGACATTCTCTCCTGTAGCGGACATAAGAGCTATTAGGATTCTCATAGCTATAGCTGCACACTATGACTATGAGATTTGGCAAATGGATGTCAAAACCGCTCGAATGGCCGCCAGATGAAGACATCTATATGGCACAACCGAGGGTTTGTGAATCCATTATTTCCTAACCGTATGCAAGCTTAAGAGGTCCATTTATGGACCAAGCAAGCATCAAGGCAATGGAATAAAAGATTCGATGGAGAAATCAAAGGTTTTGGATTTACTCGTAATCTTGATGAGCCATGTGTATATCACAAAGCTAGTGGAGTCGTGTTACTTTCCTTGTTCTATATGTCGATGACATATTAATCATAGGAAATCATATACCAAGTCCGAATGAGGTGAAAGCCTATCTTGGTAAATGTTTTTCGATGAAAGACTTAGGGAAGCA
Source organism: Chrysanthemum lavandulifolium (assembly GCA_022545495.1). Lineage (NCBI taxonomy): Eukaryota > Viridiplantae > Streptophyta > Magnoliopsida > Asterales > Asteraceae > Chrysanthemum > Chrysanthemum lavandulifolium. Next base: position 234,775,269 of record CM040242.1, on the reverse strand, counting down.
AGATATATACTCGGAATCAAGATCTACAGGATAGATCAAGGCGGCTAATTGGTTTAAGCCAAAGTGCTTACATTGACAAAATATTGAAGAGATTCAATATGCAAAATTCCAAGAAGGATTTTTGCCAATGCAAGTAAATCATGGTTTGAGCAGCCAAGGTCGTGCTTCAACACCGCAGAGGTGGCGCGATGAAGAAAGTTCCTTATGCTTCTACCGTAGGATCTATCATGTACGCGGTGCGATGCACAAGGCCCGATGTGGCATTTGCTCAAAACTTGACTACCGGTATCAATGTAATCCGGTGAAATTCATCGATCATTGTTAAACATATTCTCAAGTACCTTAGGGCTACAAGAGATATGTTCATAGTGTATGGGAAATCCGTAGTAGAACTGTCTGTTATGTGTTATCGCGATGCATCCCGGAAGTGTGACAAAGATGATACGAAGTCTCAAACGGGTTACATATTTGTCATCAATGGAGGTGCTGGATTGGAAGAGTAAGAAATGACAACACTTGCAATGTCTCGCTATGTAAAGTGAGTACATAGCGGCCCTGTCGCCATGGAAGCTGCTTGATAAGGAAATTTGTTTCGGGCTTGGTGTTATGCCACGATTGAAAATCCTATTAAAGTATATTGTGACAATTCAACAGAATTACTTTTGCCCATGAACCCGAGTCATGAAGGGCACCAGACACTATCCTAGACAATATCACTATGTTCGAGAGCAAGTCGAGATAGGTGAAATTGAGTTGCTCAAAGTTCACACAGATGATAACCTAGCGATCCGTTAACTAAGGCCTTACTCGTGAAAAACTTAATCATTTGTCCGATAAGTTTGGACTTCGCTTAGCTAGTAGTTTCATGCCCATCCGTGACTAAGTATTTTAGATAAAAGGATATTGTAAACATTATTATTGAAATGAAATAAAGTATTTTGTTATGTTTATTATTCATTTATTATGATGTTGTCCTATATTTGCATGTTTAAATCCTTGAATAACTTAAGTTATTCTAAATAGTCCGTTGTCAATCAATAACATGGGAATGATATTGAATTAAGACAAATCGAGTATTAGTTAGAATATACTTGAAAGTATATTGATGCGTAGCATGACTAATTTCGATGATATTCAATGTATCGAGTATAGGACTTATCCCACCCGCATGATAATACTTTATGGATCTTTGTCATTAAGTATATCATGGATATTTATCCTCCGACTTGAGATACAAGAGATATGTCATGGATGTAGTGCATTTTGTGAAGCAATCTAACGCTATACGAATCGGTAGTTATAAGGGTTGTTTTCGTAAGTGTTGCAAATTTATGAATCTCGCTTGTAGTCAAATGGGATTTGTTTCCTTCAAATTTATTTTGAAGTATAATACTACCGGGCCCCTCGTAGGGTTGTTAAGATGTTTGCATGGCCATGCCCAAGGTCTTCGGAATATGTTCGTAAGAATTGGTAATCTTAATCAATCACATAAAGCGAGAAATGTAATAGTTAATTAAGAAATGAGTGAGATCCATATTCTTATTAACATGGTATTAGAAACAAAGGATGAATATGATGATGAATCATCAAACTTGGTTTTCTCCGAAAACCATACACGAGTTGTACCGGGGCATTGGCGTGTTGCTAGACGCTAACCAATGTTATTTCACGCTTTGTAAACATATCCAAGTGGAGTCATTGGAAATGTATATATTTACAAACATGTGAATGTCCGGATTCGAACTCGTGACCACGGATTGCACACATTAGCGAATGAGAATTAAAGTTAATAATTAATGTTTATGTTTACGATTAATTATTGCACATTAAGTCCGTTAACGATCGTTAAGTATTTAACGGAAAATGACTAACGACCGTTAAATGAAAAGAGAAGGACTAGTAATGGAAAATCTTGAAAGAAAAAGTTATGGGTTTTCTTGTGGGCTTGTCTCATGGCCGCCATAAGGGTTATCCCAACCCAATCCCTAACTTGTTCCCAAAGGTATCCATCTACTATATAAACAAGGCTAGGTTCTAGGTTTTCACACTTTGTGCATTGAATTAACCCTAGATCTCTCTCTCTCTCTAGTCATTATTTCCCGAACACCCCTTGTAAGGGAGTTTGGTTTCGCGAACACCCCTTTCGTTGTAAGGGAGTTTGGTTTCGCTTTGGTCTTAAACGAGGACTTGTGTTAGATCTAACAATCGCTGATTCGTTGGTTAATTCTTTATGTTTTATTGTACAAGAACGTGGCATAGTAAGACATTATTCTTACACCATATTGGTTTGAGTTGTAGAACGGGTTTGCAAAACCTGACAACTCTTCAAACCACTTCTTTGTTTTGCTCAAAGGATTTGACATTCGCAAGAGGTACGTAACTACGCATACTTTCGCTAATTAATTTATTTGTTTTGATCTTTAAGTCTTCCTCAATCATGTGGCTACTCTTGATGTCTTTATGTTTTATTGTATTTTATATATCATAAACTCAATTTGTTTATTTTACAAACTTCTTATTGTGAAGGTTGAAAATACCGATAATTGGTGCTGGTTCTTGTCACTCTTACAAGATGATCTTAATCTTCAACAAGGCACTGGATTTGTTATCATATCATATGCACACAAAGTAAGTTTGTTAATTTAAAGTGTTTGCTGGCAATTCATACCAATTATGTTTGTTACTAATGTTATGGTTTATACACAGGGCTTAGTAGATGTCGTTAATGATTGGCTACCTCATGCAGAGCATAGGAAATGCACTAGACATTGTTGGGGGTTAGTTCCCAGAACAGGGTGGAGATAATCAATAGCAAACAATACCAATACAGGTTACCGAATATCATTTAGAATCGTGTTATCACTTTCCAAAGTAAACTATTCGACCCTAATGCCCGGGTATCACGAATATCTACTGGGATAAGACTAAATGTGTGTTATTGATTTAGGCACAAATCAATAACCCTTTGCTTACAAGTGTTTTTTGTTTTCTCGTGTCTTTTCATGCATAATCGATTTCCTATTTATAGAAATTACTCCACTAGTCAAATGGAATTATGAGGATTAATCGCCCATTAATCGCCTCATAATTATCCCCATTATAGTTAATAGTGGTTACATGACCAATTAAACGTGGTCATTATGCGCTTGTAATCGCCACTTGAATAGGTCAATGCTCACAAGTCATGGAGTCCCAAACCTTGGATCTAGAACACTTAGCTTGTAAATGAGTAGTTGCCTTGGATGGTTCCAAACAAGAAAGAGAAACTTTGTATGATACACACAAGTAGGGTGTTAGAGGGTTGACCCGGCCGGTTCGGGTCAACTCTGCCCAGTCAACTCGGGTCAAGCTATAAAATATACCCAACCCGACCTTGTTTAAAACTCGGTCAACTCGCAGTCAATTCGGTTCGGGTCAACTCGGTCGGTCAATCGGTCGGGTCAATTCGGGTTCGGGGTCAACCCGAGTATTTTACATTGTAAAAGTGTTGTTGAATCGGGTTAGTCGGGTTCGGTCGGGTTCGGTCGGGTCAAGGCTAAAAATATACCCGAACCCGACCTTGTTTAGAACTCGGTCAATTCGGGTTGACCCGATTGACCCGAATATATTTTTTGACCGATTGACCCGACCCGAATCGCTTCGGTCGGGTTCGGCCTGTCACCAATGACACCCCTACACACAAGTATGCGGAATCTACTGAATGCACTTAGAAGATTAAAGTAAACAAGTAAACATGTATGTAACACCAATGCTTCAATATTATTAATCAATAATACGAGTACTCTTCCTAGTACTAGGGTTTACAACCTCAAGCTTTGCTTAGAACGGCTAAGGTAAGGAAATGCTAGTATGTGTAAGAGATGTATTCTAACCTAGCTAGATCTCCTTTTATACACCAAGGAGTCCTTTACGAGATTACTATGCATTAACGTATCATATCTTCTATAGGGATAGAAGATATGCTATTACAAACGCATACCGACATTCCATACATAGAACAATACTAACTTTTACACTATCAGTACTAACTTCAACACTATCAGTACTAACTAGTTAATACTCTTATATTATCACTATCAGTACAAACTGTCAACACTAAGACTACTAACTGTATTTGTGAATTTCACAACAATCCTCCCCTAAACTTGTGATTGGGTTTCTGAATCACAAGTTTCTTCAGTCTGAGAGGATTCTTCCAAAACCTTATCTATGTCTGCTAGGTCTTCCAGCTTGATCAAAAATCTTTAGCAGCAACTCCTTGGCCATTCTATTGCATTGCCCATTCTCAATCATGCATCCAACATCTGTAGAAGTGTTCCAAGAGCAAGTGGATATGTTCTTTCAACAAACATGTAGATGTCTGTTCCATTGCAAGTAGTCACAAAGTGCAGTCCACATGAATCCAGCAGTGTCCAACTGAGCTCTTCATCACCAGACTGAAACTTCCATTGCTCTCCTGTTGGATCAGGTTCAAAGATGTTCTAAAGTTCATATAGCAGCTCCACATCCTTATCATTATCTGGATTTTTATTCTTGAACCTGTTTTTGACCAGTTCCCATAGCTTAAGCAGATCTTCCCTGTCAATAACTGCAAATAAATCTACCAAGTACAAATATGCACTTGTTCTTACTCCAGCTCTGTGAATCCTCCAATACCTTTTACCTTCTTCAGTGTAGATATCCCAGTTTATGATTGGATACCTAGTGTTGATGGGCTCTGAATACAATGCCTCTTCAGGAGCTTCAATCAACATCATCCTATTGAGCTCTTCTTCAGTTAGTCCACCTTCACCTTGATCAGAGGATTTCAGCCTTTTTGTAGCAGTTGAGGAAGCACCTTCTTCAGCAGGTCTCTTGTAACTTCCTATGGGCTGTGTCCTTCCAACTTCATCATCTGGTTGCATGGGAGTGAAATTAAGAATTCTTCTTTGAACTCTATCAGCAGTTCTGTGGAGAGTCTCCCAAGATAGTTGATTCAGCTTCTTCAGTGTTCTCTTATCTTCACCCTGATGCTTGATGAACTTGACCAGATAAATCTTCTGCTAACATTTGATGTTTCACAGGGAGTCTTGCCATGAGGCTTTACCACCAATACCCTGTTCTGAACATAACAAGGAGTATTAACTGCCTCACCCAAAATGTTGTGGGTAACTTGAATCGCTAACATAGTCCTAGCACCTCTATCAATGTCCTATTTCTTTTCAACAACCCCATTTTGCCGAGGAGTCCTAGCTACATCAGATTCTCTTTTAATACCCTTAAGTTGATGTAAATCATTCATCACTTGGTTTTTAAACTCAGTCCCATTATCACACCTAATGATCTTAACTTTCTTATCAGCAAGGTTTTCTACTGTAGTTATGTATGACTTAAGGATTTCACGGGTCTCATCCTTAGTATTCATGAAGAAAACCCAAGTAAACCTGCTAAAATCATCAGTCACAACCAAACAATATTTCTTATTATTCAAGCTGCAAATAGAGGTAGGCCAAATAGCAGCATATGCAGTGGTTGGGTGATAGAGTTAAAAACCTTGGGCTTACAAGAGGCTCTATGTTGCTTCCCTTTGAGGCATGCAATACAGGTCTGTTTATTTTAAAATATTTTTAAAGGTAAACCTCTTACAAGGTTATTTTTAGCTAAAAGATTGATTACCTTAAAGTTCACATGACCTAGCCTTCTATGCCATAACATAGATCCATCCAAAGAAGCTGTAGCAAATAAACATGTAAGGTTTTCTTTGGGCACTATGTTTTTCATACTCACACTGTACATATTGCTTTTCCTAGGGAACTTAAGTAGTACCCCATCTTCACTAGAAAACTTAAAATTAGGAGATAAAACCAAGCAATCAGTGTCTGTGAACAGAACAAAATTCTTCTTGTCACACATTTGTGACACACTGAACATATTATTTTTTAGTTCTTTCACATAGTACACATCTTCAAAATCCAGATTACCAGTCTTGATTGTGCCTTTACCAAGAATTCTTCCACCTATACTCTCGCTAAAGGAAACATATCCTCCATTCAAATCATTAAAGTCCGAAAGATAGGATAGATTTCAATCATGTGCTCGGAACATCCACCGTTCGAATAGCCAAGATCATCATTGTTGTTGAATGTCCTCGCACATAAAATAAAGGAAATTAGTTCTTTGGGGACCCAAGCCATTATCGACTTGGATCTCGCCTCGTGCATCAATGTAATCATATTTCCCGAGAGTAATCGATGCAATCGTTGGGTTGAGTGGTCTTTCTAACCCAACAAGTCGAGGACTTAACACCATTGCCCTTGATTCCCCAAGAAGACTCACTTTTGAACCAACAGCTTTAGTTTTAGGCTTAAAGGTATTAACTTTGGTCTATCAAGATAAGTCTTGGTTCAACAAGATTAACCTTTTCTTGTAAACCTGATTTGTTCATTATATGACTTAAAGGTTTGTGCTGCCTTTCCATAAAAGGGCCTTGGTGAAGTAGATGGTGAGAATTTTGAAAGGTTCTTTTTGGGTCTTTCACCAAATACTTTGGGTTGTGGTCTAGCAATATTAACTGGCCTTGTAGTATTCAAAGGTTTTATGCCAGTCTTAAGAAGTACTGCTCTTGGGGTCATGATGGTTTGAGGTCTCATAGGGTGTTTGCATTGAGCCTGTAGATGAGAGAAATTTCCACACACAAAGCAAAATTTGTTAAACATGACAAACTGATCCCCTAATTGCTCAGTTTTAAGCTTGTTCCAGTTCCTTTGATTTCCTTTAGGACTGGATGACCTGTTTCTATACATCTCAGCATATTTTACTGTCTTCCTAACAGGTTTTTCATTAGGTTCTACATGTTCAGAAATTGTCTCTTGCTTTGGTTCATTAGACTCTACACCCCTTTCAATGTTTTTATTTTCAAACACATACACCTCAGATAAAGAAGTGTCACTGGCACTTTCAAAGGCTTCATCAACCTTTTCAGCGGTATATAAAGTGTCTATATTTTCATATTTTGGCCGATGTGGGATATATTGACTACAACATCTTATCACGTTATCAACTAGTTCACTACTTTTGGACTTGTTTCACTCTTTTGTATATCAGTTACTGTACGTTAAATTGCTTGAACATATACAAATGTGTAACATATATGTTATTAGTTGAAATATTTAAGATTTGCAATCCACTGTCCAGTGAAACTTTTATCGAGCTCATTCATCTTGAACTTATATTGAGTTCCAGTTTGAGCTAAACAACCTCGCTATATATAATGTGCAAAGGCACATAGTATTATCGTAAAAAATTATTCCTGATAAACTTGTATGAACTGATTTAAAATTTATATATGGTGAAGTTCTGATCTAACTTTTACGTACATTTGAAATAGGCTCTCATCACATATAAACTTTCTGTACATCTTAAAATGTTTGATAATAAGATGTAGTTCATATATTCCTGTTTTAAACTCAACCTGATTTCGAATATCTTCAAGTCAAGCTCAAGCCCAGTTCGGCTAAATTGCAACCTTACTGGCCCTAATGTGCCCCCAAAGGGACAATTACTGGTCCTTTACAAATTGCTCCCATATATAAAAGTAGAGGTGTCAATTTTTTACGCATCATATACAAATGGGTCAATTTGGGTTATATGTCTGTAACCACCAAATGGGCTATGCTAAAAGATTTAGCTATAGAATGAATTCAGGAAACACATTAAATGGTCAAACAGTTTAAAGCTATGTACATAAAAGCTTCTAAGTCGCTTTATATCAGAACTCATCCTGGTTCAGGTAACATGGGGCCACTTAATGCCTTTTGTTAGGATGTCGAGGTCATAAGCCAATGTGTGTGTGTTAAACTCATCAAAAGTACAAAGTGTACAAAAACTTTGCAATTTAACTAATACCATAAGTACAATGTATATGAGATATTAATTGCAAGATGCTCAAGTGAAAGAGCAACTAAGATCATCAATTGACCAACTCGTATTTGACTTTCAAACACAATCACATACCTATTTAAAGTTGCAACTGCACAACACACTCCTGTATGCAACTAGCATTAGTGCAACTGCACCTAGCCCTGACCCATCTGTGTTTGGACCATTTCTCGATTTGTGCAAAGTGAATTAGCACTTATTCCCTGCCAATTGGATTCTTTGCAATCATTTTAGTAAATTTGCATACCATATTAATTATTAGTTGAACAAAACATTTTAGTGAATTTGCATAACATTGGAAAGAAGTGATCGGCACTTATGCAACCTGTATCTGTAAGAGACCAAAAACAGCTCCAGTAGTGATGTCTATGCATTTTGGATTGTCAAGTGTCATGATGTGCACGACCAAAACATACCCTTAGACCATACTGCAAAATCAAAGTACTTCGATACAAAAGGGTTCATGCGATGAAGAAAATGGTCGTGAAAAATAAATGGTGAAACAGGTTCGGGTGAAAGATAAGGTTTCCGAGGATGAGGAAGGATTGAGAAAAAATTTGGACCATTTCGATTTGTGCGTGTCATCCTTGCGCAGGGGCCATGCTAATCTTCTCTGTATCGTTCCAATTTTATCGGATGTCCCGAAGGGACAATGTAAACCAATTTTCAGCAGTATATAAAGTTCCTATATTTTCATGTTTTGGCCGATGTGGATAAGTTGACAACAGTATTTTGGAGTTGTTTCTCTTCTTTATATTCTTACTGTATGTTGAACAGCTTAACTACATAAGATTGTATACCATATAAATTATTAGCTGAAATACTTAAGATTTGCAATCATGTAAAATTTTATCAAGCAACTAGGCTCATTCAACGTTATCTTTATCGAGTTCAAATTTGACCTAAACAGCCTCGGTTGATATATATAATGTGCCAAGATCAACTAAAGCTTGTAAGAGTTCGACTAAAATTTTCATCGAGCTTTTCGATGCTCGTGTATTAAGTATTTGCATTTCTATATATGAATTGACATATACTTATTATCGTAAAATTCTATTCTTGATAAAGTTATATGAACTGGTTTTTAACTTATGGTGAGGTTTTTTTTATAGCTTTCATGTAATTGCTAAAACATATGGTGAGGTTTTTTTAAGTGCAAAGCATACAGACAACTAAAGTAAGAAACTGAAGTTCAAAGCCTACTGAATTCAGCTTTGAAAGACTAATGTATGTAACAAGTTTTGTCGAATCCAACTATATCCTAGTTTTTTATTTCAGGTTTTATGCAAGCATTAATGCAACTGCACTTATCCCCGAACATCCGTCTTTGATACGAACCCTGCCCAATCTGTTATGATGGACCAGCAAAGAGAACTAGCATTCCCTCCCAGTCCATTTTTTGCAATCATTTTGATAAATATATTAATGTAACACTAGATTTTATGTCATATCTTACACATTTTGTATTTATAAAAGTATTAGGCCAAAACGGAAGTTACGAAATGAATAAATCTAAGTAGACCTCTTTTGACAGACAACAAGAATTTACAGATTTTGATGCCAACTCATTCAAGCCTAGACCAACTTATACGACCAACTCATGTTGTCTATATGATTTCGTGACTTATTCTTCCATTTGCAATATATGCGATTGTGTTGTATAATAGAAATGGCTAAACATTGCCATAGCCCGTGAGCTATTCGAATAATGCATTTACACGATAATACTAGTAACCCAGTACAATAATATAACACACATTTTCAACCTTGGTCTAATGAGGTGACTCTTACAGAAGATGGAGCTATTTTTTTTTATTAATTTTATTTTTTTTTTTAAAAGAAGGTTTTGTATCTTCCCAATTTGCTTATTACCGCATTTTGTACAGAATATGCAAGCTTTAAACCCTATTTACTGAAATGTTTAATTTCTTTTTGACATTTTTTTTATTTTGAGTAATTATGGTTTTTGATCTCTTAACCGACTAATATATGATGAGGTTTAACCGTGCCATAGTTTTAAGCAACTTATAAATACTTATTGATAGGGAGAAGTATATAAGAGGGATAAATAAGCAAATTGTTATATAAAAACATCTGAATATTTGAAGTTGTTCTAATTATAAGTATTTGATTAGCTCTTGATGGGTATGAGTTTGGAAGTAACTCGACTAAATGATTTCGTGCTGATTCTCCATTTGCAATATATGCGATTGTGTTGTATAATAGAAATGGCTAAACATTGTTCTTGACTCTCGTCATGTTTTCACACTTTGTTTATTCGCATTGGCGATGTAGTTTAGTTTAATTAAAACATGTTTAAAGTTATGCTGTATTGCAACTTATTTTGATTGACATAGTACAACATAATCTTCGTTCTGCATCGAGCAGTATTTCATCTATATATTTCCTGTTCTTTGTTCTTCTACCTCAAGAAGCTTGTATATATCATGTCGCCTATGATTTTGTAATGGGATACACTGCCTGGATCATATGAAACGTTATCAGATAACATTTAAGTTTTATGTAAACTACAGTAAAAGGGTATGTATGCAGACTACCTTTGATGATTTATTGCGGAAAGATCAATCTCAGCAATCAGTACCCCTTCCTCGTGTTCTAGTTTTCCAACAACCGCACCATCCTGGAAAAATAGGCAATAAAATGATAAGAACCAAGGGATTACTATTGTACGCGCAATGACAAGATGGATGGGGTGTGTAACAGGTCAATATAGGTTGGGTCAAGCTGGGTTCAAACTGAGATATTTTTGGAAATTGAAACCTCTGCATATAGTAAAAAGGCCTCTAATCTCATATTGCTCAAATGGATACTAGAAAACGAGTGTTTAAAGTTAAACGCATATTACCGGAGCAACTAGAGTAGAATGGCCCCATATCTTGTAGCAACCACAGGAGTTTCGCGAGGGTGAGCAAGTTGCTATATAGATCTTCGAGCAAACGTGAAAATAACACAGCTTAGTATTCCTTTACGTGCAGATAATATGTGTCTAGAGGGTGTGATTACCTGGTTATCAACTGCCCTGAAATATTAAAAGAAACGATAAACCATTACAAATCATCTTTTTTACCACATTGCAGTATTGCACCAATGCTCGTTTTTTGCAAGGCAGCCCGGTTTTTTGGGGCTAAATCAAGTGTAAGGTGATTTGCTATAATGTACTTGCCTTGCTTGTTGTTCGAGCTCCCAAAGCATTGATCCTGTGGTTATATTAAATGCACCCGGGTAGCATATCAACTTAACACCTGAAGTTGATATCAAATGATCAAAAAACAAGTATTGCGTCAAATTAGAAATGGAGTTTGAGTGAATAAAGAATGCGCGCCTCTTCCTTGGTACAACATTGCCAGCTCAGGAAACCGAATGTCATGACAAATTCCAATCCCAATGCGACACACATCTGTTACATTCATAATATCACACAATATTAACTTAAAATTATGTTATTTTTTTGTTCTAGTAAACCATACCTGTGTCTACAACTGTCGGTTTATTTCCTGCTGCAAAAGAATCCGATTCTTTGAAACATAGCTCTCCCGGGGCAGTATTTACAATGTCAAAAAGATGAAGCTGCAAATAACAATTCACCTTTTATATAAACTCGGTGATTTTTACGTAATAAACTCATCACTGAAGCTTTTACCTTCCTATGCTTTCCTAGTAACTTCCCGTTTGGGCCAAACACACAACAAGTATTGTATAAACGATTACCATCGAGTTCAGGTACTGATCCACCTACTATTGTGATGCTGTGGCAAGAAGCAAGTTCTGATAACATGAAAATGACGGGAGCCATGTTTATCCTTGAAATCTTCAGCAAATTCTCTGAAGTAATCGCCGAGTAAGGGCAATTCCACATTTCCTAATCATAAAAGTAACGACACTTACAGTTCACACTTTCGCTTAGATCAATATTTACTTAGAGAATGAAAGAGATCAAGCGGGTTGGTTTATTTAACTCACTGGTAAAACAACAAGAGCTGCACCTTGTTTGGCTGCAAATTCAATGGATTTGCGAGCAGATGCCAGGTTCGCTTTTCTTTTCTGGACTTACCGTTAACTGGCATAGACCGATCTTGAATTTTTTCTTGAAAATACCACCAAAATTCAAGATCATTGTAAAACATAACATAATCAATAATTTAATGCAGTTCTACCAGAAATTGCTTGCTTTTTTTCACTTCCTTCACATACAAGTGATTCATTTGCAAAAGATATGTGTCGGTTAAGACTAGTTACACAAGAAAATGAAAAGGGTTTATCATTAACCATATTATAACTATAAAGGGTGTTTAGAATTGCATATTTCAGCTTGTACTAACATACAGCTTATAAGAACTTTATAATAAGCACCTACCTAGTACCTACCCATGTCCTTACTTAAATTGCTTATTTTATAAGAACATAAGTAAAAAACGCAGGCACTTAAACTAAGCAATCCCAAACACACTCAAGTATAAAATTTATGCAATAAAGTTATAAAGAACTCAGAGACTTGTTGACAACTTACTGTCTGAGCGATATTGGCACCCCATGAGCTTTTTGAGGGAGATAAAGAAGACATTTATGGGCACTGTTGATCTTAAAAACTTATGTTATTTTCTGGCTTTTTATCAAAGTTTTTTTTATGTCCTTTTAAGTCTTCAGTTATCTATTTGGAAAAAAAGGTGATGTAACTTCCATTTCCATTGAACACAACTAGGTAATGTGACTCCCATCCTAATGATAGTCTTAATAATTTGACTGTAACATGCTTTTCATATGACATGATGGTCATTCTAGCCGTAATATCTAGCATGCGGCCTAGACTACAGTTTTCCAGGTCCATCATGGAGCGACACCCACTCGGTTCCATACTTCCATCCCATTATAGAATTCACAAACATTGATCCGACAAGCCGATCCCACCAACCCATTTTGACCCAAACTCTAAATTTGACCCATTTTAACTTGTCAGTACATCTAACTTCACCAAATGATACCCCATTCTTGAGTGGCCGACTTATTTTTGTTTTTGTCTTCATTTATGATTTTCCCTCCATTGTTTTCGTCTTACCCCATCATTGCTTACAAGTCAATTAACTAAGATTACGAATACTGACACAAAGCAAGAATCATTAGTGTCATAAAGATCACAGGTGAAAACTTTATAAAAACAAGAACGACATCCAAATACCAACATAAACTCCAGAACACAGATAGTATGTTTCCTCCATTCTACATCACGACACAGTCATCGAGTAATACATTAGCTATGCTCAATTCAAACAATACAAAAATATTTCATTTAAGCTTCCATGTAGTAAATAAACATCTGGTAACATGAAAATGCTCTCAAAATTCAATATTTTTCATCTGCATAATACCAGCTTCCGATAACTAGAAAAACCTTGAAGATAGCCGCCAACTAGACGTGGCCACTTGACTCTAATTCTTCAAAGGAGCCTTCTTTACTCTATCAGCTATTCGATCGGGGCCAGTTGTATGCGTCTTAAACCGACCTCTTCCTTCACTTTCCTTCTCCTGTTGAGTGCAAAATCATCAAATATATAAATTGTTTCAACCACAATAGCAGTAACAAGTAACTTTTAGAATTGCTATACTTGATATTATATACATGTTAATGATGTTTTGTCTATTCACCGTATTCATTGTAACAAATTATATGTTTTTTCTAGAACTTATTACAATCGAGCACATCTAGTCAGCCAAAATCGGTGGGATATGGAAGATGGTAAATATCAATAGACTACCCAATCGTTGTATGCTAATGAGTCTATAACATTATTTTTTTCCCTGCTGAGACATGAAACCTCAGCAAAGTCATCCCCTTCACCACCCCAATTGGTGTTTGCGTGCATGTGGCAAGGGTGTCGAGTGGGGATCTTTCCGCATTTACTTATGAAAGGGTCAAATAAGTACACAAAATGTAGATAAAAAGGGAAACAGGTCAAATTGGTAAAAAGTCACCCCAAGTAAATTTTCAATGAATAGAACCCAACTTCTTTTTTTTTAATTAGATTATCTATTTTAATAATATAACTTTGCGGATCGTATTTGGCACCATATAAGTCTTAATAAAATTGAACAAAAACTACTTTATGCAAAACCAGTCGTGAACAAACCAATCATACCTTTTTCTTGACGATCTGAACAACATCCTCGTCCTGAAGAACATGACTAAGGCCGCAATGCTGGGGGGAATGCCTTGCACTTGAGCCCCATACCAACACATATTTGACTTCCTTCACCAAGCTTCTGTGTATCTGGTTACAGAAGTCCTCTACAGAGCAACCACCTCTATCCTGAAATCGGAAAGAAACAACTATCAATGATAACAAATGCTGTAAAATAATACACTACAAGCAACACACAGTGGCAATTGACATACAGTCGAAAGAACCACAGGGTCACCAAAATCAGGTTGTTGGCCTTGTGGTTTTGTGTAAACCCTGACTAGCCCCATCGCTTCCCACATCTTTGCAAGCAATCTATCCAAATTCAGCTGTCAAAAGAATCAGATTAAAAGTCAGATTTTGGTGCAACTTTCATGCGAAAGGGGATGATAAAGTTAGATTCACACTAATGGCAATTGAAAAGGAACGAACCTTCAAGTTGCAACTAATGACAATTGAGTTCGGTTGCCGTGCCAATTTGTCAACATCGTCAATACCAACAACATCTATCTTGTTGTAGACATATATACACTTCATGTACTTACGATTTCCCTCAATAACATCAATCAGATCATCCACAGTGGCATCCTCGCGAAATAACAACTGCAAAGAAAGAAAATACAGAAATAGGATAACATAATAAATGTGCCTTATGTTATATAAACAGACTATATGCTGAGCTAAGACTTAAGGTTACCTCTGCATTGTGAATCTTGTATTCATGTAGAATTTGGTAGCAAAGCTTTTCATCCACATGAGTTAATTGCACGGTAGTGTTAAAAGAAATACCCCCAGTTTTTTTCTTTTTGAAGTATATCTGCCATTACAGATTCAACAAGTCAAATAAAAATGATGGAGATTAACTATCAGATGCTCATAAGTGGCACAAAAAATGAAAAAAAATAAATAAAATAAGAACGAACGTATCAATGGTCTAAAAGATTACCTGTGGTGGTTTCTTGTTTAAGCGCAAGCCAACAGCTTCCAGCTCCTTTGTCAGTATCTGTCGATGCCCTTCACTCTGAAAATTTTGTTAAAATTCATAAGAGTTAGATTTCAACAAAATGTCTTTGACCTTATTCTTTGCAGTATTATATCACAAGATATTGATTCTTCCATTTTTTTTTTTTCTTTTCTTCCTCTTCACTTCTTCATATATTTCCTTTTCATCAACATTGTAGAGTTCTTAAATGAGAGAAAGAACGATGGAATAATGAGTCACGTAGCACTATGAGTATAGATTTGATAGCATGATGGAATGAAATTAAGTGTCAAAATTCTAAACCCAACCCTTTAGACAGGTAAGGAGGATTTTCTGCTATATAGGTACCAGACCCATTCCCTCAAACTTGAGCCCCTAAAACAAACATACCTAAACAATATCAAACCCCTGCCATCAAACCAAACACCACCTAAATGCATTGGGACAATAGGTAATCACGTCACTTGTATTTCAAAATCAGATATTAAATAAAGTTACCAGATCATAGCTTAACCAACAGAGATGGCTAAACAAAGTTTCATGTCACAGTGAGAGGACTTACTTTTGAAGCATCAAGAACCATCAACACAATGTCCGAAGACTTTGAGACTGCAATAACCTGAGTTGAAAAGAACGATGTACATTAGCAAAGATGGATCTAGTAGACCATGTGACACCTTTATAGAGTAACTTCCAACTATCATTTAAAAGAAAACTTGAACCAAATCTTCGTATTTCAGTTTTTAACTTAATAGTAAATAAGATATAAGAATTCATGCATTCAGTAATAACAACAACAACAACAACACCCTACCCGAGGGTAAAGGGACTGCTTGCAGATCATGCATTCAGTAACTAAAACTAATTACGTTTCACTTTGAATATTTCATAACAAATTATCAGATGCAAACTAGTAATAAAAGTTCTGTATATATAGATAAAAAAGTATTTATTTTTTTAGGTATACAGAAGTTAGACTCTTAACCATAGCCATAAGGGATATATCACTCTTGTTAAGCAAATAAACGGTCTCACCTGCCTACCACGCCCCTTGCCCTCAGAAGCTCCTTCAATGATTCCAGGAAGATCAAGCAATTGAATTTTAGTACCATTGTAGTGAATAATTCCAGGAATACAGGTAAGAGTTGTAAACTCGTATGCTGCAGCTTCTGATTGAGTTCCGGTCAACATGGTTAACAGTGTTGACTTTCCCACACTGTATATAAAAATAATATTAAAACACTATGAATTAATATTCATTGGATTGTTTGCATAGGGATACTAATTTTCTGAAATCATTTCTACATTTTACAATAAGACAACATGATCATGGCCCAGCAACAGACCTGGGAAATCCTATAAGTGCAACACGACCGTGGCCATATTTTGTAACCTCAAAACCCTCTCCAGCTCCACTAGAACCCTGTTAATCATGAAAAATAATTCGAAAGTTTAGCTCTTAATAATCACATTCAACTACGCACATGAAAAGACAGTATAAGAGCAGGATAAAATTGTGAAATCATATCAATCGCTTACTTTGGGTGGCTCAAGTAGCTGTGTCCTTAGCTTCGCTATCTTAGCCTTGAGCTGACCCAAATGATACTCTGCGTTTCAAAAGAGACAAAATTAGCTATTTGCTTGTAAAATTGTCTTAATATAAACATTGATGCAATAGACAGAAATATAGTATACATGACGGAGAAGTTAAAACCCCTTAGAAACTCGAAATGTTTCTAAAGTCAAACAACTTGTATAAGAACGAGGTTTAACTGCTTTTGAAAGTGTTATAACCAAAACGTAGGACCTTATAACAGTACCACTGACTAGTATACAGAAGAACAGAAACTATAAGCAAGCATTTCGTTCATTAACCTGTTGCTTTATTTTTTTGGGTCCGTGCCATCTCGGCTTCGATCTCTTTGATCCTCTCTATGATCCCCATCTTTCTTTATGATACGCTGCAAATATAGAGGAAAAAAAAATGCTTATCAGCAAATAAAGCACGCACTGTTTGAAGCATGTAAGGACCGAACATACCATACACAAGGTTGTGCATGTAAAGAAACATGTACGCTACACGAAACACTAGCACAGCATACTATTTACTAAAATTTCTGAAAAAAGTAGCGGCATGAAAATGACAGTCTGTGTATGGCATCCAATGTATTAAAATGTTTAAGATACGAATACACAAGAAGTAACGCTTGAACTAAGTGACCAATTCATAAAGGATTTGAGTCCTACAAAGTGCGAACGCCATTTATGTTAAACAAAAACACTAGCACAACATACTGTTTACTAAAGTTTCTGAAAAAAGTAGCGGCACGAAAATGACAGTCTGTGTACCGCATCCAATGTATTAAAATGTTTAAGAAACAAATACACGAGAAGTAACGCCTGAACTAACTAATCAATTCATTAACAATCCGAGTCCTACAAAGTGTATGTTACCTAGCTAGCCAAAAGCATCTATATATGAACATGCTACAAGTTACTCCGTACATTTCAGAATTGAAATAAACGATATACACATGGTACAAAACATATAGATATTATTAAAAATTGGATACAACACATATATCTCCGAAAGGTTTAAATTGGCCCCGTGCACGTCCTTGACCGGTCAACTAGACGTTTGGTATTACATTAGATTGGCAACCTTATAGTATTTCGCATTATAGTTTATTCTAAATATCAATTTTATCCGCTTATTACTTATGATAATAATGAGGTCGATAAAATAAGCTACTTATTTCACTCACAAACAAACAGACTTAAAATAAGCAGTTTTAGTAACTACTCCCCCTAAATATTCGGAAACTAATAACTGCATACGTAAACAAATAATCAATTCAATCGTATAAAATGAGAAAGTGAAATCATACACGAGTTGATCTCCCCGGTGAGTTGATACGAGTTGGACACGGTGCCGATGATGATGAATTGATGATGATAGTGGTGGCTGCTTTTTTCACACACTAGTGTGTGTGATCGATTGGGGGATGATGATGATGTGAGCCTGTTGTTGTTAGAATGTTTGAGATTTGTGAATTATTTGGGGAGTCCATTATTTCAATGAGCCCACTCCAGCATTAATTTTGGGCTTACAAATTACAACTATTTGAAGGGTGTTTGAGATTGCTTATTGAAAATTGATTATGCGTTTTGAAAACGGATAATTAGTTACAAAACGTGATTCTGAAATGTGGTGTTTGGATTTGATTACGATGTTTGATATCACAATAATCAGATAATCAATTTTTTTAGTGTTTGGCAAATCAGATTATTTTATACTTCAACATGTTCAATGGCTAAAGGGGTGTTTGATATCTTTTTAATGAGACAATTAAGATAACACCTCCAATTCGGTCAGCGCTTGGAGTGTTTGATAAAAACAAATGGGACCACTGACCGAAGGAGCGGGGACACATTCGTTTACTCTTATATAATATTTCTTCTTGTGTGTATAGAGACATGGT
The DNA here is from genome assembly GCA_022545495.1 of Chrysanthemum lavandulifolium. Taxonomy (NCBI): domain Eukaryota; kingdom Viridiplantae; phylum Streptophyta; class Magnoliopsida; order Asterales; family Asteraceae; genus Chrysanthemum; species Chrysanthemum lavandulifolium. The sequence goes on along the minus strand of CM040242.1, from coordinate 234,756,694 downwards.
GATGAAGGAGCGGGGGCGGAGCCAGAAAATTTTATTCGAGGGGGCACACTTTAATAAATTTTAGAAATTACACTACAAAATTGTTCTTAAAGGAGTCAAATTACGAAATAAGCCAAATATTTTAGAATAGTTACACTACAATTTTTTTTCACTAGGGGGGGCACGTGACCCTTGTGCCCCCTCTTTGTCTCCGCCAATGTGAAAGAGCCATAAGGCCATATTAGTTACATATTTTTGGAGTCATTCCTTTATTCGCATTTTCTTGTAATATTATAGTTTGGAGAATTATTTTAATTGATTAATTATTACAAATTTAAAAAAGAAAAGTAACGATTGCGTTTCACAAATTGAATCTCTATGGATACCAATTTTACATATTATCTAATTTATAAACTTGATCATTGCCTTTCACAATTTGAATCTCCATGAATACCAATTTTACATACTGTTTGATTTATAAACTTGATCATTGTAATAATAAAAAATGATCATATGTCAACTTCAAATCAAACACAAGGTTACAATGGTAATTTTATGTCATTCAGATTGTTATTCAAAACGCTTATCAAACGGCTAATTTTCATTCAGAACCAAGTTCATACATATCACTCTAAATCATTCAGGACGCTAATTGATTCAGTACTAAATCATTTTCTTTTATCAAACAACCTCTAAAATGGACATCGTTATATTCTATATAATTATGTAAAGTTGACGTATAATAAATTAATAATACATCAAAATTTGATATGTTTTACTGTTTTAACTATCCTAATTTTTTGAAACACTTTTTTCTTTTATGTTTTGCAATTTTAATTTTCTGGCAAGTCTTTTAATAAAAGATATTATTTGCAACGGGGCTTTTCAAAGTACTTAAACGTGTAAGCTTATAATTATGTTAGGCTTAGGAAAAGATGGCCTTTAAAGTTATAATTAGGTTTATATATATTTACTTATGTGTTTTAGGTTTTATCAGTTCTTTATGTCTTCCACTCAGCATCTTTCTTTTAACAAAATGACACTTCAAGCAAAACTTGAAATTCAGCAAGTCAACAACGACGACAACATCTCATGCGATCTATTGTAAAGTTTTATATGTTCTTGTTGTGTTTTGTTACATTATAATAAAAATTATTTGCAAGGTAACTCGCATGAATCAAACCCATTTACAAGGGCAACTCTGTAATTTAAGCAGAAAAGAAAAATCGCATTTCCCAACAGCAGGTAGCTAGCTGCTTTTTGCAAACCTGCATTTTGAGAGCTCCAAAACGTAAATAATTGATTCTCAATTTCTTTTTGCTAAACGCTGGAAACTGATTATTTGCGTTTTGTAGACACAATAATCAAATACTAGGGTGCAAAAAGCACTCCAAACACCTTCTAACAGTGGCGGGGGTGTGCAATTCGGGGTTTCACTCACAAAAATCGAAAATCAAAATTGAAGTGAACCGAAAAAAATCAAATCAAAATTGTAACCGAACATTTAGAAAATATATACATATTTTATATATATTTATATAAAAAAATTAAAACTCTTTTATAGTATAAATATAATATTTTTTTAGCTGTATTTTTTTTATTTCAAAAAATATATATAATTAAATAAATAAATAGTTAAAATTAAGTAATTCGGGTTATTCAATTCAGTTTAATCCATTTTGAATTCAGTTCGGTTCAATTTTACTTATTTTGACTGAATCAACCGAATAACCCGATAACCGAACCGATGAACACCCCTACTTATATGGAACTAAAACATTACCGATATGTTGGCAAAATCAATTGCTACCTAAACCAGAGATAGAATTGTAGATGGAGACGAAGTAGAAGATTATGTAATGAGATTATTTTTATTAGCTACATGACATATCGGTAATTTTTTAACTTTAATGACTGGAATTGTTTTAAAATGTGTTTCTACATATTGAAATAAACTAGCAAATCAACTTAACCTGAACACTTTTGATATAAACACATTTATAAATATTTAAAAAAAAAGACAATGGGTAAACCTAACCAGCAGTTTTTAAGTAGACTTGATTGTCTACATTTTTGTCCATAACATCTTATCTTACTACTAGGTAATTCTTGTTAGCACGGCCCAACGTGGTTCATGTTTTGTTTTCAAGCTCTACAACTAACCTACTTGATCTCGATATCGAAGCTAATCCAACATTTAAGGCATTGGATCTCAAAAGACATAATATTGCAAAACAGCCATAAGAGGCTGCAAACTATATTTTACGACATAAAACAGTTTGACACTGTTCAGTACGTCAGCATAAAATGAACTATAACTCATACCTGTTTATGAAAATGATTCTCGCCCAGAGTGTTTACGAAAATGAACTTATCCGTTGGATCTCTTAAAACATAAAATCCCAACGTTACACGTGTATTATACGAGCCAGGGCGTGGCCTGGGCGTGGTACATGCGAGATTGTTTGCGAGCGAGGGCACGGGCGTGGTCACCGGCGCTGGCGTGGCCTCAGGCGTGGCCTCGGCGTGGGCAATGCCCTGGGCGTGGCCATGGGCGTGGGGAGGTTGCAATGGAGAGAGCCAGGGCGGAGCCATGTGTTACACGGTGGGGGGAAAGGCCCCCAATAATGCGTTAGCAGAAGGACTAGACTAGTGAGAAAAATCGTTAAATTTGGTGGTAAAAGTTATAGTGCCCTCGTCGAAAAATATGGAATGCCCTCCATGGAATCATCGTTTGACAGTGGTGAAGAGGAAGGGTAGGTATTTAAATATGTAACATGGGAAACTGGGAAAGTAAACAATATATATTATTATTTTATTGTTAGTGGATTTGTGCTTTCATTTCGTTCGCTTTTTTTGATGTATTGTTTCTGAAAAACTATTTTAATGAGATACCATATGATATATGTATTACTTCGATGTAAATTAAGCAAGCAATCAATATGTTGTTGAGCAAGCAATCAATATATCGTGGGTTTTTAAAAAGAAAAGTGAAAGGTGAATGGTGATGACAATTTGTGATGTGACATATATAGGTCATTTTGGTAAAATGTAAATTTTTTGTCCAATCTTGTAAATGAAGTAATATATTGGTCTGTTTAAGTAATTACCTTTTCTTTTTATATAATAGTAAGATTAGATAAAAAAAAAAAAGCTTATTGCTTCAACGAGAGCCATCTCAGCTCCAAATAGTTTGACACTATTTGCTGACCTTAATACTCCTTTGACCTCATGCTTTTTTTTACACTTGTTTGCACTCTTGTACAACAAAAAAGTCCATCACCCATCAGCCATGTCTTTTTACACTCTGAATCTCTTTCAATATCTTAAATATTTCACATCTTGATTTACTAAAATTTCAAAAGGTTGTTGTAAGTGTTGCACCTTTCTTCTTTGGCCTCATTCAGCCATTTGTATGATCATCAGCTACACCTGTCACCAATCTTCTTAAGTTTATAAGATATGAATTTCGGTCAAGCCATTTTTGTTTAGATTTATAAGTTGGATTGCATTTACATCTTTGTTATGATATCTGTATGTTTCCATTTTGAATTAAGTTGTTGCTTTTAGTTTTCTGTCATTAGGTGGGATTTTGGTGAAAAAAAGATGTCGAAGTACTCTATTTAAGGTAAGTTATGTATACATTTTATGATCTTTCTAACGTGTAAAAATAATAAGAGATTAGTGTTAAAAACTGAAAATGATATAACAAAACATTGTACTTATGCTTCAAAATACGTAATGCATGTGAGATTTTTTTCCAATATTATGATTTATGAAACCTGTAGGTGTTGATATTTAGATTTGTGGCTGCAGTGTATATTTTTCAATTGATTTGGTATAATTTAAATATACCTAATTCATTTTGAAAATATGTTAAATTGTTAAAGTCTTGCAAAATTGCATCTTAAATTTCTAAGCATGTTTTGCACGTTTAGTATAAGTATATATAATTATATGAATTGTAAGTTAATGTTGTAACGACACGATATCTAACATTTAAAATCTATTATTTTGTTCAGGTAGGTATTGCAAAAGGTCAAAGATCCAAGAAAACAAACATATTCAGAGGCATGCAATTGTTTTTACATCCAAAGATATTGCGATCATTAGAAACTATAAAATAGTTGTGTCTCGAAAAATTGATATAGGAGATAAGTAGATTTTCCATAAACAACAAATTAACAAAAGCCAAATCTGACGGTGCTATTGTGACATGTGAGTAAAACCATCGTTCTCAAAAGGCTCGCAGCGCCGAGGCCGCACATGCCACCGCCACGCCACGTCTTCAACGCCGCCTTATAGCACATGTTTTGTAAACTAAATATTTATGAGTTATGATACAAATATATAAATATTTTCATATTTTTAACGCTTTATGTCACGCCTTATAAACGCAAAAGCTTCGCCTTGGCCGCAAAGGCGTGAGGCTTGGTCATGCCGCCATGCCACGCCTCACGCTATTTATAACCTTGGTAAAAACTAAAAAGTTTTCACACCAAAATAACCATCACTAGCTATTAATAGTGACTAGCGGTACGCAAGACAACGGCGATAATAATAGTTATATGTGTTTGCTTACCCGTTTAGTGAATTCGCTTCACAACACTTCGAATGTATATGTGTAGTTGTAAGTGTTTGTTTGTGTTACCAGTAACTTTCCCGTAGCTTTCTCGCGACATCATTATTCCGCGCATAGAAATACCCTCGCGATCTCTTACGCAAAACACTACCCAAAAAATATATGATTTTGACGAATCAAGATTATATTGATTGAAATAAATGAAATAAAGGTTAAAGTTGTAAAAATTTGAATTAAAATAAAATAAACCCATTAAAAATATAAAACTAAAAACTCATAAAATATATCAAAATGGATGTTGAATTAAAGAAAGATAAAATTTTAGAAAATATGGTGAAATTAGATTATAAAAAAATAAGTAGATAAAAGATATTTTAATTTAAAAATAAAGATGAATTTTAGTTGAGAAATATACGCCATTTTATAATTAGGCTCTTTATCTTAATTTTTAGTGGTTAGGAGTTAGGTTTGAAGTTTGTTAGAAGTTAGGCCAAGTTTGTTAAGAGTGTGCGTGTTATCTTCTCCTTATCTTAATTTTTAGTTAGAAAAACTCTTTCCATAATAAGCAAGTAAAAAAATCTGAATTTTTAAGCCTTCTAATTTTAGAAGGCCTAAATGCATTATAAAGTAGTATAGATTTACATAACACTCGACTTTTAACATCAAACTCTAACAATCACTTAAAAATTTTTGTCATAATAAATATACTCATTTTCTAAATCATGCGAGTTGTTAACTGTTACCATCTTATAATGATCACGTAGACGATCGAGTGTCAACATCTATTTCGTACCTCTGGGCCGTGCTTAGCACGGTCGAAAAACTTTACTAGTTTATCATATAAGAAAATTGAGTTATCAACAAAAAAAAGTTTGAGTTTTTATGGTAAACAATACTCGTGCACCATGCACGGGTCACAATGCCTAGTAAATATTACTCACTTTGTTTTAAAATAGTTGTCCTGTTTTAACTTTTCAAAGTATTTCTATTTCAACTTTGATTTTAAGTATTTTTTTTTTGTATTATATAATACTTGATAAAATTATACTAACGAATATACACTCAAAACACAGTCCAACCATATATTTTGCATCAGGTATTATATAAAGAAAATAGTTAAGACAGAGATTCGAACCCTAAACCTAAACCCAATCCCAAACACCCCAATTCACCAATGGACACCATCGTGTTCACGGCACTAGAACAAATCTGCTCCCAAGGCGCAGCAGGCCTCACCCTCCCCCACCTCTACACCAAACTCACCCCCAACCTCTGCCCCAATCTCAAACAAGCCCTATGGACCAACTTGCTCACCATACCAAGCCTTAGATTTGAACATAAAGGTGGTTTGGTTGACTGTGGGGATGTTAGGATTCAGCGCGTTGAAGCGGCGGAAAAGATGGAGGTGAAAGTTGTGGCTGTGGAGTGTTTGGTTAATAGTTTTGTTGGGATTTATGATATTGTTGCGTCGGACGCGGGCGTTTCGGAGCGGCAGCGGAAGGTGCTTGAGCGTCTGGCGATCGCTAGGTATAATGTTTAAGAGAAATGTAATTATTACGGTTTACTGCTTGTTTTATAAAATTGTCTAGTAACACTTGTTAGTACGTAAGTACGAGTAATAGTCATTAGTAAGTACGAGAAAGTAGTTTATTTTAACATAGGTGTAGTAGTTAGTTAGTACTCCCTCCGTCTCAAATTAATAGTCCACATTTCCATTTCGCGATGTCCCAATACTAAAATAGATAGGGAAGTTTGATCGAGTTTACCCCATTACCGTTGCTCACAAAAAAAAGGTGTAGATTGGCGGGAATACCCTGACCTCGGATGCCTTTTGGCACCAGCCATTGTCCACCCCATAAGGAATAGCTCCGACAACTCTCCTGGCCTAGTGGGGCACACGAGCCAAGACTCCCATAGGTTTTGTGGAGGTGGGTACCTATATGAAGCAAATGCCAAGGATGAGACTTGAATCTGGGTCTATTGACTCAACCCTTGCTTTAATTATAATTACAAGCTTTAAGAAGACATTAATTAATTAGTTAAGGGTCAAACTGTCATTCTATTAAAAGAAAAAAACAGTAATAACTATGATTTTTTAAGCGGGTGTTAAAGAAAATGTAACTATTACGACTACGATATGTTTGGCAAAACTAGTAGTAGCTATTTAGTAGGTGTTCTAGCATCTAACGACAAGTGTTTACTTCTAAAAAATACATAGTTTAAGAGAAACGTAAGTATTAGCAGTACCTACAAGTAGTAGATGTTAGTAGTAGTAAGTGTTATAATAGTTAGCAATAGTTTTGTATCATATAAAAGTGTTTTGTAAAGTAAATGTATCTATAACTAAAGAGTGTAAAATAACGAGAAAGCTGGAATGGTATGGAAAGTGAAGGAAGAATCGTTGTACTAATCTGATTAGGGGAAGTAAGGGATATTGTTGATTTATGATATGTTTGGCAATAGTAGGTAGAGTTGCGAGTGTCTGCTTTATTTGTATAAAACTTGAATAGAGTTGTGTCATGTTTGAAATGGTAGTTCTAGCTAGAAAGTGTAAAATGACATTATAAGACGTGAAATGAAAAACCATATGTGAAAGTGTGAAACACAATTAGTTAGAGCATCCACAGCTGTCACACAACCACCACTGTTGGCGCTTTTGTACTTGAAAGCTATCCTACCATTTTTACCCTGCAATGATTTCATCATCACCACTAACCACTCTCGCTACTAGAAGTAACTATACGGGCCCCTTCACCCGATCAAGCGCAATGGTGACCACTACCATGATCAACCCTACCCTGATCCGAACCTGATCTGCTGCAAGTGTTCTTACAGGGTATTTGGGTTAATTTTTCTATTAAAAGCTACAACTTATATATAAAAGTTGTGTAGCTCATTTATTAAAGTAGAAGCTTAAGGCTAGTCATAGTGGTAACCTGGTCGACCTTGCCACATCAGCTTTCTCTCTCCGACCCGACGACCTGACGATCTGCTGCAAGTGTTCTTACAGGGGATTTTTTTTTTTTAATTCGAATATTTTTAAAAACAAAATTAAACTTCATTAACAAAATTAAACTGCGTAAATTCCATAAACTCCATAAACTCGCTCATAACTTCTTCCTCGTCGGAAGACGAAGAATTAAAAAATATCTCGTAAGACATAATTATCAAAATGTGTTTGAAAGTGTTTATGAGAAGTTGTTTGAATTGTGTGTTTAAAAATGTGTTGGGGTTGGTATTTATAATGTTGTAAAAGTGGTAAAGTTTTTTTTTTTTTTTTTTTTTTTTTTATTATCATTATTATTTTTTTGTTTTAAAGCCAAACGGGTGGATTTTTTGTCCACTTTTGATGCATTATACTCGGTCGAATACACAACCTAGTTCGTCTCATTTTCCCTCTCAACCAAACACAACCGAACACCCCACAATGGGGCAACCGGTGGTAACCGGTCCTCAACCGAGTGGGTTCACCTCCCCACTGTGACTAGCCTAAGCTCTTAGTTACATCAAAACAAACTTTTTATATATATTATTTAATTTTTTCCCCAACAAGAGCTTATTGTTTTAGGGTGTGTTTGGTGTGTGGGTCTAGGAATGAAGGTTTGAGTACGAAAGGGATAAACTTGTATGCTTTAAGGTAATGGGTTCGACTAATCCCATTGTGAGTAGTGGGTAGGGGTGTTCACGGATCGGGTAATATCCACAGTAACCGAAAACCGAAACCGAACCGAACCGGAAATAACTGAACCGAATTTGTGACCGAACCGAATTGGTCAAAACCGAACCGAACCGAACTAAATATTTGGTTATCGGGTTGGATATGGTTTTACAAAACCAAAAACCGAAAACCGAATTCATATAAAATATATATTTTTCTATGTATATATGAAAAAAATCACTAAAACTTTTTTAGTATAAATATAACATGATTTAAGTTTGGAAAAAATATTTTGTGCTAAAATATATATAATTAAATAAAAATAATTAAAATTATGTAATTCGGTTTATTCGGTTCGGTTTTCGGTTATAGGGTTCGGTTTTCGGTTATTCGGTTCGGTTTTCGGTTGGTTGAATCAAATATAATTTCGGTTCGGTTCGGTTTTCGGTTATACCCAGAAAAAAAAATAACCGAACTAACCGAACCGAATAAACCGAATAACCCGATAACCGAACCGATGAACACCCCAGTAGTGGGTATCCATGAAATCCATGAAACAGTGTTTGTTTTAAGCTAAATTACAGGCCTGACATCATTCTTAGTCATCGATATACATAAAACATATTTATCTTTGAAATGCAACCATGTGGGAGACGCCTGTATAATGGCTATGTGAAATATAACTAAAGGGCCCCGGACCCCAGATAAGCTATCACCCAGACTACTTAAAACTTTCGCCAACACGCTTCACTGAACTCATAAGAAATGCAACACAGTGTGGTTATAAACTGTACAATGAATGCCATAAACAAGAAATCATTGGCATGTAACAGAAAACTATGTAAAATTTGTATTTGAGAAGAATGCATAATTTTGAAAAGGTTATTGATCTTGCTATTCTCTACTATTGCAGAACAGATGGAATAACCCAAAATGATCTTGCCAAGGAACTTGGCATTAAAAATAACGACATATTTTATGTACTAAAAGGTCTTGAATCCCGCGGGTTAATTGTGAGGCAATCAACAATAATAAGGAAGAAAGAAGCTGGCAATGAAGGGGAGTATAAAAGTGGTTCAATCGTGAACACTAATATGCTTCACTTATATCGTTATGCAAAGCATTTGGGTCACTTGCAAAGACTTGAAATTACGAAAGAGGAGAAGACTTCCATTGATAATGAGAATGATGACAAAGAAGTTGCTACAGGAGATGGTGTTTCTGAAGAGCGCATAGCAGACTTTGTACCTGCTTTAAGAGCTATTTGTGATAGATTAGAAAAAGCCAATGGCAAGGTTATACTCTACATTTCAGCTAATAGTTTGATTACTTTACCTTTATACTTTATCAGGTGCTAATTGTGAATCACTTCTATGCACATGAAGGTTCTCGTCATTTCAGATCTGAAGAAGGAATTAGGCTATCGCAAAACTCCTGGACACAGAGCTTGGAGAAATGTAAGCTAATGGTTTATAATATAACATAACTCTACATCTGCTTTCAAGGTTAGTTTCTTCCTCACCAATTTAACTGTATTGCATGAATGCTCTCAGATCGTAAAAAAGTTGAAAGATGCTCATCTGGTTGAGGAGTTTATTGCTACAGAGAAGGTAGTCTTAGATATATTGTTTTCTTCTATATCTATGATTGATGCCATATTTTATAGTTGTTGACCATGTATGATTATAAGTTAGATATCGCAATTTAGCATGCTTAATGATAATTTGTAATTTATTTATTCGGGTTCATATGAGCAGTCACTCCTTTTGCCTTTTGTAGTTTTTAGCTTATTGGCTGTTAGTTCCTCCTTTTATTCCACCTTATATAACTTGTTTGTGTTTCAGAAATTAAATTGCTTAAGGCTGCTAAAGAAATTTTCTCCTGAAACTTTTGCGCCCAAAAGTCATGGAGGTGGAGATGATGATCCTGGTACAGAACAACACGTTAAACTGGTAAAAAGAGGCCAAGTGACGGACCAGCTTATGGAGCTTCCTATTGAGCAACAAATTTATGATATGGTTGAGGCAGAAGGTGCAAAAGGGTTGATTATTAACGAGGTATGTCATCTTGCATTTATAGTATCTTGTTACCGCTTCTGTAAAATATGTTTTTGAATATTTGTATTGCTGTAAGCAGGTATATAAACGGCTTGGCATAAACAATAAGCGGTACTATCCTCGCATTCTTGAGATGGTGTCTAGATTTGGGATGCATATAGATTCAGAAAGCCATAATAGAGGTGTAGCCTGCAATTTGGACTTCTGGAAATTTTAATAAAAAGCTTCAAATACACCCCTTGATAATTCAGAAGATACCATAGATGAGAACCTTCCAACTCCAACTCCTTTACAATCAGAAGATATCATCGATGAGAACCTTCCAACTCCAACTCCTTTACAATCAGAAGATACCATAGATGAGAACCTTCCAACTCCAACTCCTTTACAAGTTGGACAACTGATGCTGACTCACAATATCCAAGATAGTGATGATCAACCCCCCAAAGTTGATGATGAAGCAAGTGTAGAAGTGAACCTTAATGACACCCGCTTGATTCAAGAAGTATAAACAATCCACAATGTCATCCAAGTTATATTATTCCTGACGCAGAAGAGGGTCCAGCTGTGAATGTAAATCCTGTGGAAAATAATGTTTCTTTGGAGACACCTTCATCTGCTTCACCGGCAAAGCGAATTCGCGCTCATCTTTAATATATCCATGTATTGGTCATACATCAGTTAGTTCACTAAGGAGCAGCGAATACTTGAAAAACTGCAGGTCATTTTCTGATCTTTGGCTTCTTTTGTCACCCTGTTATATATGCTCATTGATTGTTGAATCACGGGAGTTGTGTTCTTACTTCTGAATCATTATCTCTATAAGAAAATAGCAACTAATTTATATTTTTATGATAGGCATACATGAAATTTCTTAATTTATTACTTTTTGCAAATAATTTATTTTGATCAAATCATGTGCTAGCCAATTGTAAAGTCATTTGTTTTGTATAATACGATAACATGAAAACTACTATTTACGTCATAAAATAGAGAAGTTCAAGACTTGTTTAGCTTTTCCTGAACATGTATAGACGACTTGGTTTAATGACTCTTCAGTCCCTACATGCCAATCAGCATGATATTAACGCAATGTAAAGAATCATTCCGTTACCTCATTTGATCCATTCCGTCCAATCAAACTTGTCAATCTTGGCTTCTTCGTCATCTTGTCTTTATATTAAACGTTTCAAATTTTGCAGAAAGATAAGGTCCTTATACGAGCCGAGCTAATGGGGATGCTGGAGAGTCTCGATAATCAAGAAACAAAGATGGACAAGAAGACTTTAGAACGTGGTTTAAATAAGCTTCAAAAGATGGTCACTGCAAATGCATTAATTTTGCATTCCTTCTGCCACTAACTATGGGCGAATCCGTGCAATTGATGTGGTTTTACATCCATCTGTAATCAAAGCAGAAGACCTATCAGATCGAGTACATGAAAATTAAGAGCATTTGAGAAACAAACACGCAACCAAAATTACCGTAAATTCAAAGACAGTAAATCCGGATCAGTACCTGTGTTAACTAACGTGGAAAGAATCCATACAAATGTGAAAGACGTTATTCAGGCCAAAACAGCTGAAGCAATGAAAAACAACGGTTTTGTATTGGCGAAAATGGTTCGTGTAAAACTCCTTCATGTCTTTCTGTGGGGTTATCTCACAAAATCACCAGGTTGGGATGATGCTGTTTTGGGAAAGGAAGGTTATGAGCATAAGAACCCTCATAGTACTTGCAAATTTTTCGAATTAGACGCAGCCATTAAGGCTATGCCACTTGAGTTGTTCTTGCAAGTTGCAGGGTCTTCTGAAACACTTGAGTCTATGGTTGAAAAATGTAAAGAAGGTTTATGCCTTTCTGATCTTCCCAAAAATGAGTACAGGTCTCTCATGGGAACTCGAGTAACTGGACTAATCTCAAGTCTTATTGACATCCTAAGACGCTTGAAGGTATTCCTCTGAACTTCTGTTGAAATATCTTAATTTTGGGATAATAGGTCAACCAAGTATTTTAAAGGGTAAATTAAGGTTACCCAAATTTTAAAAATAACAAGTATCAAAATAGTTGTTTATGCAAATTCTGGCCAAAAACTTGCTGGAAAATCGTAAAATGATAAATTCTCTGAAATCTAATCACATTTCTTGGGAGTACATGGCTTCTTTTGTGTATATTTAACGTTATTTTATCTACGGTTAGTTCTCTAGTGGGTCAAACGGGTAAAAATTCGAACGATTAGCTTACAAATGGACAAATTAAATGTGTCAAAATTCAGCCTATTGTTAATGCACAAAACCTCCCAAATCACTTTATTGTAGTTTCTAGATTATTATTGAAAATTCGACATTATCATAATTTCAATACTAAATATTTGTGAAAAAAATAAATAAATAAATAAATTAAATGGACAGAAAGTGCTTTCATGTCAATTTAACACTGAATGATTGAATCTACAAAGAGCTTTGATAACTGGACCCAAAAGGTCAATGAGCTTCGAAACTTTATAAGTGTCAAATGTCATTTACCAGTCCCAGTTAGTTAATTAGTTCTAACAAAATTTGGATCTTGCGGCAGTTAATACGGTTGATTGGTGGAGAACCTCTTGATGCTCCGCTGGTCCCACATACTACTCTTAGACATTCAATAGAACTTAAGCCTTACATCGAGGAACCTGTTCGAGTGTACTTGACATCTACTGGTTTTGATTCTTTTGATCTTCGCCCTCATGTCAGACATGATTTTGTTCTTGCAAGTAGAAAAGATGTTGATGAATATTGGAACACCTTGGAGTATTGTTATGCTGCTTCTGATAAAAAAGCTGCTTTGCATGCATTCCCTGGATCTGTTGTTCATGAGGTTTGGTGTTTTTTTAACAGATTGCATAAAAAAGTAAAAGACTTCAGTCAGTTTTCTGTTTTCATCATATAACTCTATTTTCATTCGTATTTTCTGAAACTTGATTTCATCAGACATTTCATCCTCGTTCATGGGCCTCTGTGCGAGTTATGACAGCTCATCAGCGGGCTGAGCTATCTAAAATTGTAGCAAATGATGACTTAGATCAGAAGATAAGCTACAAAAAGTGTGAGAAGATTGCAGAGAAACTTGATTTGACCTTGGAGCAGGTTTGTTTTCTCTTTGTATCTGGTAAAAACAAATTTAGGACCTGATTTACCATATGGGCTTTATTGATATACTTTGCAGGTGCTCCGGGTATATTATGATAAGCGCCAAAAGAATCAAATAAAGGAATCAGCACCTGCCAAAAGGAAAAGATCCCGGAAAGGAAAGCTAGTCGATAATGGAAATTCACGAGACGAAGAGTCGCGCAAACGGAAGCATGCCAAAATATCCACTTTAGAAGGTCCTGCCGAAGAACAAAATGCTCTGTTGGTGATTAATGAATTTGGTAGCCAGAAAGAGGCTTTAGATGATGATGTGGAATTAACTGATGATGAAAACGGCCATTCTTATTCTGCTATACATGAGTGTGCATTGTCAAAGCTACAGTATTTAGAGCGGAATAGGTTTACATGGACGGAAGAGAAAGACAGGTAAAAATATAGTACTACCAAGTATTTTGACTTGTCCATCAGTAGTGGTGGCAAACTGGGGGGTTGGGTAACGAGTTTAAAAGGATAGTTTTTCTGTGGTGTTCAAGAGATGAGTTGGGTTGGGATGATTCATTATCACTTTGTGGTTTTTTTTATTTAGTTTTGCAAAGAGTCAATGTATTCAATATGATTACAGAAACTATATGTCTAAAATTACAATTTAATGTCTAAAACATGTTTGACCTGTTTTAACCCAATTTACTTTTTGCTATTGATCTTTCTTATATATTTTACAAGTTACCCATATTGATCCGTATCCATACAAATGGTTATCATATAAATTAGTTTCAACATGCCGAAATTTTCCCAAAGTTAATTTTTGTATACATTAAACCACCTATGTAGTTTTAAAATGCATAAAACCTTCTAATTTGTGCATTAAAAAAATATATATATATTTTTTACTGAAACGAAACAAGACTTTTCTTGCTTGTTTGTTTGACTGCTTGATATTGTGCATGAGATGATATTTACGTGGATGGTTTTTTTTATTAGGCTGTTGGTGATTGAGTATGTAAAACACCGTGTTGCTCTTGGAGCAAAATTCAGTCGTACAGACTGGACCTCAATTGAAAGTCTACCAGCACCACCTGATACATGCAGACGAAGAATGTCAACTTTGAACAGAAACGAGCAATTCAAAAAAGCTGTTCTGAACCTCTGTAACATGCTTAGTGTGAGATATGTGAAGCATCTACAAAGATCTAAGAACGAACGCAGAATCATTATTCATGGTCAAAATGCTGCTGCTGGTCGTATTGACGATGATACGAATGACTCGATTGAAGAACGATGGGATGATTTTGACAAAGAAGATATAAAGATGGTTCTTGAAGAGGTTCTTAAGTACAAGCAGAAAGCTAAACTGGGCCCCGCCAAAGGACCTCTAAACACATCTAAGTACCGCCTGTCAGATGTTGGCGGTGAACGACATGTAAGATTAGCCTCTTTTACTCTTCACCTTTTTCACACAGGGAATTTGCTTAAAAGGTGGACAAAGCTCCAAAAAAACGTATGGACTTTTATGTTTTGCGCAATTAAGCTAATACACTTTGTTTTGCATGATTGATCCACGTAACGTATAAAAAATGAACAGAATTCTCTTTTTTCATTATTAAATCCTTTAATTCGCTTTTTCTTTATAAAGATTCTTCTTTTTAGCTTAATTAAAGCCTTTAACCCAAGAAAAAGGACCTGTTCGGTCAGCTCTATATGTTACAGAATTTAACCATTACAAGACAAAGTTCAAGGACTTACCGCGTAAAACGTGAAGTTAATATTCTTAAATTTTTTAGAGAGGACCTCTTTGGCCAGCTCTCCAAGTTACGGAATTTAATTATTTATTATAAAGTTCAAGGACTTAATCCTGCAAAACGTGAAGACCCGTAGGGTATATCATTTTTCAGATATTATAAATGTTTTAATGTTTGCTTTCAGGAATTGGATGAAAACAATGTAGGTTCATCAACTAGCTCTATCAATGCATTGAAGAAAGATGGTAGGAAAAGGCAACCAGCTGGTCGAAAACCAAGAGCTTTTCTTCCTAAAAGCTATGTCACGCTTTTGAATAAAGGAAAAGGTTTTGGTGCACAAGCATACGAATCATTAGCAGTTTCAAATGCAATAGAGCTATTCAAGCTTGTATTTCTGAGTACTGCTAAAGGTCATGGGGTTCCAAATTTACTAGCTGAAACATTGAGACGATATTCAGAACATGATCTTTTGATCGCCTTTAACTACCTCAGAGACAGAAACTTCATGGTAACCAGAGTTTTATTATTTTTCTAGGGAACATTGCAGAAAACGCTAATGCAGATTTTCTTTTTCGGGTAACAAACTTTGTTTCGACCACAGAAGAGTAATATACTTCCTTAAATTTACGGTAACCAACTATAAAAGTTTTTGGTTAGTCAAAATGATGGTCTGGCGGTAATTCTGAGTCATTGACCTTGTTGACCACTTTTTAAAATTTGGCTTACATGGCATTAATGTGGCACTACTATCGCATACTAAAACCAGTTAACCTAAAAAAACTCTTGAAAGCTCATTACCCTTTTCGGATGTATCACAGTTTGTTCCCCGAATAGATAGTATGTCTAAAGTTTGTTGCATGTTTATGCAATTTGCTTTTTAATTCAAAGTACACATACATAATGTTCGATAGAGGCATTTCTATTTCAACTAAGCAATAATAGTTATAATGAAATTATTTTATAGCCGTAGTGACAAAAATAGTTAAATGGTGATATGCTCGTCTTCTGTTGGCAGGTGAGGGTAATGATTCTAGTCACTTTGTTCTCTCCCAGCAGTTTTTACATAATATTTCTTCATCTCCATTTCCTGTTAATACGGGAGAAATAGCTAATAAAATGGCTCAGTGGCTTCATGAGAAAGAAAATGATTTATTAGACATGGGAGTAAATCTATCTCCTGACCTACAGTGTGGAGATATCCTCCAACTGAGTGTTCTGATGTGTTCCGGTGAAATATCGATGTTCCCCTGTTTGCCCGAGGAAGGTGTTGGAGAAATTGACGATTCAAAAAAGCGTAAATCGGATGATAGTGAGATGCATAATGTTGAAACAGCTAAAAATCCAACATTATTTGACCGTGAAATTTTTTCCCGTAAAGAAAAAGGTTTTCCGGGTATCCAGTTATCGGTAAGCTGTAATTTAGTCTCAAAGGTTGACGCAATTGCATTATCCAGAGATGAGAATTCAAATTCACCGTCTCCTGCACATATGGGAAGAATTTTAAAGTCAAGCGGTGCATCTGAGTCAGCATGGGAAGCTATGACTTGCTATGCAAAGCACTTAGCATCTCATGTGCAAGAAACGTCTCCCTTTAACCCCAATCTGTTTAAAACTGTTTATTCAGCCATCCAAAAGGCCGGTGACCAAGGGTTAAGCATGAAAGGAATCTCACAGATCATTGACGTGCAAGGTATGCTGTTGATTACTTGACTGTACTCGTAAGAAATTATGTTTTCATATGAATCTAAAGATATTGTCACATGCTTTTAGGGGAAAAGATGCCGGAAGTTATTGCCGAGGTGCTTGAGGCATTTGGGCGTGTTTTAAAGGTTTGCTTTGTACTCTGGTTAGATGACATGTTAAAACTGGTTTGGATCGAATGAGCAATTTTGAAAAAACAACATTCATGGGGACGAAGGGCTGGTTTGACCTGTTAAATAAATGTAGATATTTGAACTGTTAATTTTTATTAATAGAACAAAAAACGGCATATAATATATGGACAATTTTATATCAAATTTATTATCTTTTAGCAACAAGAAAACAGCCATTTAATGTTTGTGATTGGACTAAAATATTTGTGTATCAGGTGAATGCTTTTGATTCTGTCCATGTTGTTGACTCTCTATATCGCTCAAAGTACCTTTTGGCTTCAATGGGGTCCCACCAACAAGATCTTGATCTCGAGGTGCCAGAGACCCACACTAATGATGGTGCACCACATGAGTTGCAACAAAAAAATCACGAAGATAAAGGCAAAAGTATAATGGAAGAAACTTGCACAGACCCTACTGAGGTGCAAACAAGTACCGACGAGGTGAATCACAGAGTAACCATTCTAAACCACCCGGAAGAGGTTCCTCTACCTTTAAACGAAGTTCAGCCAAACATTGAGATTGAAACAACGACCCAACAAGAGGAAAAGTTAGAATTTGTAATTGATGATTCTCGTTCTTATAAACCAATATTGCCATGGGTTAATGGAGACAGTACCATAAATGAGATGGTTTATAAGGGACTTGTACGCCGTGTCCTTGGTATCGTGATGCAGAATCCTGGGATTTTGGAGGAGCACGTTGTAAGCGAGCTGAATGTACTAAATCCTCAAGTATGATACCTGGACCCTTAATTTGGTTTATATATTTCGCTTTGGTTATATGTGAACAATAAGTAATCCTTTATTTGAAAACTTTTTTCAGAGCGGCAGAAAACTGTTGGAGCTGATGATTCTAGATAACCACGTCACGGTAAGAAAGATGTATCAGTCTGTATCTAATGAGCCTCCAGCCATGTTTCAACGCTTGTTTGGTTCCAGCTTTAAGAAACCGAAGCTGGTTTGCAGAGAACATTTATTTGCAAACCCCAAGAGTGTCAGCTATTTATAAATCATGATCGTTTCTTGCTAATCTTAGTGAACACATTTAGCGGGTTCCTGAAGGAGATACTATTTGGGAATAGTTCGGTGCATGTTTTATGTTTATCTAAGCGCCTTTCGTTGTATAGTCGTGTAATATTTGAATCGTGATGTAATCCTTGTTAGTTGTTACACATTGCATTCAAAGTATGAAGGAGTCGAGTAAGATACTATCAGAGCGTTGAATGATATAGTATACTAGACAAATACCCGTCGCAAAATGACGATGTATAGCGGCAAATAATTATACTTTGTGAAATCGTCATTTTGGTTCGACCCTTGATACAAAGCGTGTGTTTTTGAAAACTAGCAGGGTACCCGCGCGTTGCAGCGGCGGGCGCCATACAATTAAAACATTCAGTGCAATTTTTTTTAGATCTATATTTTACAATACAATAGATATACGGACGACGACAATTTTAGTTTTGAATACTGTTATGCAATAAATAAATTTTTCATATAAAAATTGTGGATTATCCACGTGATGTGGTAACAATAATGAGTTGGTAGTAGGTATATTGTAAAAGTATGAGATAAAAGTAGTTGACAATAGCCCGTAGTCATAAGTTATCATTAAATAATAACACCATAGCGAATTTTAAAAATCACTTACATTATACTAAGAAAATTAGTTCTCAAAAAAAATGTTTGTTAAATTTGTTCTACATAGATGGATGATACAAGTAAAAGATAACTTATAAAGATAAAGTAAAAATAAATATTCAATAAATCATTTGGGTTACTTTAAAGAGTATAATGATTAATATTCAAACATATATATATAATTAGCACTTAGCACCTTTGCATCTTTTGCTTTGAAAATCGTCCGATTTTTATAAAACAAAGTTTTTAGTTTCTAGGGTAAGTTTTATTAAAACATTCCAAAAGCGCATATGTTGATTCTATGACTTTGCGATTTAATATTATTTTTGAACATTGTATTTTAGTATGCATTTTAAACTCTATTGATTTAACAATATCGTTTCGGACGACTTTTATGGGCTAGCCGAACCGGTGGTGACTCGGTTCCCGGTTGAACCTAGTTGGCCGGTCCGCTTTTTAAAACCATATGTACCATGAACTTGTTTACATATAAATTGCATTAAGATTTGTGTGTTTTATTAGTTTGTACAATATGTATAATAACAAGTATTTTTCATATTTGAGGTGTTTTAAAAATAACATTTATTAGGTATTTATTGTTATGACGCGTTTTTTTTATATTAAATTACTTTGTAACTTTTAATTATTATTTTTAAAACATGTCTAAAAGAGTGGTTAAAAGTGTTGCAACAAATGTTATTATATATATACTTATTAAAATTTGCCATTATTAGCAAGCGTTGAATCTTAATTTTTAAACATTCCTTTTAGAATGTCCCAAATCTTTATAATGTAGTATAGATATGTGTAAATGTGTATAATCATATAATTATGACTTTACACCTTGCATCCTTTGCTTTGAAAAATCGTCCGATTTTTATAAAACAAAGTTTTAGTTTCTACGGTAAGTTTTATTAAAACATTCCAAAACGCGCGTATGTTGATTCTCGAGGACTATTGCGATTTAATAATATTTTTTAACATTGTATTTTAGTATGCATTTTAAACTCTATTGATTAAACAATATCCTTTTCGGGCGACTTTTATTGGCTAGCCGAACCGGTGGTGACTCGGTTCCCTTGAACCGTTGGCGGTCCGTTTTTAAAACCATATGTACCATGAACTTGTTTACATATAAATTGCATGAAGATTTGTGTGTTTTATTAGTTTGTACAATATGTATAATAACAAGTATTTTTCATATTTGGGGAGTTTTAAAAATAAAATTTATTAGGTATTTATTGTTATGGACGTTTTTTTTCTTATATTAACTTACTTTGTATTTTTTAATTATTTTTTTTAAAAACATGTCTAAAAAGAGTGCTTTAAAGTGTTGCAATAAATGCTATTATAGATGTACTTATTAAAATTTGCCATTATTAACAAGTGTTGAATCTTAATTTTTTAAGCATTCCTTTTTAGGAATGTCCCAAATGCTTTATAATGTAGTATAGATATGTGAAATGTGTATAATCATATAATTAGGACTTTACACCTTTGCATCCTTTGCTTTGAAAAATCGTCCAATTTTATAAAACAAAGTTTTAGTTTCTACGGTAAGTTTTATTAAAAACATTCCAAAAGGCGCATATGTTGATTCTCGAGGCACTTTTGCGATTTAATATTATTTTTGAACATTGTATTTTAGTATGCATTTTAAACTCTATTGATTTAACAATATCGTTTTGGACGACTTTTATTGGCTAGCCGAACCGGTGGTGACTCCGGTTCCCGGTTGAACCCGTTGGCCCGGTCCGTTTTTTAAAACCATATGTACCATGAACTTGTTTACATATAAATTGCATGAAGATTTGTGTGTTTTATTAGTTTGTACAATATGTATAATAACAAGTATTTTTTATATTTGGGTGTTTTAAAAATAACATTTAATAAGTATTTATTGTTATGGACGTTTTTTTTTTCTTATATTAAATTACTTTTTAACTTTTAATTATTTTTTTTAAAACATGTCTAAAAAGAGTGGTTTAAAGTGTTGCAACAAATGCTATTATATATATATATTTATTAAAATTTGCCATTATTAGCAAGTTGAATCTTAATTTTTAAGCATTCATTTTAGGAATGTCCCAAATGCTTTATAATGTAGTATAGATGTGTGTAAATGTGTATAATCATATAATTATGACTTTACACCTTTGCATCCTTTGCTTTGAAAAAATCGTCCGATTTTTATAAAACAAAGTTTTTAGTTTCTACGGTAAGTTTTATTAAAACATTCCAAAACGCGCAAATGTTGATTCTCGAGGCACTATTGCGATTTAATAATATTTTTAACAATGTATTTTAGTATGCATTTTTAAACTCTATTGATTTAACAATATCGTTTTGGACGACTTTTATGGGCTAGCGAACCGGTGGTGACTCGGTTCCCGGTTGAACTCATTGGCCGGTCCGTTTTTTAAAACCATATGTACCATGAACTTGTTTACATATAAATTGCATGAAGATTTGTGTGTTTTATTAGTTTGTATAATATGTATAATAACAAGTATTATTCATATTTGGAGTATTTTAAAAATAACATTTATTAGGTATTTATTGTTATGGACGTTTTTTTCTTCTTATATTAAATTACTTTGTATTTTTAATTATTTTTTTAAAAACATGTCTAAAAGAGTGCTTTAAAGTGTTGCAACAAATGCTATTATATATGCACTTATTAAAATTTGCCATTATTAGCAAGTGTTGAATCTTAATTTTTTAAGCCTTCCTTTTTAGGAATGTCCCAAATGCTTTATAATGTATTATAGATATGTGTAAATGTGTATAATCATATAATTAGGACTTTACACCTTTGCATCCTTTGCTTTGAAAAAATTGTCCGATTTTTATAAAACAAAGTTTTTAGTTTCTACGGTAAGTTTTATTAAAAACATTCCAAAAGGCGCATATGTTGATTCTCGAGGCACTATTGTGATTTAATAATATTTTTTGAACATTGTATTTTAGTATGCATTTTTAAACTCTATTGATTTAACAATATCGTTTTAGGACGACTTTTATGGGCTAGCCGAACCGGTGGTGACTCCGGTTCCCGGTTGAACCCATTGGCCCGGTCCGTTTTTTAAAACCATATGTACCATGAACTTATTTACATATAAATTGCATGAAGATTTGTGTGTTTTATTAGTTTGTACAATATGTATAATAACAAGTATTTTTCATATTTGGGGAGTTTTAAAAATAAAATTTATTAGGTATTTATTGTTATGGACGTTTTTTTTATATTAACTTACTTTGTATTTTTAATTATTTTTTAAAAACATGTCTAAAAAGTGCTTTAAAGTGTTGCAATAAATGTTATTATAGATGTACTTATTAAAATTTGCCATTATTAGCAAGTGTTGAATCTTAATTTTTAAGCCTTACTTTTTAGGAATGTCTAAATTTTATAATGTAGTATAGATATGTGTTTTTATAATTAATATAGTGTGTTTTCAAAAAGTTGTCAAGTTTAAATGATCAAGAAAAAACATACTTTAAAGTTTTGAAAAGTTGTAAGTTTAAAGGTACTTAAAAATAATTTAAACAAATTATATATATATATTAATGTAAGGATACAAACGCGGCACCAAAACATGCCGTTTGGGCTCTTCATGGCCGCCCACCGCTAGGCCCGTCTGTCCCTTTTTGCGCTTCCTTATCGCCTCTATCGTGTATACTTTATGATACGTGTACTATTTCTTCACTTTCGATAATCGTTGATTCATACCTTCTCCGTACCGCCACCGCCGGTTGTTTGCGAGATTCGTCTTAGGTAATTGTTTCTTGATTCTTAGATGTCTGCAATTATGGTTTGTCTTTGTGTTGGTGTTTGTAATTTGCTTTTGTTGTCTTTGCTGTGGTATTTCGTTCATGTCAAATTATTAGGAGATTGATGTGTTATTATTAGGAGATTGGTGTCTTATGATTATAGGGTGTCTCATAGGAAATGAAAACTAAAAGTAGGGGTCGCGTAGGAATAGTTGTGGATAAGGGTTGCGAGGATGATGTATGTGTTACCGGTGATGTCGCCGTCGATGATGGTCGCCACCGCTGTTCAGTGTTAGAGGATTTGGGTTACGGTGTTTCTCTTTCGTTCTGACAAAATAGTGTTTCGGATGACGTGGTTGTTTTGGGTGGTGAATTTGGGCATCCGTTGACATGGGTGTGTCTTTGGGTTGTGATCCCGGTCCACTGGTGTTGTTGAGTTTCTGTGAGAAGCGGGGAGGAATAAGCATTAACGAGCTCGATTCGTGTCGTGCTTTTGTTGGCAAGACGCTCCCACCGGCCTTCGGGGCTGTGGATTATGTTGGGAAAGGAAAGGAAAGCCGATGATATATCGCCACCCACTTATCATGGTAACCTATTACTTTTTGGGTATTTTCTTTTCGTTGTGTTTTTATATTTGTTATATTTGTTTTTATATGTTATTTTCGAGTGCGATGATGTGGGCACCTCGGTTTACGTGATCTTCGCTACGTCCCGAGGTCATTGATCGCTTTGTTTCGATGCCTTCGGTCGTTGTATGTTTCATGTGCTATGTGTTTCGTGTCTTTACATGTATGTTCCTTTGCTTTTATCGTGCTCAATTTCTTTTTGTTGTTGTTACTCTAGTCGACTGGTACTCGCGTGCTCCTTGCATCATTTCTCACCAAATAATGGTTCGTATCGTGCGCTTATATGAATTTATTCGGTTTCATGTTCTTCTCGATTTATATTGCTATCTCTTTTTTTCATTCTTGGTCCATGTGCTTACGTGTTGTTGTTTGCAGTTTTACATTCTCTTGCTCGGAGTTTTATAGTGCTACACCAGCAGTTTTGCCTCCCGGTAAGTATCTTCATTTTCTATGTGTCGTTCGTGGTGAAAAACTCGCAACTTACCTTCTGCTTTCGATCCTTCGGTCGTTGTATGTTTCATGTGCTATGTGTTTTCGTGTCTTTACATGTATGTTCCTTTGCTTTTTATTGTGCTCAACTTCTTGAATTCAAATGAGTTATCGACATATGCAAGTAACATGATTTTATGACGTGGGCATTCGTTAGTTTTTAAAATGAACATAGTCTGATTGTGTTAGTGTTGTTTCAATGGTGTAAACGTTCACTTTTTAGGATTTTAATATGATTTTTGGGTCTTAATCTGATATTTGGAAAAAGGGGCAAAACTTAGCAACTGGGTAATTGGCTATACAATTCATAGTCACTTAAAAACATACAATATAATCAATCGCCGTGAAATGATATATGCTACTGTATAAATTTTCTTAATAACCATTTCTATTTGATTATGCAAATTACAGGAGTACTCATTCATGAATCTCAATTATTGGTGTGTCCTTTAAATAAACTACACAAAAATGGTTAAAACGTTTAAGTTATTTATTTATGTATTCATATTATCGGTGTGTCATTGAATAAAGTACGTACGCAAAAAATGTGTGTGGTTATAGTAAAAAATGGATATTTGGTCTGAGATAATCAATTAAAGGGAAATTAGCTAACTTACGAAACAAGTATACAAGAAATAATATTAGTGACATCAACTCATATTTTAAATCTGTAGTCAATAACCAAATTGAAGCTTTACTTTTCATTTCATATAAAAATTTAACATGTTGTATTTACTTCATCTAATCCTGTTGCTGCAGTTTTACCTTCTACTGCTCCGGAGACTTATAGTGCTACACCACAAGTTTTGCCACCCGGTAAGTATCTTTGTCGTTTTCTATGTGTCGTTCGTGACCACGATCAATTTCTCTAATCGGTTTCTTGCGTTCTGTTTACTCTTGCCATTTCTGCAGTTGGTGAAAGTGGTTGCACTGACCAGCCGCCCCACCGGTCCGGACGTGTGCGGGCGCCTCCTTCATATGCACGTGCATCTCATGTTTGTTGTTTTTAGCTTCTTTAGTTGCTATTATGGTTACCGTTTTATTTTCCTGTCGGCCTGCTACATTCGCTCCGCCGACTTTCTTACTTCATTCTTGCTGTTTCTTACAGGGACTCGCACTCCTCTTAGGGCAACAGCGCGCCGCGCTCCACCAGACTGCTCTATTCCCGTACGAAATGTTGGTGGTCAGTCTTATCCTTATACGTTGCCCTTTGCTGTTTGTTTTGGTGTTGTATGTCATCCGTCGGATCCTTTTCAACCTGATTTTCTTTGTGGGTTTCAGGGGCTCCAGCAACGTATGTATCTTTAGGCCGCTGCAATAGAGTCTGTCGCCATTACAACGCATTGTTTTGGTTTGAGGAACGGTTGAAACAGGGTGGGGTGCGTTTTCCAGACTACCATCGTTGCTGTATGGGCGGGAAAGTCATCTTGCGTCCGCAGCCTGATTACCCGATTTATCTCAAGCAATTGTTTACGCTTCCCCACTTCATGGACAACATACGTGCTTACAATTCGATGTTTGCGATGACTTCCTTAGGGGCAGAAGTTGACGACTCCGTTAATAGGGGCCGGGGACCGTACGTGTTTAAAGTCTCGGGCCAAATTTATCATTGGATTGGTGGTCTTTGCCCGCCCGATGACAACGACCCGCGGTTTTTGCAATTATATATCTTTGATACTCAGAACGAAGTCGAAAATAGGCTCCAGCATTTTGACACTGGTGGGAGGACGCTGAATCCACAAATAGTAGAAGGGCTGATTCATTTACTAGATGACCATAACGAGTTGGTTCGCATTTTTAGGACAACACGGGATTTGCTTGCTGCTGGCAACGTTCCAGAATTTAAGATCAGATTGTTTGCGGTCGTTGGTTCAAAGCAGCATGAGCTGCCTACTGGGGATTCTATCGGTGCCATCGTTTACGAGGGTGGTCCGGATGCTGGTACCGAATTCGATGTTGTTATCCATAGGCGTGTTGGGGATCCGGAACGGGTGAGTAAGTTGCACCCGTCATATATGTCGCTGCAATTTCCGCTCTTATTTATATATGGAGAAGACGGTTTCCACATTGGGCTAAGGCTATGGGATGTAAGTACTCAGTCTATCGATCAGGAAAAGAAGCTCTCGATGAAGATGTATTATGCGTACCAGTTACATGATCGGTTTCAGCAGTACACTTTGCTCACAAGAGGGGGGAGGTTGTTTCAACAATATGTGGTTACGGCCTATTGTAGTGTCGAATCGTATCGATTGGATTACATTCGGAAACACCGGATGATATCAGGAATGACTACCTTGCGGGATTGTATGATGCCATCGCACGGGGTGATCGTAGCGGCTCACAAGCTGGCATGCGTACTATTTTGCCCGCGTCCTTTGTTGGTGGCCCGCGCTATATGTATAGTCACTACTTAGATGCCTTGGCTATATGCCGGGTTCATGGGAACCCGTCTTTCTTTATCACATTTACGTGCAACGTAAAATGGCCAGAGATATTAGATTTCATGGAGCAATTTCACCCTAACTGTCGCCGACAGGCCCGGCGCAGTTGATCGTGTCTTTGAGCAGAAAATACATCAGCTTATTGCATATCTTCGCGATTTCAGGCCTTTTGGCCCCGTTGTTGCAGGTTAGTATTCATTTACACACGCACGTTTTTAGCGATATACTGGCTGGCTCACAGTTTACTAATTCCTTAACTACTTGCTGCAGTTTTGTACACCGTCGAGTTTCAGAAAAGGGGTTTGCCACATTGTCATTTGTTACTGTGGATAGAGGAACGTTCGGACGAATGCAGATGTCGACCGTTATGTGTCCGCAGAGTTGCCCGACAGGGGGTCTGATCCGGAAGGGTACCGTATTGTCACGGAACTGATGATGCATGGTCCGTGTGGTTTGGCCAATATGTCTGCCGTTTGTATGAAAGGTGGCGATACGTGTGCAAAGGGGTTTCCTAAACCGTATTGTAATGCCACATCTATAGATAATAAAGGGTACGTCCACTATCGCAGGCGTGCCACCGACGCCGTTACAGTTAGGCAGAATGTTCAGCTGGATAACGGTTACATAGTTCCGTACAACATGTCGCTTCTCAGAAGGTTCTATGCACACATCAACGTGGAGTATTGTGAATGGACAATGTTGATTAAGTACCTCTTCAAATATATCTCCAAAGGTACGGATAGAATTGTCACACAGATTGCAAGAACCGCTGGGGATTCGGCTTCCACAAGCAGGGCTCCTACCGTCACAGTAGATGAGATAAAAAATTATTTGGACGCGCGATACATCGGGCCTCATGAAGCGTGTTGGCACATATTTGGTTTTGACATCCATTATAGAGATCCTCCGGTGCAAATACTAGTTGTTCATCTAGAAAACATGCAGCGCGTGCTGTTCAGAACATCAGAATCGTTAGAGTCTGTTGTTGATAACCCAAGCAACAAAAAGACTACACTGA
The DNA here is from genome assembly GCA_022545495.1 of Chrysanthemum lavandulifolium. Taxonomy (NCBI): domain Eukaryota; kingdom Viridiplantae; phylum Streptophyta; class Magnoliopsida; order Asterales; family Asteraceae; genus Chrysanthemum; species Chrysanthemum lavandulifolium. The sequence continues at coordinate 234,729,686 of CM040242.1, read as the reverse complement.
CACAGTGGTTGGATTTTAATGCTTTCTCTACTCTTGGGCGTCATTTAACGTACCTGCAGTTTCCCTCTGAGTTCGTATGGAACGGTCCGCAGAAGTATTGGTCACCTAGGCATAACCTTAACAAGCCCTCTATCGGTCGCCTCTCCTATGTCCATCCAAGTGCAGGGGATTTGTTTTATCAAAGGCTTTTGTTATGTCACCAGAAAGGGTGCACCTCCTTTCCGGGGATACGTACAGTCGACAATTATGTTTACCCGACTAACAGATCCACGTGCGAAGCCATGGTTTTACTGGCGGGAGATGGGGAATGGTCGCTTGCTTTGGTGGAAGCAGCGCTACTGGAATCGGCATCGGAACTGAGGCAGCTATTTTGCCAGATTCTTATATTCTGCGACGTTGCAAGCCCGCTATCTCTCTGGAATAAGCACTGGCGTCTCATGAGTGACGATATTCCCAGGATGCTATCGTCGCTACTGCATATGCCCGAGGTTAATCTAAATGACGAAGAGCTACAGGGTGGGATATTGTATGAACTCGAAGGCATTCTGAGTTTCTATGGCAAATCCGTTACAGATTTTGACCTACGTCTGCCACCTGCTAACCTGATGGCCATTCTTAGTAATAGAACTGTCATGGAGAAGAGAAACTACGATCTAGAAACCATGGCCCATCAAAGAGACTCTCTGGTGCCGAACTTGAATGCTCAGCAACGAACTCTTTATGATACCGTCATAGACGCTGTCGCGGCAACATGCAAGAACTCATATTTGTCTACGGACATGGGGGGACAGGAAAGACCTTCGTGTGGAAAAGCATAATCTATACACTGAGAGCGCAAAGGAAGATTGTTCTTGCAGTAGCGTCGTCTGCATCGCTTCTCTTCTATTGCCGGGTGGTCGTACTGCCCACTCAAGATTCAAGCTTCCACTTGATCTTACAAACGAGTCCATGTGCACTGTCAAAAAGCACACTCAATTAGCTGATCTTCTTATGCAAACTGATATAGTTATCTGGGACGAAGCGCCCATGAGTGAGCGTAGGTGTTTCGAAACTCTTGACAGGACTTTGCACGATATCTTAGATGCTCCATCTCATGTGTTTGGCGGTAAATCCGTTATCCTGGGTGGTGACTTTAGGCAGACTTTACCGGTGAAGAAAAAGGCTAGCAAGCAGGAGATCATATCTTCTTGCATTACGCAATCTTACCTGTGGAGATATTTCAAAGTCCATTCGTTGACAGAAAACATGCGTTTGAACAGTCCATCTGCAGCGGCACAGGAAACCCACGGCATCAGGATGTTTTCTGAATGGCTGCTTGATGTCGGCAACGGTACTATTGGACAACCAGACGACGCAGATCCGGATAACACTTCGTGGATACACATACCAGACATGTATCGTATCCCGAACACTGAAAATGCTAGAGAAGAGCTTATACGTTTCATATACGATGACAGTGTATTGCAGGCACCAACGGCTGAGTTGTTGCAAGAAAGAGCCATAATCTGCCCCAAGAATGACACCGCAGATTCGATAAACGCAGACGTTCTCCGTATGTTATCCGGTGTCGGTCACACTTACGTGAGTAACGATGAGGCCATACCCCGAAGCAACGACGGTGGGGCCACGGAGCTGCTGTACCCGATGGAGTATCTGAACACGTTATCGTTTTCTGGCATTCCGCCGCATAATCTCGAACTGAAAATAGGTGCACCAGTTATGTTGCTGAGGAATTTGAATTTATCGGGGGCTATGTAACGGTACACGAATGATTGTTACACAGATGCTAGCCAAGGTTATAGAGGCCAGAATTGTTACTGGCACAAGAATGTCCCAGAAAGTCTTCCTTCCCCGGATAATGTTGTTTAATAGAGAAGACCAGCTACCATTCATATTCAAAAGAAAGCAATTTCCGGTTAAAGTGTGCTACGCAATGACTATCAACAAGAGCCAAGGCCAGTCTCTGAATAGGATAGGCATCTATTTACCCGAGCCGATTTTTGGTCACGGCCAGTTGTATGTGGCATTGTCAAGAGCTACTTCCCCTGGCGGGCTAAGAATACTTGCCAACGATCAGTCAGAAAGACCGACCAACGCAACAAAAAACATTGTATACAGGGACTTTTTAGAAACCATTGTCAGAAACGAGGTTTTATTCATAACAACCGCGGATACTGTCGTGTGTTTTGTTGCTATTCTCATGCATTCTCATACTTTAGGGCCAACCATACTCGAATATCTATTTTTCGTGTTTGTTACATATGACTGTTAAATACGTACACCGTATTTTCTAACTTTTATTCAACTGTTACTTTGCCAGCAACCCATGTACAAATTCCCTAGGCTTCTCATGATATCCTGGTAAGCCCACTTGCATAGGATAGCCTATACCTTAGCGTGACCGGCGTAGCTCCACTAATGTAGACATCCTATAGTTGTTTTCCTTCCTCATAGCTATATGCACAGATCCATACAAAAGGGAATATGCACCACTGTTATTACCGGCCCAATGACGTCTGCTTTCACAGAGCGTGTCAGCGTATTTACCTACATTTCTAGGATATCAGCACAGGTTTCCGTGACCTGTTCCCTCAATTGCCACGGCCGGCAATTGCATGTCTATTCGTGTGTCATACCAGTATACTTCGCTGATTAAGGTAACTGTGCGCTATATACATGCCTAGCAGCAGCGATGCCTTTTAGTACGCCATTTTTACAGTTTCTGTAGCAGAACCTTTTCTATTGGAAAATTTAAAGTACTTGATGAAACTAACGCTTACCTTTTATAATTCTATATGCAGGGAAATGTCGACCACGCATGATTTACTCGCCGCGGCAAAGTCTGCAGGGAAAAAGCCTGTCACAAATCTAGAAGTCGTACCCGTTGGAAATATCAGGCCATCAGACATAGGGAAAGCAGTCCGCGTGAAGGTATACCGGAAATGGACAGTCGTCTCCGCCCGCGGAGCGAGACCAGCAGTTCTGACATTCATTTTCCTTGATCAAACGGTAAGATACGTGGATCAGTTAACTTTTACCAATACAAGCCTGGATGAAACTATCACGACTAACCAGCTCCAATGACTGTTAACTAGGGGGCGCTATACAGGTAAATGTAGATCCACGGGAACGTATACGTTTTGAAAATACCCTTGAAATGGGCCGTGCGTACACCATCACCGGTTTCGGTTTGCTGGACGCAAAAAAATGGATGCAAGCTCTGCCAAACAGCTTTATACTAATGCTAGGAAAGTTAACTGATGTGCATCCATTTTCCGACGACCGTTTCCCCGCCCATTACTTTAACTTTGAATCTTACGATGAATTGCCTTTGCACACCGGTAGGAATGATGTCATGCTAACAGGTATAAAAATTCCCATCCGTTAATTCGTTATCTTCACCTGTCCTGAAAACTTGCACTTTACTTGCAGATTACATCGGATGCGTTCTGCATGTGGGTGACCTGCGCCAGCCAGGGGTTAGCAACCAGAGTCCTGTCGTATGGAGAGACATCATTCTACGAAACCTAGAGTAATCTACACATACTCATATCCTTTACTTGCATGATCAGTCGGCTGGCGACTAACATTGGTGACTTTATGCAGAGGGAATACTGTTCGCTTCACCCTTTGGAACGAAAAGGCGAGAGACTTTGACACTGATCTTTACGAGAAAGAGCCAAAGCCAACTGTCATGGCGGTCAGCTCCTGCTCGGTCAAAACATATGGAGGTACTTTCATCGTGAACCACAACATCACTATTAGGCCAACTAAAATTCTTTGTAATTAACGTGCCGGAACACGCAGGCCTCCAATTGTCGAGCACCGTCGCGACTTACTATTACCTAAACCCAGCAATCCCTGAAGCCGAATACATACTAAGCATGTAAGCACTATTCCCGCGCTATTCTGGCCATTCCTGGCTACCACATGCCATAGTCAGTGCATGCTTTTCTGGATTTCCACACTTTGTCATATTGTCTTATCGTGCTTCTTCACCTATCATGGATTTTTCTTTTAGGTACATGAGTTATTGGCGCCACGAGTCATACAAAATGTTCGGACACAGCGATACGACGACATTGTGCAAGAAAAAACAAGGAACGGGACAACGATAGACGAGCTGCTGCGCGAAGACCCGCGTAATCAAACGGTATTTCCCTTACTCTATCACAAAAATTAGAACATCATTGGAAAGCGCGCTAAATTATCGATTGGTTGATCAGAATGTCAGGTTTACGGTCGTCGCCACTGTCACATACGTTGCTAGCGGCCGCGCATGGTATTTTCGCCGGTGCAAAGACTGCCGCCATAAAATCTTTGAAGACCGCCTCCATGGCCACTGTAAGCAGCCGGACCCTGGCGAACCAAAAGATTACAGGTATGTGCTTTCTTATTCCGAATGTAACACTGCTGCCACTGGTAGGCACCACTATGAGATCAACATCCAACTGTTTTTGCCTGATGATATTACACCGGCTACTTTGCAGTTACTATTTCAGGGTTGCTATTGCTGATGCAACTGGTGCGTTGATGCTTACATGCTTTAGTGACGAAGCGCACTCTTTCGTGACCGAGTGCAATAAAGTTGTGTCGGAAGAGGGCTACACCGACCCATATACACTCCCTCCCGTCCTAACTGCGCTAGAAGGAACAACTCATCTGTTCCAACTGCATTTTGCGCCAGAGTCAACAAAGGACAACCCAGTGTACATACTTGATACAGTTATGGAGAATGGACAGCAGTTGTTGCCTGCAGCTGAAAATAACCCGCCCGTCGACGAAGCAAATATACAGGCAACAAACGAAGTGCTTTATCTGACCGGACCCGAAGACGAGGCAGAAAAAGGAAAGCAGGTACTTCATCGGAAACACCAATGACAACACCTTCATCACCTACCATATTACTCTCATCCGACACGGCTGCTGTACAGACACCAGACCAACCACTTCAAATGCCACAAGCAACTACACCTCCTTCAGTTGAAGGTCTCGAAGTGCCACCTGTGGTAACGACAGAAACGGCTGCTCAGCTGCACCAGCCAGTTGCTAAGGCACCGGCCACGAGAACATCTATTCGTAGGCAACTATTGAAAGACGAAACAGTTGAACAGTCACCGGCGACGACAAAAAGAACCAAACAAGAATGATGCTGCTTCCGTATCGGTTACCATAACATCTTAGATTTAGCAACTGTTTTGCTGCGGCTAGCAAACCTGTATAGGCTACCGCAACCTAGAACTATCTATGTTTGCTGTTTTTATGTGTAAGATACAAACAACAGTATTGTGACCGTGCCGTGCAATTCTGCTAATGTAGCCCGTAAATTAATGTACATGCCGTGTGCTTATGTTAGTCTTAAAAATGCATGCCGTGCCATGGAACTGGTGCGTGCCGCCTATATAACATGCACATCATTTGCCCATTTGATGGATACATTTACAGATACATACAGGTCACCGTTCTTAAGGAGCGCAAACCTTGAATCCAAAGTACCAGCTGCTGGTGTGCCCAATCAATATCCATTCGTAATACACCCGCGTGTCCAAAAAGGACAAACCAAGTTACAACATGACAAAAGTACAATGAACACGGCTTAAAATAGAAAACGCAAAAAAAAAGGTGACGATAACCCACGCCCAAAAATTTACACATACATAAAGAGTACCACTTGCATTGACATATTGCACATACAAACACCTACAACAGATAAAGACTAACACCTGCAACTTACAACCACATACTTGACACATAACCTACACCAGCAAACTAAATAAACACATGCTTTATTCTAGACAACTACCCAAGACAAACAGCTACGGCATCATCCCCAGCCTCTTCGAAACCCAAAAGCATAAGCCCCCTTCAGATCTAATCACTAGCATAATCACTCAAGTCCATAACAGTGATGTGCCTCTGCTTCTCCTCCATACCCTCCCTAGCCTCCGCCAACACATTGACCAGGTTGTCGAGCCTGTGACGCTCCCTAAACACGTTCGCTTTTCGAAAACATGTGTCACAAAAACGCACCCGAAAACAGGTATATCGATAAATATAAAATGCCCCGCCGCAACGCGGCGGCATCGTAGCAATCCTTGTTACTTTAATTTAGGAGCCGAAGTTTTTGGCAATTGAAGTGGGTGTGTAATGGAAGATTGATTCATTGCTAATAAGATGTCTTTTGTAATGGACCTCACATTTATATCATCTCTTACAATTTATACATAAATTACATCAATTAATTATTAAAAAACAAAATCATCATACTTTATCTTCAACGAGCTGAAAACCCCCGTCGCGTTGCGGCGGGGTTTTGCTTAAGTTTTTTGGCGCACTGGTTGTCCCCTTTTTTAGCTTTTTTTTTTGCGTTATACTGTTTTTTAAAAGACATTTTTTTTACACACGTAGTTATCATTGGTTTGTAATAAGTTGTGTTTGTAGCCTTGGTTATTAGAGTTGGGCGTCGTTACTTTT